>PVIW01001281.1:0-55105 GCA_004026585.1 Noctilio leporinus | reverse complement strand
GTTTTAGTTTTTTAAGGAAACCCATACTGTTTTCCACAGTGGCTGAACCAGCCTACATTCCCACCAACAGTGTATGAGGGTTCCCTTTGCCCTGCATCCTCGCCAACACTTGTTGTCTTTTGATTTGTTGATGATTGCCATTCTGACAGATGTGAGGTGGTATCTTATTGTGGTTTTAATTTGCATCTCTCTGATGACTAGCGATGTTGAGCATCTTTCATATGCCTCTGGGCTCTTTGTATATCTTCTTCAGTGAGTTGTCTGTTCAGGTCCTTAAATCATTATTTATTAATTATTGTATTATTTTGCATAAGAACAACTATAAAGCTATTTTGGCCTTACCATTCATGTATAATTGAGGTGTAATTGGTATATAATATATTATTTTTAGGAGTACAACATAATGATTTCATATTTGTATATATTGTAAAGTGAATACCACACTACGTCTAGTTAATAATCCATTAATTCACATAGTTACACATTTTTTCTTGTGATAGACTTTTTAACATCTACTCTCATAACAACTTTTAAATATACAATATAGTATTATTAACTACAGCCACCATGTTTTGTATTAAATCCCCGGGACTTACTTTATAACCGGAATTTTCTACCTTTTGACCACTTTCACTCATCTTGCCCACCCTCTGTTGGCCCCCCCCCCCCCAACTTCCAGCAATAGCCAATCTGTTCATCTGTTCTCATTCCACATATAAGCAAGATCATATGGTATAGCCAAAAGATGAGTTGACTAAATCTAGACTATTCCTTCATATTGATGTCATGCCCAAAGGCTTTCTCCTAAGAGAAGTTGCTAAAGAGTCAAGTCATTAAAAAATATGTTAGAAGCTGCTTCATAGATCCTGCTGATACCCATTTGATTAAGAAAATATTATCTTTTTCCACAGCCAGGCTTTTGTCAGAGATAGGGAAAAATAACTGTACTGGTAGGTCAAAGGCTCAGAGAATTCATTACTGAGATAAATAGAAAAAGAGGGAATTCCTAGCAGCTCTTCAGGACTTACTGGGGTTAGCAGGGCAATCATTCTTTCTGGTGTCTCCACACATGCTGCTTCTGTTCAGAAAATGAAGACAATTAGATAAGTCTGATGGGTAGTAGGTTACCCAGTAGATTATTTTCATGGTGAACACCTTGAATATCTTTCCTTTCAATTTATTGCAAGTTGGTTTAAACAAAGTTAAAGCCAAAGGCTGGTCACGGCTGTGTTACCAATTTCAGAAGAAAATAAGCTCACATCTCTTATCTCTCACTATTAAGATTCAGTCTTTTTCGCTCCCAGGATGTCCCATTATGGTGATCATCTCAGGGCTAACTCATTCTATAATAGTAGTCCTGGTTGTAATTGCTTTGTGGAGAGAAAACACCATATTTAGATCCTTCCAACTTGTCCTCCGCTGCCATATGCTGCTCTTGTCCCAGCCCAGGCCAGGCCAGTGGCTGCTCTAGAGCTGACCTTGACTGCTCTAATTGCAGGAGGGTTGGGAGCTCAGAAGCCTGGGATCCCCTCTATTGTTGCTATCAGCACCGTGGTGCTGCATGTGTGCAGGAGGAATGCTGAAGGAAGGCGGTGAGAAGGTACAGCAACCAGGCCTGTGTCCAGAGGCACGTGTCCCTCTCCATTCTCAGGATTGCTCCCTATAGCGTCACACCTAAGTCCTTGGTCCCCTAGAATCCTTCCTCTTCCACTGACCCTTGGCTGGCCTCTTGGGCTGATACCCATACTTTCCCCGTAGTATTGGTTGGTCAGAATAATCCAGCATTTCGGATGTGTGCTGACACCAGGGCAGTAGTAGGAAATAAAATTGGATGGGCAAGGTTCAGTCAGGCTGTGCTGGACCTGGGATGCATGGCCAGGGGCTCCTGTGAGGGTTTTGAGCTGGAAGGGAATCCACAATGGAAATCACTTTCAGCCACTGAAGTCTGTGTCTCAAAGATTTTCCAGTAGTGTCACACTGTCTGGGTACTCCACGTGGCAAGGTGGGGAAAGGTGAGTTCATGTGTCCACCCATTCTATCTTGTCTTGGGGGATCATCCTTTGGGTCTCTTCCCCTCAGTCACTTGTCCTCTTGGTTTCCAACTCTGTGGGTGAGCTGGAGATGTGGGGCCTCTCAATGCCTTAATGATGCCTGAGAATCTCTCCCGTTCACTGAATCACAGGCTGACTGCGTCTCCTCACCTCTCCTGTATTCTTTCTTTCTTTTTTTTTTTAAGATTTTATTTCATTATTTTTAGAAAGAGGGGAAGGGAGAGAGGCAGATGGGGAGAGAGACATCAATGTATGGTTGCGTTTCACCTGCCTTCAGCCACAGACCTGACTGGAGACCTGGTTTGCAACCTGGTTATGTGCCCTGGCTGGGGAATCGAACCAGGGACCTTTGGGTTCGCAGGCCAGCTCCTTATCCACTGTACTACCAGCCAGAGCTTCTCCTGTATTCTTCCCTCAGCTGTTGCTCCAAGCAAGGCAGTGTGTTAGTTACAGAAAGAGTTTGGCAGGAATGCTCCATATTGGACTTCCTTTCCTTTCAAGTGTCGAAAGTGCAGGGTGTGAAGTAAAACGCACACCAGATGGAGATGGGGGCAGAACCCTGAGGTACAGGATTCAGCTCTGCTGTTTGACCTTGGTATGTCCCCTCACCAAGACTCAGTTTTCTCACCTGTACAATAAAGGGGTTAATCAAAATAACTCCCATAGGTACATCCGGCTCTAGCATGTCATGGCTCTGGGTTTCATCACCCACTTACTCATTTTATATTTTCTGGAAACTTGACATTCTGGTTGCACACCGATCGTACAGAATGGCATTTTAATCACTGGGGCATGGACATGTTTTAGAGCATTTTTCAGTGAATCTTCGAGTGATATAGAAAAGCACGAATTTGATACAAATTATACTTTTAAATGAGGCTATCCCATCCCTCCCTTGTCCCTCTATCTCTATGATTCAGGAGCGTGTCTGTTTACACGTGCCTCTGGCATTCCTGTTTGCCGAAGCTCAGGGGCTCAGAGATACAGCATCCTGGGGTTGCTGCATGCTTCTGGAAATGGGCTGCCACTCTGCTGCTTCAGAGGAGACGACATCTCTCCCTGCCCTGATCTCAACAACTTCACTTCTCATTTGTTGAGTCTGAAATCCCTGGGGAGCTGGCTCCACCACTTACTAGCTGGGTGACTCTTGGTGAAGCTATTGGATTTGACTGCTTCCTCTCCTCAATGGGGAGCATAACTGCACCCACCGCAGGTTGTTTTTTTTTTTTTTTTGGATGAATTATCTTACATTTAATCAATCAATATTACAAAGTGTGCATACTACATACCACCTCATAACATCCAGGGTGTGGGTACCTATAAAAGAGGGATCTCCGGCCTCTGTCCTGCAGCAGGGCTGCCTGAGGGCCTGTCCGCAGTGCTGGCTTGCCTGGCCTCATGCAGGTCAGGGGCCGTGGACCCTGGAGCAGCAGGATCCTGAGTCCTGGGCACATACCAGCGTTTCTCTCAGGCCTTCCCATCAGCTGCTCGTGAACCTGCTTGGCGGGTGGGGCTTCTGTACACATGGTTGCGTGCAGGCACATGCCACATGTGAAAGCTGGATCAGGGGCGCAGGCCCCATGGCCTTGCAGCCACAGGTACACAAAGCTGAGGGACGAGAACAGGTGGCAGCCCTATTCTCACCTGCTTCAGAATTGGCTGAAGTACTTGTGCAAAATCCATATTCCTGGGCCCCAGCTCAAACCTACCGAATTAGCATCTTGGGAGCTGGGGCCTTGAACCTGTACTTTTAACAGCTCATGGGACGCATTTGTATGCTACTCTTTGAGAACCCATGTCTTAAATACGTGATGCCCCCCAACTCATGTGGCATTTTAACCTGTGCCCACTCAGGGAAATGTCAACCATGACTCTGAGAGGTAAAAAGGGGCCTCCCTTCCCTTGTAGACACAGGAAACTGCCATCCAAGGTCACACAGTCCCCATGCCCCAGCCCCCAACGTCCTCTGCATTTTCTGCCCTGCTTCTCAGTGCTGCTGCAGGAAAGGATGTCCCGTGCCACCTGCACGGAAGGTGGTGCACTGGGTCTCATTTCTTCCTGTCTGGTGGGCGAGTTTCCTTGCTCCCGCTTGGGAGATAGCCATCATCTCCCTTTAGGAATGTTTTTTTTTTATCTGCTGCCGCCTTTATCTTATCAGCCCCACAGTCTGTCTTTGCCTCTCTGCTTCTTAAGATAATTACCGCTTTGCTATTTGTCATAAGTGTCATCTCAGTCATGGCTCAAAATAACAAACAGGCTTGCTTCCAGGTGGGAAGGAGCCTGGCGGCGCCCCGCTGAACTAGAGCGAGCACTCGGAGCGTCCAGCCTCTGCTCCCGCGTGCCCGTTAACCAGCCTGGCTGTGCGCTTGAGACACGCACAGGTGCTTGTTCCACGGGCACAAGGCAGCAGCCGCGAGGAGCGGAGCACCCTCCACGCACTTCTGTGCCCACCCTGTTTGCAGACTTATTCCGGCAGCTGGACTACCCAGCTTCCATTGTCCCTGAGACCTTTGAAAGTTCAACCTCGCCAGGGCTGCATGTGATTTTCTCTGACCCTCAGCTCCTCTTACAAACCTTTACTTCCCTAGTGCCTCCCCGGTCTCACTGCTGGAATATATTCGTTGTTCCCTAATGCTCGCAAGGGTTCCTCCTCCCTGATTGAACCCTGACTGATGGGCACCTGAGCCCCACAGCCAGATTAAGGATAAAGAGCAGATAGAATGTGAAGCAAAGAAAATTGTCAAAACATTTCCTTGACAGATGCACCTGTGCCACATGTGCCCATGTTCTCTTGTACCTCAAATCTCATGAATAATGGGCCACCAGACCCCCCTTTGAGAGCTGTGCCATGTGTTCCCTGCAGCTGAGCTATGAGGGGCTGCCCCTAGCCTGTGCTTCAGAAGGCTGCAGCAGAGTCAGGACAGCTGCCCCAAGCTCATTCACTCCCCAGGGTGGGGAGGGAGTGGGGCCTCAGGGGTCCTGACCAACAGGACTAGTGGGAAGATGATTGCCTTGGGTTTCACAGAAAGTGTCTGCTGTGGGCTTAGGGTCACCGCCAGCTGATGGGGTCAGTAGCTAGGAAGAAGAGCTGGATTTGCTGCAGAAAAAAAAGCAAACCCAAACTGCAACCCACTGGCACCTCTGCATTTGTCTCTAACTCCCTAACCACAACGACCACTGGAAGGTAAGAGCAACTGCCTCACTTCTACACAAATTTACATTCGGTCAACTTCTTTAAAGGTGATTCTAGGAAATGCAGTACCCAATGTAAAAAACGTCGACAGAACAATTCAACATAACTTGTTATGGGGCTGTCTCTCTCTTTTTAATCTACACTTGGCTTTTTACTCCCATCTGTTAGATCTTGGTGACTACTAGAAACTTCCAATTTTAACATCCTATTATCCATTCTATGATGGCTCCCTTCCATTTGGCACGTTTAAGTACGTCCCTCAAGGAAGCAAAAAGTACAAGCCAGGGATGCACCATTTGCAACTTGTTCTTGAGGGAACCCATAAACAGCTGGTTTGCTGGCCTTGGGCTACTTTTGAAAATGCAGAAGAAGGCCCTGTGGGAAAGGAGCATATTTGTGACTCACTTGAGCTAGTGACTGGAATTTTAGTCCTCAGTTGCAGGTGCCAGAAAAGAAAACTCACTGAAATCACTCATATCACAGGGGTGGTTGTCTATATTTTCCAAGTTACAAAGTTTAAGACTAAATTTAAAGTCATTAGTGTGCACCACTAGCCCCACACGGAGATGGGTAGCAGCTGTTAGGGATGTTACAGTCAATTAATTGTGTTTTCCTCTAGTTTGGTGGAAAGCTGTGGAGGGAGGAAATGCTGGAAATTGCTTTTAAAAATGAGTAGGCTGGAGCAACGCGCTGACATCCCTCTATCCTTGGCCGGGGGTTTCTAAAGGTGTGCCTCATGCCGCCACCAAGCCATCAATGTGACTATTTGTCCAAACCACTGCTCAGTGGGCTGTCTATCATATTTTGATTCAGGGAGAGGGCTGTAGAAGATGGGGTGAATGGCCTCTCTGGACAGATGTCAGAATAGAGGGCACAGGAAGAAGTGAGAGGCAAATGGGATGCTCAGAATCAATAGGGCATAGAAATATACAGCATGGTGTGGGCAGGTATAGAGAAAATGACTTATCCTCTGTTTGGGAATAGAAATGTACTTCCTTGCACTAAATCCTTAAGAAAGCTCACACACCCAAATATATCCTCTTTGCCTATAAAATCCACACTTCCTTCTTCCAGCTGAGGAAGACAGTATTGTCTAATAAAAATAGTAACAAAGTCAGTAATAACAGCCAATACATATTGACCACTTATTATGTGTTGGGACTATTGTAAGTACATTCCATGTATGAGCTCATTGGTTTCACGTAACAACCCTGTAAACTGGGTACCATAATTTTCCTATTATTGTAATGTAGAAATGAAGGCTGAAGAGAGGTAGAAAAACATGTCCAGTTGACAGCAAAGGTGAAGTTGACTTATATAGGGATTAAAAGCATGAACTTTGAATTCAGACCATAAAATGCTAGGTGTTTGGCTTTGGACAAGTTGGTTAACATAATGAGTTTTAAGTTTTCATCTATAAAACAGTAATAATAACAGTTCCTATACCTCAGAGTTATGATGAAGCTTAAACATTATTGTGTCATTTATATGCCTGGTGCATAATAAGAGCTCAATAATGATATATTATTATCATTAATTTCTAGGATTTTTTAAGTCTTTTCCACCCCTGCTGGCCCCAGCTGTTTCTCCTGCACATAACCATGTCGCTGTGTATGTGTGCATGTGCACATGTATGTATACACACATACATGCTTGCTTGTGTGTGTGCGTGTGGACTCTTTATCAGTGGGGAAGAAAGGGGTTGGAGAAATGGGGTAGCCAGTCAGACCTCAGCCTGGCACTGGGAACTGTACAAATGGTGGCAGCATCCCTGGGGTGTCACCTGCCTGCCACATTTTATTTGTTGATTTATTTTGATTTGACACACCAGGGCAGATGGCTTTGGTGGGGGCGGGGGGCGGCAGAAAGTTGGTAAGAGTCAATATTTGGTGACATGTGAATAATGAATGCACTTGTGGAATTAATCAGCTTTATCAGTTTTGGCTTGTTGCCATGGCTATGGAAAGTCATGTGTTTTGTGTAAATCAGAGTAAAGGGATCGCAGCAGGGTATCACTGCTCTTTGTTTTTCTAAATCCAATGCTCCTCAAAGAGTTCCTGTCTTTTCGATCAAGGCCATGGTCTCATGTACAGAAAATAGTGAGTGGCTCATCTGTGCCCATTGACAATGGGATGGACTGTTTGTCTCTCCCAGGGAGCATGTGTATTTTTAGGATAATGGCTCAAAGACCAGCAAACAGGTTTGGGAAACAACAGAAATACCAATATTTTCTTTTTCCATGTAAGTGCATTAAAACAAAAACAAAAAACCTACCAATGCGTATTTAAGAAGGACATTTTAAGTTTTTAAAAAATATATATGTTACTTATTTTGCTATTATAGTTTTCCCAATTCCCCCCCCTTTGCCCCCCTCCACCCAGTACCCCATTTCCTCCAGCAACGCCCTCCTTAGTTCATGTCCATGAATCATGCATATAAGTTCTCTGGCTTCTCTATTTCCTTTGTTCTTCTTAACAAACCCCTATCTATTCTGTAACCACCAATGTGTACATTTTTTTCCCCCTTCACACCCAGGTAATTCACCATTTAATTACTGCCTTCCGTCAGCTTCTCAAATCATATTAACACAAGGTTTTCTTTTCATTATTCCAAAATGCCTATGTTAATTTATTTGTTTAAAGAATTACTCTTTTAAGTAACATGAATTGCAATATTACCAAACACATGCAAAAATACATTTACACCCATACATATTTTTACACATATTTAAAGTACCTACTGGATTTTGAAGAGTTAATACAAAAAATTTAAAATATGCCAATAGCTTACATAATTATTACATGTTAAATGATAGTATTTTAGATATATTGTAGCAAGATTAAGCAGTTTTTTCTTTTTTAATACTTATTTTACTCTGGAGTGCTATTTTTGTGAAATATATCACAGAAACGGTATATTGCAGAACTCACTTTTGTGAAAGTTGCCCTAGAGACAGTGCCAAACCCATAGTAAAAAATGAATTTGGTTTTTGAGTCAGATCCTCCCCCCTCAAATAATATAACTCAACTTTATTTGAAGCCACTGGAACTACAACGTATTCTTTTTGGAGTTTTCCATCTTAAATAGTAGATTTATTTATTTATTTAGGCTGTGCACAGGTCTTCCTTCTTTCAATACCCTCTGTTTTCCCTCTACATGTCTTTTACAAGTTGAACCCTTCAGAAATAATGGCACTTGCAGTGCTTAGCCAGTCCCCAGAGTAGAAATTATATTATGTCTACTAAGTTGAGGTATAAAATAAAAATCCCTAGGATTTAAATAATTTTGTAGACTAGTATTCTAGCTATTTTTTGAACTTGTGATTGACTTCCTAAGTGGTCCTAAACTAATTCCTGAACTATTTAAGAGTCTGTGGAGGTAGAGATTAGGTATGTTCACATTTTAATAATAAAGTTTACTATAGCATTAATTCCTTTTCCCAAGTATCTCTAGTTTGGGGGCCTTCATAACTGGAAATGTATATTTCCACGATTTAGTTGCAAGGAATCTCACCTAATTTTCATGCTAATATGAGAATATATATTGTCTATGTACACGAATCATATAGTTTAGTAGTTTGCAACTTCCATTCAAATTGGCCTTCATTCTCAGCATCTTTTCTAACCTAAAGATTGTCTGATTTCACAGCACACTCATGACCAGTTGGTTGCTATTTAAAACATAAATTGCTGACAAAATCTATATATTACACACCCACAAATAAGCACATATTTTATAACAGTGAAAAGAAAGATAGCATGTCTTCTATGTAATATACATCCACATTCTCTTACTTTGTTCTTCTTCTTAATTTGATTTTTCTGAGTTATTGCAAGTAACCTGATTTTTCCATTTTGTGAAATGATTCCAATCTAAGGAAACTTAACCTGCAGTAATGCAGATGCAAGTCATATACAAAATTGTACCTTATTTAGTAAAATCTATTTATAACAAGATCACTTTAAAGCATTCATAAGTTAAAGTTGGTTCTTATCCATTCAGCTGCCCTATGTCTTTTGATTGGTGTGTTTAATCCATTTACCTTCATACCTGTGTTTCTGTCTGTCTCTGTTTCTTCATCTTCTTAAAGTAGACCCTTTAGCATCTCTTGCAATGCTGGTTTGATGGAGATGTATTTTTTTAGACTTCTTTTGTCTGGGAAACTCCTTATTTCACCTTCCATTTTGAATGATAGCCTTGCTGGGTAGAGTATTCTTGGTTGCCGGCCTTTGTTTTTTGTTGCTTGAAATATTTTTTGCCATTCCCTTCTGGCTTGTGTTTCTATTGAGAAATCAGCTGATAACCTTATGGGAGCTGTTTCTCTCTTGCTGCTTTTAGGATTCTCTCCTTGTCTTTGAGATTTGCCATTTTCATGATGATGTGTCTTGGAGTGGGCCTGTTTGGGTTCATCTTCCTTGGGACCTTCTGTGATTCCTGAGTTTGCATGACATTTTCTCTCCTCAAGTTAGTTTTCTGTCATTATTTTTTCAGAGGTTTTCTATCCCTTGCTCCTCTTCTTCTCCTTCTGGTATCCCTGTGATACGGATGTTATTACATTTCATGTTGTCCTGCAGCTCTCTTAAAACCTCTTCATTCTTTTTCAGTCTTTTTTCATTTTGTTGCACTGCCTGGGAATTTTTTTCTACATTGACATCCAGTTCGATGATCCGATCCTCTGCTTTCTCTAGCCTTTGATTGCTTCTACTGTGCTCTTCAATTCAGAAATGGCATTCTTCATTTCCTCCTGGCTCTTATTGATGGTGTCTATGTCCTTTTTAATGTTTGTGTAGTTCTCAGTAAGTTCCTTGTAGCTTCCATGGAGTTCTTTGTAGTTCCCCTGGAGTTGTTTGTAGCTTTTTTTGAACTCGCTGAACTCATTGAGCTTCTCTATCATCATTATTTTGAATTCCATGTCTGATAGGATGCTTCCCTCTATTTCATTCTGCAGTCTTTCTGGGGATTCCTCCTTTCCATATGCTGAGGGTTTATTTCTTTGTCTCCCCATTTTAGGTGGCTCTTGTTTGTTTCTGCTTCTTACATTGGTCTGCTTTGACTTACTGTCTTAGTGGTGTGAACTTCTGTGGTGTAGAGGTCACTTTTTTTTACTTTCTGGATCTGTGCTTGGTGACGTCCTCCCGTGTCCCAGTCTTGGCCTAGTCAGCCAGTTGGAGACTACCAGAGATCCACTGTCTTTGTCTCTTTTAGTTGTTAATTTAATCAGTCTGTGATCAGTGGTCAGTTTTAGGCACCTCTGGGCGGGGCAGATGAATTCAGTTGTTAATCCAATCAACCTGCAATGTGAGATCAGGTGTAGGCACTGCTGGGTGGGGTGGGTTAATTCCTATGGGTGGGGCTGTGGCTTCCCTTCAGGTTCCCGTCCTTTGGTGAAGAATGGTTTGCCAGCTCTATCGGGGATGGGTCAGCACTGGACTCACGGGCTGCTCCCTCAGCTCTCACCCTAAAGCCACTGACCCAAACTTACCCTCAGCTTCTCTAGTCTACTCTGCCCTTTCTCTGCTGGAGCCCAGGGTAAGTGGGTGCCACTGTATTTTCGTGTGAGGTCCCTTTAAGAATTTGGACTCTGTCAAATCAGCCAAACCTGGTGGCTTGTTGCTTTTCACAGTTGGAGGCTGTTTACTCTCAGCTGTGTTGCTATAGGCTGGGAAACCCAGTTGGGGGTTTAGATCCCAACCTTCTCAGGTGGAGCACAGGCTGCTGAGATGTTTCTCTGTCCCTTCAGCCGCCTGTGGGAGCCCTGCCAGCCTCTCCTGTCTCCGCACTTCCTACCAGTCATGTTGTGATAAATCGGCTCTTCTGTTCTGTCCCTGGTAATAAGACTTCTCTCCAGTTGGTGTTCTGTTGGTTATTCTGGATGATTTCTCCCCAATTAAGTTGTATTTCCAGTTTGGTGTTGGGAGGAGATTGGTGTAGCTCTGCTTACTCCTCTGCCACCTTAGTTCTCTAAAAAAGGCATTTTAATACCTAAAAGGAGGAAGAACATAATTTGATAATAGAGGATAGTTCTTTAAATAGAAGAAATTTAGTTTAATAGAAAAAAAAAACCTCTTCATCTCCTTTTATTTCTCATTTCATCTATGATTAGTGATACCCTCCTTATAGATTGGGTGCATAAATCACTGTATGTAGATGGGGACAAGGAGACCTTCATTTAGAAGCCTAGACAAGGGGCAGAGCAAAATTAGCTACTCATGACTCAGTATCCCCAATTATAAAATGGGTTTATCAATTCCCACCTTGTTTGCTTCATAGGGTGAGGATTAACTAGATAATGTAGATGGGAGCAAATGACAATCTCTTATATTTGGGAGGTCATCATAGGCCAGGGCAACAACTGTGTGCTTTTCTTTGGCATCCCAGTGTCTGATGCATAAAAAATACTCAGTAAAAGTCCACTGAATGAATAATACAGCAAATTGAAGGAGAGATGGCAACAGCAGGGAATCTAAACCAGACAGGAAGGATGGGCACTCCCAGACCCAATGCCTTAGCTTCATCTCCTTCCCCTTTCCAGGTTGGCTGCTGCATATTTAGCACTTGACAGTCTTGAATCTCCAGCAAACTCCATCTGTTATCTCTGGAATCCAGTCAATTTTCTTTTCCTTAGAAAAGACCTTTCAAGTAATGACTTATTAATATTTGTGGCACATTGAGTTAGGGTATTGACTTTGGAGTTGAACTGCCTCCTTCACTTATGAGCTGCATGTCCTTTGTCAAGTGACTTAACCTCTCTGTGCCCCAGGTTTCTCTTTTGCAAAGGGGATAATACCAGACTCCTTCTCATGAAGTCTTATGAGGATTAGATTAGGAAGTACATGCCAAGTACTTAGCATCATGCCTGGCACACTGAAAGCACTCATTAATATTAGTCTGCTATTCTTAATGCTCAGAGGCTACGGTGAGACCCCTTCAAAGAATAGGAACATAAATTACCCTTGGAGGGCCCAACTAGATCCCAGCAGCTATGGGCAGAATCTTAGAGAGAAACGTTGGCTTCCAAGCCTCTGAGATTTGACCAGTTTGACTGAATATTTTAATGCATTTAAAGACAGATGATGTCAATCAATCACAAGGACATAGTCACCATGAAAACAAAGGTGAGGCCCTGAGACAAAGGAGGCAATGTCTGAGCTCTGTCAAGGTTGGCAGTGGTGCCATAGGGTTAGCCATCATCTTTTAAAGATTGTCAACCTACTATTAAGTCAGACCCTATCGTGGAGATGGCTGTCCCATGCAGTTTTATCAACTGCCACCCTTTGCCTGCCTAACTCCTCTCGTTCCTGATTCAGGATCACAAAACACCTTTCCCACAGCTGGTAAGCTCCTCTCCCAGATCCACCTGCAAGAGGAGAATGGCTTTATGGCGTTGGTCACGTGACCATGTGAAGTTGCCTTCTTTAAGACCAAGGGTCAGTCCATAGACCATGGCAAGTCATTAAGTGAATAAGTACCATAGTGGAAAACCATGTGAAAGGCATCAGCTCTTTTCTTACTTTAAACTTCTGTGAGCAGAAGTCTTTTTCTGCCAGCTGGCACATAGACAAAGGCAGGGGCACCAAGCACCCTGAACACGATTAGGCCCACCTAATGGAACTGAAGCCCCCAGGTAGGTCTTCCTTCTAGCAACTAACTTGGCTGCAGAGCCTAGCAGATGCCAGGCAAAGTGCTTTGGACAAGTTGATTTAGGAGACAGAACAGCCTACGTCTAGCTTCTGTTTGTCCTGGAACAATAGTGACTAGGACAATGGCTTTAACCTCAGCTGTGTCACCAAATGAAAGACTCCCTTGGTGATAGGAATATGAGCTGATTACCTTGGAGGGGCTTTCCAGGCCACCTGGATCCTGTGGCCTGCACTAGGTCTTAGCAGTTGAGAGGGAGCCAGAGAGAGTCAGAGGTTTTTTCTCTTTCCCACCCACCCTGGGCCTCTCCTGCTGCTGCAAGCTGTCATGCATGCCTTTCCAGCATAATACAGTGACACTAACGCCTTTCTTCCCTGTCTCTGGAAAACGGCCCTCCTCCAAAACTCAACCCAAACAATAGCGCTTCAAGGCATTAAGTGGTTCTCAGCCCTTTCACCACCCAAACCTCTTTTATTAGTTCATTTCCTCAGCCCTTCATTTTGAAAGATGTGTGTCTTTCAGATGAACAGTATTTATCAGCAATAATAAGATAATTAGCCAAAGACTTACATAATGGCCACACTGAACTTTCAATTGGCAAATAACCATGCTGAGTTCATCTACTTTCAGCCCAAAGCAAAGAAACATGATGCTTTTAGCCATCTGGGTTAGCCTGGTCTCAGGTAGCTGCACCTTTAAGTAGGCTCTCAGGCAGAAAAATAGCCAGGGAAGCCCAATGACTATTTTCTAGGCTCTCTGGAGGTCTGAACACCCTCTCCTTGGAACCACCAATCTAACTCCCAAACTCACTTTTCAAAATAATTCGTTTATTTGTTACTTTGGGACAGGTGACATTTATTTCATCTCTCTCATGTACAGAACACTCTGTGTGGCCCTCTCATAGTCATGATCTCATTGAGAACTCCTATCACCTTTATGAGACAGGTGGTACTATCCTATCATCCCCATTTTATAGATAAGGAAACTGAGATCAGGGTAAGTAGCTTTCTCAAGGTCATATAACTAGTAAGTGGCTCAGTTAGGGTGCTAACCCAGGGTTTTCTTGTTTTGTTTTAATAGCTTTATTGAGACACAGTTCACATACAACTCACCCACTCAATGTGCACAGCCCAGTGGTCTTCAGTATGTTTGCATTTGTGCAACTATTGTTCACTTCATTTTAAAACCTTTTCATCACCTCATAAAGAAACCCTTTATCAGTCACCCTCTATTTCCCCCAAATTTCCCTCCCAGTTCGGGACAACCACTAATCTACTTTCTTTATGAATGGACTTGATTATTCTAGGCATTTTGCATCAATTGACCCAGGCTTTTAGACTCTAAAATCCATATACATCAAACTCTAGCCCAGGAATCAAGGCAGGCTACAAATCCTTTTCATAATCATATTGATTGTTCCTTATATAACTTTGAAAGTACACAGAATGCACAAAAGCCACACTTCTCATGTTTGAAGCATACAAAAATGCAAATATCCCGCAGTGGGGTAAAAAATGGCATGCAATTACTTAGCTGCCACACACCTGAATTTGAACGGCTGCTCTTCCCATTCTCTTACACCAGTTTGTCAAGCAATTGCCCAGCTGTTTGAGAGATGAGGCCTCTCTGTTCTTACCCTCTGCGAGCTTTCTCCTCATTTGGTTTTGATCTGGGTCACCATAGCTATATTCAGGGTTCCTGGTATATCTTCCTCTTTGTGTTTGGAGGGTCCCGGCCCAGGGGGTGTGATGTCCCCTTCCTACCTGAGAGATGCTTCTGCATTTGTTGGCAGTTCTCTTCCCCTTAACCTTCCATTACCTGCCAACTGCTGTTGGCAGCATGATATATCCTCCTGCCACGTGGACAGTAGGGATGTTTAACACCCGTATTTTCCATATAGAATTTGCCTCTTGTCAGTTGCTTCATCTCGTGGGCTCAGGTTCTCTTTTCCCAGATGATTAACTGTTCCTGCTAGATTCATCATTTACTATCTCCAGGGTCTGTTCTGAAAGTGTTTGGCTGGTGCCTTGGGTATCAGTGAAAATTGCTCACACTCTGCTGTCTAGACAGGCCATAACAGGCATGGACAGCCTTCCTTGAACCTGGTATTCCATAAGGTATCACTACTTCTTTGCTCATTTGTTCAGTGATTGATTGATTCATTTTTTTTTTTTTCCATTGGCTTGTCCAGAGCATTCTCAGCTTGTCACGTGCTATGGTTATGGGGGACACAGCTTCACTTCCTGTATAGCGCTCTGCCCTACAGCCCAGCTCCTCTTTTGAGAAACACGTGCATGGGATACCAGACATAGGTCTGAGCTGGGACTCAGGAAGCTTTAGCTAATCGTGGGCCCTCTCTCCGTAGTGTCAGGTTACTGACTATGTCAGGAGGGAATTTTTGTATTAACTAAAGGAAGAATTTAAAATGAGAATGAGTTTTAAAGATTTCATGAGATTTCAAAGATATTCTGGGGGCTTGAGGGGAACTTTGATTCCACTCCCCCCCCACCCCCCCCCCCCCCCCCCCCCCCCCCCCCCCCCCCCCCCCCCCCCCCCCCCCCCCCCCCCCCCCCGCCACTATAACATACCCACATCAGCCACACACCGGGCTGAGCTTCAGGTGGACATTGACAACCTTTTTGCCAGGCATAAGCACCTTCAGGGAGATGAAGGAACCCCTTGACTTGCTTTTCCTATTAATCAATATGGCAAGTCTATAATATAATGCTTTTAACTGGTTTTTTTCCACCAGGTGTCTCTGGCAGGCATCTAGCAGCCATTTCCCACTGAAGGACCCAGGTCACCCAACGAACCCCCCCAAATTTGCACTTGAAGCTAGAGAAGTGAATCCTCTTCAAGGTACCTGGAATGTAAAAGCTGTTTTGTTCCACAGTACCAGGCTACCTTTTGTAGATGGGAGAGGAGAAAGATGTTAATTTTGGGAGGAGCAAATATGCCACTTGTGCCCCTGGGATGAACTACTGGCAATATGCCTTACACGGTTTATTGATTAATCAATGTTCAAGCTTAATTAGTGTTTAAATATTTTGAAAAATCATGTCTAATATCAGATAGTTTTTATTTTTAATAATTCATCCTATTATACAACATTAAAAGCCTGCCTACTTCTCATGAATGTTTCTAGGCCCCCATTTGACGATCATGTCTAATTCCAGGCAAGAATGGGGATGGGCCCCCTTTCCTACTACTGCTGATGGACTCCCCATGGTTCAGAACACGAACTCAACTATGAAGTTTGTGTTCATTCTCCAAGCTCTCTATGCCAACTGTTTCACCTGTAAAATGTGACCACGAGCCCTGGCTGGTGTGGCTCAGTGGATTGAGCACTGGCCTGTGAACTGAAGGGTTGCTGGTTCAGTTCCCTGACAGGGCACATGCCTGGGTCTCCTGCTGGGAGCTTCCGAGAGGAAACCACACATTGATGTTTCACTTGTTCCTTCTTACTCCCTTGCTCATTCTCTAAAAATAAATAAATAAGTTTTTTTTTTTTTTTTTTTTAATGTGGCCACTAATGGTACATACTTCACAGGGTAGTTATGAAATGGGTCAAGAAATGTAAGGCATGGAGCAACATACCTGGCACATTGGAAACTTTCAGTAAATGTTCCCTATTAGTTAATAAAGATGTATTGAATATATATATATGGTTGAAAACTTTCCATTACAAAGGAATACCTTTATTATTGTGGCTCCATGCACCCGAGCTGAAGAATCAATGCCAGAACATAAAAGTGAGCCCATTAGTAGGATGGAGTTATCTATCTTTAAAAATTCAATTTGGATTTAGCAAAGAGTTGAGAATCCTTAGTGATTTCTCATTCTCCCTTAGGATTTTCAGGGTTCATTTATGTTCTTCTCTTTTGATATTTTGATTATGCTTCTCAAAATACTCGTATATCTGTATATCTATGTGCATGCATGAATGTGCATGTACTATTTCAAGATATACCATATTTGTTTAGTTTCTTGTATTTGTGAAAGAGTTACCGATTATCAGTGCTTCAGAGGACTAACCTCCCTGGATCTCACTGGGACTCAATTGCAAGATTTCATCAACTCTAATCTACTTAGTGACAGAAGTGTTCTGGGATCTCGTTTATCTAACAAGATATTCTCCCTAACTCTAGAAAGTATGTTAAACTTGCCATTTATATCTTTCCTTTAGTAATTAAAAGGCACATCATTACTCTTCTTTCAGTTCTAAGACCTACTTGGCAAGTGAACTAATTCACACAGTTTGGTGCAATTATACCTTGGGAGAAAGAAAAAAGGCCTTTATACCAGTGAAATCCCCCTCTCACCTAATGAAAGAAATCTGTGCATTGTTAGGCTCTTATTTTATTTCTTTGTCATTTGGGCCCATCTTTCTTAATGGGAGCCTCGATCTTTGTTTCCAACTACTCTCTATCACTCCTAAGAGGCTAGGGGATTTAAACTCATACTCCTTCATTTGTGTTAAGAAGCCTGAGACATTGTTATATCTGGATTTGAACATTTCTCTCATACAAGGGTTCATAAGAGAGGCTTGATCAAGACTGACTAGTTCAATGACTTTGGAATTCATTGTTCTCCATTTGAGCTTTCCTTTAGCTTGATTCTGACACAGATCATTGATTCCTTAGGCTTCAGATATAGAGTTTCAAATTTCTTTTTTAAAGTGAATGGAGCCCAAAATGACTTTTCAGGGAATTATTTCTCTTAATCATAGGATACTAGATGACATCATGTCCTTTGTGATTATTTTTATATCCCTCTGCCAACTCAGCTTTACAACCTGGAAACAAATCAAGGAACACTGGTGATGGGAGATTAAAGATCATCTAGACTCAACTTCTCACTTTACAGGTAAGGAAACTATGAGAAGTCAGGTTATTAGGTCACTGTCACAAAGTTACAATCAATTATGTTTTCTATAATTGTTTGATTAAAGCCATCCTTATGATCCATTTGTGTTATAATCTAGGGGGAATGAGCAGGGAAGAAGAGGAAGTTTGAGATATCAAAGTTAATGACAGAAAGGGAACTGTGTCACTGTGTATATGATATTGAAATGGGGAACCAGAGGTTACTGGGTAGTTAAAACCACAGATGGGGTGCAAACAGGAGACACAGGTGAGAAGTCAAAGGATGGGAATTTATGAAATATTGGTCAAGTGCCAAGAAGCAGAACTGTGGAAAGAACTTGGGGATCCATGAGCCTGTGTTCTTGATCACATGAACTGCTCTCAGAAGCTTGCCTCCATTAAAAATGTATGGTTCTTTTTTTTCTACAAAAAATATAAGAAATTATGTATGTAGTTAAGAAATCCAATGGTGCTAAAGAAATAAATAACACTAGTTCCTGGCGCAATGCTATACCAGCTGCCAGTCTTTTCCAAAGGGAACTAACTGCTTTGATTTTTTAGTAGGTTTTTCTGACAGTGACCTTCACATATTTAAACAATATGTATATATTGCAACTTTTAAATTTATAAATGTTATAAATAACCCTGGCTGGTTTGGCTCAGTGGATTAAGCACCGGCCTACAAACTAAAGGGTAACTGGTTTAATTCCCAGTCAGAGCACATGCCTGGGTTGTAGGCCAGGTCCCCAGTTGGGGGCATGCGAAAGGCAACCAGTCCGTGTATCTCTCACACAAAGATGTTTTTCTCCCTTTCTTCCCATATCTCTAAAAATAAGTAAGTAAAAATCTAGGAAAAAAAGTTATGTGTTATAAATAGAAAATAATTATAATTTTACTTACATCAATATTTAGTGTTTACATCACTATGAAAATGTAAATATTTCTTACCATAGAACCTATTAAAATACCGTGATTACATGTTTTTTCTTACATTGCCTTTGTCATTACTGCATAATGACATTTTTTTCCAGATGCTCCATCATATCATCCTATCATCTCACACCTTCTATAGGGTCCACACTTTTCCCAGATGCATCTTCTTCACTTCCTCTTCCATTGTGTGTTGATGGCTTTCTAGTCCCACCACACAGTTAGCAACATGAGACCTTCTCTTGACAGCTTTTCTGGGTTGAATTTACTGGTTTGAGGGGGTGCCATATCTCTCCCTTTCTTGGTCTACTTTTTTGTCTTGCTGATGCATCTTTCAGTCACTTTCTATAAAGGAAAGTCAGTTTTCTCAATTTAAACATGCCTGATATAGATATAGAGGATGAACTGATGGTTATCAAAGGGGAGGGCATGGAGAATGGGAATAAATATGTGAGGTGAAACAAAGCAGTGCTTAGAAGTTTATAGCTAAAATGCCAGCCTAAGTAAAAGGAAAAGACCATTGAATCTCATAGAGCATAAAAATGACCTCATGTCATGACAAAGTTGAGTTTACATGAAGAGCCCAAGGTTAGAAAATTAAATTTGTTTTAGCATTACTAATTAAATGGAGGGAAATCATGCAATAATCATAATAGATGCAAAAAAAAAAAATGTTACCCAATTATTATAAACATAAAGTAACCCAGGAGTAAAAAACATGACTTAACTTAATAAAAGGTACTTGCAAAACAACCAAAAGGAAGAAAGGGAATAGAGAAAGCATTATCGATAATGATGAAACATTAAAAGCTTTCTCTTTGAGATAAAGAAAAAAAGAACACAGAGAGCTAGACTTGTTAATGTACAGCAGGATCTGGGCCTCTGATTTTCACCAAGTTTTCTAGGTGAGTCTTCTTCATACTCCTCCCATCTCTCAAAAATAAAAAAAAGGTGGGGGGTTGGGAACAGAAGAACCAGCTCTGACCAGAAAGCCCATAAGCCAAAGTCCAGTTTTGCCTGTTTGCCTTAGCAAATGTGCCTAGAGACAGGGAAGCTCACTTGATCAGCTTGGGCTTGCAGGTGTCTAAGTAAGTTGGTGGCCTGAAAAGATTAAGGGCAGGAAAAGGAAGCAATAATAATAGCTGTTCAACAGATTTATAGATACAGATAACCGAGGCCAGAAGGGAGGTGTGTTGGGGGAAGGGGTGAAATAGGTGATGGGATTAAGAAGTACTAATTGGTAGTCACAAAATAGGCTTGGGGAAGTACAGTAAAGCACAGGGAATATAGTAGCAATATTGTAATAACTATCTATGGCATCTTGGGTGTGGGTGGTTGGTGACTGGGGCCTGTGAAAAAATTTACAAAGAGAACAAAGTGTAGAGAGTAAAGATTTTATTGGCTCCTCAAGAAAGGAGTGGGGGTGGGTGGGGAGGGGGACGGAGGGGAGCAAAAAGGGGATGGATGTAATACAACAATAAAATTAAAAAAATATATTTAAATGAAAATTATAAATAAAAAGAGAAAATGAGAAAAAAAAAAAAAAGAAAGGAGTGGGGCATGAGAACTACATCAGTATTGAGGGGTGGGGGCTTTAAGCTTTTACTGAATTATAACTGGATTAATTATGTTCATTGTTGTGTGGCCCTTGCACTGTTGGGGTGCTATAACATGAGGCTTCAGTTTATTTCAATGTTATCTTCTGCCTTTGACTTCACAGAGTGGTTAGTTCTGTTCTTGATTTCCAGTGATTTCCAGTCCTGGAGACATAAATTCTGAAAAGTGACATGGCAGTCATGTTTAACAAGGTCATGGGCCTGCTCAGCAAATGGTGTCATGATAGCAAAAGGGTCGAACTTTATCCTTTCAATGGGCACTTGAATGATCAGAGGGAACACTGTGCAACCTATGGAAATGTCTGTCTGCAGTCCTGTACAGTACACCTGAAACTAATATAAAATGGTTATACACTTTGTTTTTTCAAATAGCTGTTCAAAAAGAAAATAAAATAGGACAGCTGAAAACTTCTTTATTTCTGTTTTCATACTTGCTTAGTAATTTGACTGGATGTAAAATTCTAGGTTGAAAATTTATTTTGTTTAATAGTTTGAAGTCATTGCTCCATTGTTCCCTGGCTGTTGAAAAGACTAATACTTTTCTGATCCTCATTCTGTTGTGATTTGTTCCCCTGGAAGCTTTTAGGGTCAGCTCTTTTTTTTCTTTTAAGATTTTATTTGTTTTTAGAAAGAGGGCCCGGGGCAGCGGCGGGGGTGGGGGGGGGGGTGGTAAGAAAGGGAGAGAAACGTTAATGTATGGTTGCCTTTCACCTGCCTCCAGCTACAGACCTGGGTGGAGACCTGGGTGGAGACCTGGTTATGTGCCCTGGCTGGGGAATTGAACCAGCAACCTTTGGGTTCGCAGGCTGGTGTTTATCCACTGAGTCATACCAGCCAGGGCAGCTTTTCTTTTCTTTCTTTCTTTTTTCTTTTCCCCCTGATGTTCTACATTTTCACATTTTGGGAAGTCTTTTTCATCTGTTTGCTGATTATCACGTGAGCTTTTGACAGTTCAGTATACTGACACCAGCATCAGATGGTCCGGATTCAAAGCCTGGCTTTCTCAGCTCTGGCACGGGCTAAACTGCTAACTCTCTCTCTGCTAGTATCTTTGCCTATGAAGTCAAGAGAAATCTCATGACATTGCTGTGAGGATTAAAATAAATAACTAAATGTAGCATTCAGAACAGTGTCTGGCACAGGGTGGCATCTCAGTACCAGTTTTTGGTGAATTACATAGTCATCATCAGCATTCACTTCTGGGGACTCAGCATGGTTAAGTGTGCTGTGCTTACTGACGTGTGCCTCTCCTCCAAAGGTCTGGTTTCCATTTTCAGATGGCCCTCCAGGAAGGTCATCTGCCATCAGGCAACGTTCTTCAAGGCCTGGGAGGGGAGGTTTCAATCACTGTTGAGTTCTGTCTCCATCACCACCTACTTGGCGACCAGCCCCTTAGTGGCAGCTGTTCCAATCTTCCTGTCACTCACAGGCATGATTCAGTAGGACCCAGTGTCATATCTCATGATAACTACCTTTGCCTCCAGCCCTAGGGATTCCCTGTTCCTGCTTCAGCTAAATTTGTTAGAGTCCACGGCCTGCTTGGGAGTAGCCTCTCTTCAATTTTTCGACTTCTTTTCTGTTTATTCTTCCTATTTCCTGTCTTTCTTTCTTGTTGCCTTCATTCCTGTTTTCCTGGGATTTTACTTCCAATAAAGGATTAACAAATAAACATGCAGCTTTGTCTCAGTTTCATAGGGAACCCAGACTGAGACACACTGAGTTTAAGAGTTTGGGGCTCTGGAGCTGAACTCTGGGTTTGAATCTTGGTTCTGGTCCTGGCCCTGGCCCTGCTAGCGTCAGGGTATTGGGCAATTTACCTAATTTCTCTGTGCTTCAGCTCCCTTACCAGTAAAAGAAAGTAGGGATAATCATAGTTGCTATGTCAGGGTTATTGGGAGGATTAAATGAATTAACATTTACAATACATACAATAAACACCCCATAAATGTTAGCTGTTATTTTTCAGTTCTATAAAGTTTTCAAGGTCATTTTTTGATAGTTTCTTTCTTTTTTTTCCCCCCTCAACTCTGTTTTCTTGGTTCTCTCTTTTCTGAAAAATTCATTATGTGAATATTGGCCTTTCTGAATTGATTCTTTATGTCTTTTTATATTTTTTTCTATCTTCATCTTTTTGTTTCACTTTATGAGAAGTCCCTCTTCTTTATATTCTAACTCTCAAGAGAGTTTATATTTTGCTATCATGCTTAAAATTTTCAAGATATTTTTGTTTTCAGTTGTTACATTTCAATCACATTCTGTTCCTTTTCAAGGGGAGAAAGAAAATGTAATATCTTCTTAACTATTTGAGGATACTAATTAGAAGTTAATTTTTTAAACCTATATTTGACATTATTACTTATTCATCTAGTTTCTTTTCTTTTCTTTTCTTTTCTTTTCTTTTCTGTTCTGTTCTTCTGCTTATTTTGGTCTCCTTCAGGGGAGAGAAAGGGACTTTTGGGGGAAAGGTGGGAAACTTCCTCTTGTAGTTGAAGATGCTGGGTTGCCTGTTTATCATTAAAATTATGGCATCAATAAATGAATTGGAAGTTCTGTGAGTTATATTTGTGACTGGGTCAGGGGGAGGGTGACCTGTGGGGGTCCTTGCTTTGAGGCCACTCCCTCTCTCTGGGGAGGAAACTTGCCCTTCACTGCCTGGGGCTGGGGAGGGGCCTTGTCTGCGCCCAGGACAGAGGAAGGTGCCTGGGTTTCAGTCAGGCTCCTTGCAGACTGTCAGTTACTCCTACTACGTCAGCCCAGAGGACTTTCTTCTATTCTTTGTGTATCTGTACTTTTGAAGGCTGATGCCCCTACCTATCAATGGCCAAGGGGAACCACACTCTGATCTCCTGGCCCAAGGACACCCTACCAGCCACTGGTGAGCGGTTGGGGTTGGGGTTTCCACTCTTCAGGGACAAATCCCACCTCACTTTCTCTGGCATGCCTGGCCTCTCTGAATGGAGGTTCCCGAAGCCCCGTGAGCTTTTCACGAGAGAGCTATTAACTCTCCTCCACCCACTTGCTCTCCACCTTCCAAAACTTGCTGTGTTCTGTTTCCTGTATTCCCTCTGTTTCTTTCAGCCTCCTGGGTTTGTAACCCTGACCCCCACTCCCCTTAGCTTTCATGCGAGTGGGTCTTTAATCTGAAGAATTTTGTCTGCCTCTTTCAAAAGACTGGCCTGCTACCAAATAAAAGGGAACATTATATGCCCCATCACAGTCAACAAAATAGGGCCTGATTGTTCAGTCCAGCAGGAACAAGGCAAGCTGGACTGAACAATCCAAGGCTGGGAGCTTTGAAGCTTTCTGGAGGGGTTCCTGGGAGGCTGTGCTGGGGAATCCAGCTTCTCCTCGCTCCTGGGCTCTCTGCTGTGTGGGCTTCTCCACTCTCCCGGCCGATGCCAATGTCCTGCTCTTTTGCCTTGGTGGCAGCCAACGTTCCTCTCCCATCTCACAGTCCTTTCCTTTCCGCTCCCAGGTGTAGGATGACCAGATGCAGCAAATAAAAACACTGGACGGCCAGCTAAATTTGAACTCAGATAAACAATAGGTAGCTCTTTTCATATAAGTATGCCCTCAACAATATTTTTGGACATACTTATACCGATGTGTTTTCATTGTTTATCTGATATTTGTAAATGTCATCGGGTGTGCTGTATTTTATCTGGCAACTCTATCCAGTTGGCCTTTCCTTTATTCTCCCCAGATCAAGGTAGGCCTCAGTCAGTAGCACAAAAGACCTTTGTTTTCCCACTATTTCTTTCCTTAAAGGGACCTACAGCTATTTACATAATATATGGTCAGCTCACACCCGTGAAATGTAAATTAAAGCCTGCTCATTCATTTTCAAGTTAGGAACTCAACCACATTTCTCAGCTGTCTTCAGTTTCCCAGCCTCAGATCCCATAAATAAATGTGGTTTCTAATGGTGTTTGTGCCAATGTGTCACCTTTGTCCATTGTACTCATACCCACTCAGTGCCTTGGAGCAAGACAGCCCTACCATCCTACTGGGACAAGGTCTCCGAAGTCAATGTCTCTGGTTTATTCTTTGGAGGACCTGGAGGGACTTCTTACCAGATCTTGGTTTAAGAACATTACCACATCCCACTGGTTTCTTTATTAATATGTGCTGGCAGGTGACAGGTGTATGGAGCAGAATTTGTTGGTACTGTTTGCCTGAGAACATGAACTTGACAAAGAACACTTGTCCAAAAGAAAAACTCAATTAGGATTGAACCAATTCCATGAAAGCACACAGAAAACAAATATAAAGAACATAAACTGCTCAAGAAAGCAATTCACAGAATCACATTAACATTTTCATCGAATCCCCGGGGAGTTGTCCTTTTTTAGAGTCATTTCCTCAAAGATGTTTTTCTTTTCAAGTTATAAGCCTGTTCTTGGGATTCCATTCCTGACTCCCCGTCAGAAACTCTCCTGGCTACTTTCCTGAGGAGATCCAAGGGGTTTAGCTATTACCAAACTAGGCTACATGTACCCCTTCAGGGAGCCTATACTCCAGAGTCCACATCCTCTATCAGCTGGGACGGATTTCCTTCCAGTTCCCTTTCCACACGCAGGACAGGCTCCTCTAGGGCCTCAGGGGTCAGCCTGGGGCACCGAGAGTCTTCTTCAAGACCCACCTTATTGGCCTGACATGGTGGCCACCTGCTCTGACTGACCCTTCACCGGCACACACTTTTATACCTGGGCTGCACATCCGCCTCCGTGTAAAATACCCAGCACACCCTAACCAAGCAGCAAAGCCTCACGCTAAAGGAGGGGTTCAGCAAATGGTGGGGCACTTTGTTTTATTGCTTCCTAAGGACAAGAAGTAAAGGTCTTGGAACAGAGCCTCTTTTGGTTTTCTTGGGAACTCAGGGATTTTTCCCAGGTGTGGGACTTTGAGTGTTGAAACCAGGATGGTCATGAGCAAACCAGGGTAGCCGGGTCCCTCTGGTGCCTTCCCCACACCACCGTGCAAACTCCCTTCAGCATTTTTTCCTACAGGAGCTGTGAGAAGAGGTGGGAGAGAGAGAGAGGTCACAGCCCCCAAAATGAGCTTTGGAAGTGTTTTTTTTTTTTTTTTTTTTTTTTTTTTGCCAAACAAACACAACCAGAGATTTGGGGAAATTTCACATTGAAGCTACATAAGGAGTAGCCAACCATTTTCTTTGAAGGTGTTTCTATGAAGAGGAATCTTAAAGAGATTGAAGAGGAAGATGTTAACAACACTTCTCATTTGTAAAACCCCTCTGAAGAGCTATTTAAAATGTATGCAGCTTGGTTGCATTTTGCTATTTCAGTAACTGTTTCTAATAAGTAAGAAATAGAAAAATGTGTGATTGTAAACGTGTAGAGTTTGAACCCAGAACCACAATCTAATTTTAGCAAATAGTCCATCTTCCCTTTCAGACTTCACAACCCATGGCACTCTGCCTCCACCTGGTGGCAGCGTACATAAATTAAGTCCTTACCGGCTACCCCATTCCCCCATTTTGAGTGTGTGTGTATGCCTTTTGGCTTCTATTCAATTCCTTTTGAATTGTAGAGACCCAAATTATAAAGATGCCAGTTTGTCTCCTATGATGCTGTTGTCTTTATTTGAAATGCAGAGTCAGTTTGAAGAAAGATAGTGTCTTTATATTTGTTTCTCACCTTATCCTGTGAAGTGCCATGAAACCTTATAAAATAATCGATCACCTTAATCTCTTAGAGAGCATAAGAATGTTGTAAGCAGACACTGTAAAGTGCATAATTTGTGCAAATATCACAAGTGAGTAGATCTTATGAGATTATAATAATCAAATAAAACTTGTAAGAAATGTATTAGACACGATTCATCATAGTCATTATCATACCAAGTTTCACAATGATTAGTTCACATCAGGGGATTTAAGAGGGATTATTTTTGTGCAGGGAAATCTTTTTCTTTTTTCCTCATATTTGTCTTCTTATTCTGTTACTTCTCCATCCTCTGGAATAATTGCTGAAGTTCATGGGTTGTTTTTATCATCGACATACATTGTGGAAGCAATGTGCTCAAATCTCACTTTTGCTTTTTGCTACTTCTTTGGGGAACTTGTTTTACTTTCCCAGGGCTGGGTTTCCAGGCCTATAAAATTGAGATAATTACAGTCATCATCATGCTGGTGAAACAGTCAAATGCTGTGTGTATGTGCATTCTGTTATCCAGATGTTAGCCCCAGGGACATGATTATCACTTGTAAATTGAAGACAAAAATTCCAGATCTTACTTCCCAGCCCCTAGCTGCCTCCTGCCCTCTGCTTGTATCACAGGACTAAGCTTCCCTGGAATAAACCCAGGAAAATTAAAATTCCCTCTCAGCCTGCCGGTGCTCATTCCTGCCAGGATCTCCCCTTCCCCCTCACCCTTAGCCCTGCACCAGATGGAAGTTACCAAACAAGAGGGACACCTGGCCTGGCCTGGGTGTGGGGTTCCGGGGGATGGGGAGTGTTGTGGTGAGTGTGGATGAGATCCTGAGCCCGCTACCTGGGTTGCTGCCACAGACGACAAGATAGAGTTAAGGAAGACAGCAGAGTGCAGGGGTGGGGAGAAGAGAGGGCTGGCTTCTTACAGGACTCTTCCAGCTTCCACGGAACCATGTGGCCTGCATTTCAAAGAACCACTCTGATGCCACACTTCATCTTCCTAACCTAATCTTATTTGTCTTCATCTTGATTCCTTTCTAAAATGGAAAGAAAAACCCCTGTCTCAACAATTCCTTTAGAATGAAGTTGGTTTCCTGCATTTTGGCTTCTTTGATGAGCATTTAAATTCACTGCGTTTTTCAAGCTCCCTTGCCTCCCAACTCTCTTCTGTGTAAACCAACAACTCAGGATTCACCTTCACACCTTGGACAATGTCGTTTCTGCCCAGCATCCACGTCACTGGAAGACCACCTCTCAGGTCACGGAAGCTCCATTACTGTTCCGGAGTTGGAGATGCTGCTGAGCTTCTCCAGCAAGAAGAGGCAGCATTTCCATCTACAGATGCTTCCCCTGCTGCTGAGACCATCGCTGCTGTTCTGGAGTGGAAACTTCCAGAACAGGATGCCAGTCTGCCCCCTCTAAACCTGCTGGAGATCTGCCACAGTGCAGAAGCGTGTTCAGAGGCTGGTTCACTCATTTATGGGGCACATTGTATAGTCATCTTGCTCGAACACATCTGACACTGCAAAAGGGAGACTGCACCGGGTGTGCAGCCAGGCTCTCCAGGCTGCATCTGGGAACTACGTTGGAGGAGCCAAGGCACCTGGGAGAAACATCTCTGAGACACAATTTGCCTTCGCAAAATACTTCACAGGGACTTAAAAAGCTTTCCGTGTTTGGAAACCCCAACTGGTGATCCTGCCTAGTATCTCATGTAACACCTCTCATATAAAACTCAAATGAAAGTCTTTTGCTTGAGATTGTTGCCAGAAAACATTTGTCTCTATGGATAAAAATTCTGGTGTGAAAGGAAAATTAAAGCTAAACTACATAATCCATCACATTTTCCTCCAAGTCTTGGGTGCCGGGTATCTTAAATTCATTGTCTTAATGTTCTCATCTGCTCAAGTCAGACACTTGTTTTCCTTCAGCTATCTTTAAAAAGGGGTTATCTGTCTGTCTCTCTGTCATATGTCCATTTGTTCACTATCTATTGTTTGGACTTTTAATCTGTAAAAGGACCTAAGTCCTTGTCAGTAGCAGATAGGCAGGTATAGACTAAATTTGAACCTAAATTCCTCAGATTGTGAAAGAAAATGTAGTTGAAAAATTGCAACACTTTCTTTACAGAGTTATAGCTATGAATTTTTAAAGATTTCAGAATGGGATCAAATTCTATCTCTTTTAAATAATTTTTTTTTAGAGAGAGGAAGGGAGAGAAAGAGAGGAGGAGAAAGATCGGTGTCAGTGGGTTGCCTTTTACACACGGGGACGCTTCACTTTGCAGGATGACACCCAATCAACTGAGCCACACCGATCAGGGCTTTTCTACCTCTTGTTAAGAGAAAAGTTGCATAAGTGAGTGGGGTGATTCAGTGGGGAGGGCCAGTGGCTACATCCTAAAGGACTGTTTCTGTCGCAAGACCTTGGCTGCCTTCCTGCTGCTTTGGACTCTGCCCATATTCCAGGGCTGGCTCTTTTCCTTTCTGGACAGTTCTGTGAGCTCCCTAGTATCTTGCCTGATATCTTGCCCTTTCTTCTTAAGTTAATCATATCGAGTTTCTTTTGCTGGCAACCAAGAGCTCTGACTCATCTATTCAGCAGAGTAATTAGTTCAGTGGTTCACTTACTCAATTAGCATTCCCTGAGCAAAATACAGTGTGAAGCAGATAATATTTTTATTTTATGGATATAGAAATTGAAGCTCATGGAATTTTAATTTAAAAAATTAATGTAATCTAATGTTTGGTACTTAAAGTGGTGTTTTCTGTTTCTCCCTGATCTCCCTGCAGGCAGCACAGTTAACATTTCATCTGAAATCCTGGAGGATTTCGGAGTCTCATCCCTGGGAAAGTGCCCACGATCAAGACCCCCGTAGTGACTTACCCAGTTGGAGTTACGCCCCTTGTCCACAAAGACCTGGGTGGGAGAGCCAAAAGACCCTTCATCTGTATGAACTCATAGGCCCCAGAATGGGGAGAATTTAGGTGGGAACTTTTTGAACGAGACCACTGGGGAGGGAATAAACTCGGAAGGTTGGCTCTCATAAATCATGTATGTTCATCATTTCAGCAAACTATTCTACCGAGAATCCCCAAAGAGGAAGGATTTGCAAATGCATTCCACTGAATCAGAGGTCTTCCTCTAATATTTAAGGATAGGCTTAAATAGCCCTTTTCTTCCCTTTTCTAATAAAAGAAAGAGAGAACAGTGTTAATAGTTAGTGAAATATAAAACCTCCACTTCCCAAAGCCCTGGTGCAGGAAATTGGAGGTCTGTTTATTTGATGAAACTATGTGGACAAACGGAAGACCAATTTAAGGCCATTCTACTAACACAAAGGTGAGTATTCTGCAAGAAGTAGATATAGAAACTCACCTGGCTTTTTGAAGCCTTCTTGGTAAATATTTAGCAAAGGCAGTCTTCAGGCTTCCTATTGTATTTTCAGAGCTTTGTAGAGTTAAGAGGCTAGAGAGGCAAAACCATCAAACACCCTTCTGTGGCACTCTTCTGGAGCAGAGATCATGGCGAGTTTTGGAATCACTTTGTATGCTGGTGGGTAAAGGGGAGGAGTAGTGTAAGGAGAAGGAAGTGCTCTCCAGCTACAGGTTGCATTTTTGACACCCCACAAATGAACTGTGAAACATGGTAGAAATTCTTTTTTTTTTAGTAATTTATTTTTATTGTATTTTTTTACATTACCATTTATCCCCCTTATAACCCCTCCCACCTCTGTCCACTCTCTGCTTCCCCCAATCACTGTACTGTTGTCCATGTTCATGAATTCTTTTTCTTTTTTGCTCGATCCCTCCACCCCCCCAACTGCCCCCACCCCCACATGGTAGAGATTCTTAGTCTGACAAACCCTCTGTACCTACTGTGCAGTTTCTGACTTATTCACTGATGGGTTATTTTCTGTTTCTACGTGCTTTTTGCATTACAATTATTGCCACTTATCATCATCTCCATCTTTGGAGCAGGTAAGTTAGCTGGCTGCACTGATAATTATGTCATTTTTCAATTCATACTCTGGAAAAGGAGAAGATGGCTCCAGCGTCAGAGGCTGGGATATGTAGGGACTCAAATACCATTCGATCTCTCTCTGTCTTAATCATTACGTGTTGGCTTCATTTCCTCCTCATACAGTCAGCAAGGGATGTGGCTACCAGCACTTCCAGGCTCTTATCCTCAAAGTTTGGTTTGATTTTTTATATATTTTTTGCTACCAGAGGGGAAAAGACTTTTTCTCCTTAATTCTAATTTTTACATTCTCTGGAAGAGACTCTAATTGGCATGGGTCAGGTCATGTGTTCATTCCTGGATCATGGTGGCTTGTACAGATAGCCACTCTGATTTGGGTCATATCATAGAGTAGAAAGGGGTGGAGGAAAAAAATTATTTCCCAAAGGAAGGAAACATTATTCCAAGAAGAAAAAAGCTACTTGGCTAACAAGCAATAACATTTATTGAGCACCTGCTATGTGCCAGACAGCACATTTCGAAGCAGGAACCAGAGCCAGCATTGTTCTAAGAATATAAGCTCTTTGAGAATTTTCAGAGATCTTATAGATTTCCAAACAGTGTGAAACTGGGCTCGAGCCAATCTTATCCAGATCACAAAGCGTTGAGCGATCTTAGCTGATTGCTGGTTGCATTACATTTTAAATAAAACAAACAAATTTTTAAAAGTTTTTATTTTTGATGGCAAATAACTCTAAAGATAGAGATTTTTAAAAATTGGATTTATTAGGGTGACATTGGTTCATAAAATTATATGGGTTTCAAGTGTACAATTCTGTAATCCATCATCTGTATATTGTAGTCTGTTCACCATCCAAAGTGAAGTCTCCTTCCATTACCTTTTATCCCCCCTTTGCTCTCTTCAACCTCCCCTCAGCCCTCTTTCCTTCTGGTAATCACCATCCTGTTGTCTGTGTCTGAGTATTTTTTCTTAACCCCATCACCTTTTTTTACCTAGGTCCCCAACCCTTCCCTTCCCTCTGACAGCTGCCACTCTGTTCTCTGTATTGATGAGTCGGTTTCTTTTTTTTTTTTTTTTTTTTCCTTTTTCAACCAGGACCTGAAAGTCTGCTTTCTCTCTCTATAGATTTGTCTATTTGGGCCATTTTCAATAAATGAAATTATACTATATTCCATTGTATGGAGATACCACATTTACTTATCCATTCATCAGATGTGAATATCATTTTCCACTAAAAAGGAACAAGACTCCCTGGTGAATGCCTGATCTAGGCTTGGGGAAGAAAAATATGAAACAAATCAGAACTAGTTCATTTTCTTGCTAGATAGCAAGGAAAAACTAAAACATCAATGCTTTTTTATAGTAAGGAAACAGGATTCATCTAAAAGGGACTCTAGCCCAATTTGGCATCATTTGGACATCAAAAAAATAAAATATGCGACTATGACACATTAAGTAAAAAAGAAGCTCATGAGATCACAGTAATAAGAGGGAAAAGGAGAAGGGAAGGAGGAAAAGAGAGGGAGAGGCAAAGAGAGAGATGGGGAGACAGGAAGAGAACATAAAATGTTCTACAAAATAACTGGACTCCTCAAAAAGTCAATGTAAAAAAACTTCAAAAAATAAAACAGGGAAATATAAGCACTACACAATACTTTAAAACTTTAAAGGCTAAAATTATAAAAAGTGTAAGAAAAGTGCAATTGTAGAAATATGAATGTGAACTGGGTATTAGATTATATGAAATTGTGGTCATTTTCTTAGATGTGATTATGATATTATGGTCGTGTATACAATATAAGAACATCCTTATTCTTATATGCATAGTATAACAACAATATTAATATATTTTTTCCTGTATTTTCTCTGTAGATAGAAAGAGATAGTAATAGAGGCAGAAAGATAAAGCAAATGTAGCATAATGTTACCAATTGGTGACTCTGGGTGTTGATTCAATTCTTTTAGCTTTTTTTTTTTAAAGATTTTATTTATTATTTTTAGAGAGAGGGTAGGAAGAGATGCAGAGAGGGAGAGAAACATCAATGTATGGTTGCCTTTCACCTGTCTCCAGTTAAGGACCTGGCTTGCACAATTCTTTTATCTTTTCCATGGATTTGAATTTTTTTTTTCCAAAATACAAAGTTAGAAGAAAATGCATGACTAAAAATCTAAGATCTGGAAGGGTCCTTGGATTTTTATCTCCTAAATGTTTCATGTGTGAATCATAAAGTTAAAACCCAAAGAGATTAAGTAGCTTGCTCAAGTCACAGTTATTAAGCAAGAGAACTCAGCTTCTTATTTCTACTAGTCTTGGCTGTCTCTTGTGAAACTTAATCTTGCTTTGCTGGCATGTAAAACTTTTCATCTTTTTAGTAATCTATTGGTTTTTCCATATCAAAATAACTGGGGGAAGACAGGGCACACACAAAACCTTGACAGTGGTCCCCTGTCTCTCTTCAGGGCTGTGCTTTTTCTTGCTCATTAATTAGCCTTTGCATCTGGGCCACAGAGTGCCTTGGGCCTCTCTGTGCCCCTCACACTCAGTTCCCACTGCAGCAGCAGGATCTCACTGTCTTCTCCTTTCATCATCTTGGTACCACTTTCACTGATCTGGCCTCAGGCAATTTTCTTAAGATTCTCAGGCTGATTTTATTTCATTTTTTAAAAGGTTTTATTTATTTATTTTTAGAGAGAGGGAACGGGAGGGAGAAAGAGAGGGAGAGAAACATCAATGCGTGGTTGTCTCTCGCATACCCACAACTGGGGACCTGACCTGCAACCCAGGCATGTGCCCTGATTGGGAATCGAACCAGCAACCTTTTGGTTCACAGGCTGGCACTCAATCTACTGAGCCACACCAGCCAGGGCTTGGGCTGGTTTTAGAAAACGTTTCTTTGGCCCTGGCTGGTGGATAAGGCGCTGACCTTCGAACCTAAAGGTCGCTGGTTTGATTCCCAGCCAGGGCACATAACCAGGTTGCAAGCCAGGTCTCCAGCCAGGTCTCCAGCCAGGTCTGTAGCTAGAGACAGGTGAAAGGCGACCATACATTGATCTCTCTCTCCCTCTCTCCCTTCCCCCTCTCTAAAAATTATAAATCAAATCTTAAAGAAAAAGCTCATTTGCATTATTGAAATAAACCCGAATGTAATTAAATCAGCATAATTAAACCTTGACCATGCTAACTGGAAACCTGTTTCAAGCAAAAGGCTATACTCAGAACAGTAACATCCCCCAATCTGAAAATAGATATCTTGCAATACTCCAGTCTGTAAATTAAACCACCAGGCTGAGTTTGCCCAAGAACATTTTGCAAGCAGTGAAACAATAAGAAATACATATGTTGCCCAATCAGTCCTCTTCCTCCAAAGGAAATGATGGAGATGCCCTATGGAAATCAAGCATAAACTATAGGGCTTAAGCCTGCTAGGTAGAGAAGTAAAAATAACTCAAAGATCTTTAAAAAGGTGGGACTGAACTATTCTGCTATTTCCCTCCCACTCCCTGACCTTGCCTATTTTCCATTTTAACATTTTATTTTCTTTTTTCCTATTCTTATGTCCTTGCAAATTATTTTCCTTCTTTGACGGGAACCAAAATGATTTTCATTCTTAACCTGTATTAGAAGTTAGGTATAAAAATTCGTAGACGCTTAACCCCTCTCCCCCATCCAGTGCTTACAATGAGCCTCTTTTCAGTGAATATCTAATGAAGGTAGCTGTTAAATAAAACCAAATGTTATATACAAAGCTGAGAAATGTTATTTTCTTCCTTGTAAAGAAAAATATATATCAGTGTGGAATATATGCATATAATGTACAGCCAAGCTGGAAGATTGTGGCATCAGGCATGGAGTGGGCAGGAAAATCTAAAGTCACCAAGGAACCCTGGCTGGTGTTGACTCAGTGGATTGAGCACCAGCCTGTGAACAGAAAGGCCACCGGTTTAATTTCCAACCAGGGCACACGGGTGGGTTATAGGCCAGGTCCCTAGTAGGAGTTTGAGAGGCAACCACACACTGATGTTTCTCTCCCTCTCTTTCTCCCTCCCTTCCCCTCTCTCTGAAAGTAAGTAAATAAAATCTTTTAAAGAAATAGTAAGAAAGTTCTATTTTCCTCTGTGAATTCTGGAAAATCTAAGCTCCAAACATGTTAATATAGTTAAAAAAATAAAATAAAATCATCAAGGAAAGTTGGAGGATATTCCAGATACTGCAAAATAATGCTCAGAGGTTCAATATTTTTGCTGAGTAAAGGCCCTTGGGAAGCAATCCTGTGGGTTTATATTATTGACACATTCCCTCCAAATGAGAGATTATTTCTTCTGCATTTTTTGGGCTGAGTTTCTCAGTTCTAGAATGTTGTGCGGCTGCATACGGAGCTCTAAAATTAGCTTTAAAAGCAGGCACAACAAGCTGCTGGCCTGAATTTTATTTGGTCTGTGCAGTATTTCAGAAAATCAGTAATTTGCACTTAAAACCCAGTTTCCAACTTCTCTTGACATATTGAAAAACCTGGCAGCACCAGGCTTTCTGCTTGGTAAAGGTCGATTGTCTCCCAGGGCTATGAACTCTGTGGCTTGCTCCAGTCCCTACAAGTCCCTGAAATTATGTAACCAGACAGCTTTATTTAAATGGCTGGCTCTTGGGAGCTTCTGAATTTGAGACCCATGTTATCCAGATCCAGCTTCATTTAGAGAAAAAAAAAGTATGTGTGTGTGTGTGTTTGACAAAGATAGGTATTTATATCTATTAAGCATTTTGCATTACATCATTTTATTTAATCCTTCCAACAAGCCTTTGAAATAAGTGTAATCATGTATAACCACTTTGAAGAAATGATTCTGAATCTTGATGACACTGTGTAACTTACACATGGTCACAGTTAGTAAGGAGCAGAGTCAGGATTCAAACCCAAAGCCTACATTGTCAGATACGGAGGACAAGAGACTGTTGGGGTCATAGTTATCCACAGCTAATTTCCATGATGAGCAGAGAAGCAACATGGCAGTAGCTAAAGGACCACAGGTAAAAGACCCTGGAATTAAGGTTGTGAAGACAGGCTTTTCGTTTGTTTGTTTTTCCTGAGGATCTTACCACTTAGTATTTATTTTTATTTTTAAAAATTTTATTGTTGTTGTATTACATCCATCCCCTTTGTACTCCCCTCTATTCCCATCCCTACCCACCCACTCCCCCACAAAGTCAGTCCCACTTGGTGTCCATGTCCATGGTTCTTCCATACTAGGTTCTTACCACTTGGTATTAGTTGGTAACTTTGGGAAATCCCCTTTCCTCTCTTGACCTCAGTTTCACAATCAATAAAACGAGGGTGGTCAGGGCAGTGGTGGGGTGGGTGCAGGCAGGGAATGAGGAGACCTCTAAAAGCCTCTGCCTTTAATTTCACTGTTTGGTGCCTCATCTGAGAGAGAACTTGTGCCTTTTGTTTGGCTCCCCCTGCTGGACATGGAGCAAGAAACGCATGTGCGGCCCAGCTATGTTAGATTTAATGCAATCATTTCTGAAGGGCCTGCCCTAGACAAGGTCAGGTTGGGCTCCTGCTTACTCTTGGAGGAGACTTGGACTAGAAATGATTATGAGTCATTTTCTGATTACCACTGAGAAGAACAAAAGAAGTGAAGGTCTAAAGTAACTCAAGACTGTCTTGTATATGTAGAAATCACAGACTCAGAAAACACTTTAATGATGATCATGAAAATAATGAAAGTTAATATGAAGTATAATAGGCCAGGAAATAAAACACCTAAAGTACTGTATCTACTTTCCTTTTCATTTTATCCTAATGTGATGAGAACAAAATTGCTGTTTATTACCTTGATTTTGCGCTGGGAGGGAAGTTAGAATCCAGTCTCCTCCTTTTTTAGATGAAGACATTGAGGCCCAGGGACATTAAGTAACATACCCACACTCATAGTAGCTGACTTTTGACAGAGCTAAGACTAGATGCTGGTCCAGAAATCTTCTTAGTCCTCCGTCTAGCTTCTTCAATTTAAAATGTGGCTGAGGAGATAGGAGTCATACCAAGAAATAATTAACAGAAGGAGGCATGTAATTAGAAGCTGAGATTTCAAGAGTTGAAAGGAGCCTTAGAGGCTTTCTTTTCTTTTCTTTTAAAGCTTCAATTTATTTATTTTTAGAGAGAGAGGGAAGAGAGAGAAACATCAAATGTGTGGTTGCCTCTTGCTCACTCCCAGCTGGGGATCTGGACTGCAACTCACGTGGACCCTGACTGGGAATCACACCGGCAACCCTCCGGTTTGCAGGCTGGTGTTCAATCCACTGAGCCACACCAGCCAGGGCTAGAGGCTTTCTAATAGGACTTTCTGCTGAGACAGAAACTTCTCTGCGCACTGCCAGGTAACTGGGTACTCACTAGTTGTGTGGAAACCTAGTTCTAGTCTTAATGTTGTTCCCTGGAGCCATACAGGATAAAACTAAGCCCTCTTCTCTGCCTAATACTCCCAAAATTTGACAACTCTGTGGACCTATAAAATGGCCTGTCTGTGCCAAAATTACTAAGTTTACTTAAGTCTTATACACTATACAAGAATTTTATCATATAATTTATTATAATCTTGGTTGTTCCCCTCCGATGGACTCCAAAGATGCTCCCCTACCCCAAAATGGTACTCATTGTTATTGTGTAGTTTGCCCCATACTGAGTTTCGGCTATTCTTTGACCTACAAAGACTAAACAGAAGTGACTGTGCCAGTTTTGGTCTGAAGCGTTAAAAGTCTAACAAATTTTATCTCTGTGCTCTTGGAAGCTAGCCGCCAGGTTAGATTAGCTACCCTGCTGGAGAGGAAACCCCTAGGGAATGAGATGCCACGTGGAGAGCTTAGGTGTCAGTTCTGTGAGTGGAGAAGCCAACCTGATGCCCCACCTGGGACACCCGCTGCAGCAGAGACCCCCAGCAGAGCCAGCAACACACCCAGCGGAGCACAGCCAACCGATAGCATCATGAGACACCAGAATACAAGTTTTTAAGCCACTAAGTCTGAGTGGTTTGTTACACAGCAACAGATAACTTGAACCAACCCACTCAAACATATCCCCAGAACCAAAACTGATCTGCCTCTCGTGCTGAAGATGGAAGGAATAGTGCCTCTGTATCCTGACACTATTAACACTGGCCTGGATTTAGTTTACATTTAGCAATCCTATCATTAAATTGAATGTGTGGCCAGCTCTAAATTCCTGGCATTTGTCATAGGATGACTGTTGGGCTACTTTTTTCCAATGTTTTCCTAAATGGTATTAAGGACCTAAATGAAAATTTTTTACATATTTTTTCTTCATAATTTCATCTTGTCATTCCAGCTTGATGAAAATTTTAGAAAATATTTGAGTTCTGCCATGTAATGTTATAATTATCCCTTGTGTTCTCTGCAACTTGGCAGGCATGTCATACATATTTTATCCACATTATCGATAAAATTACTGAATAGCAACAGGCAAATTCAGTCTTTTAGCAGCAGGGCACTAAAGATCTCCTTCTGAGTAGACTTAGAAAAATTAATTGAGAACCATTTTTAGAAACCTGTTATTCTAGCTAAACAATCTATTCAAATCTGTCACCCAGTATAATCATTATCCCTTGTGTCCCCTGTAATTTGACAAACATGTTACATATACAATATTCAAATCGTTGATAAAAGTGTTGAATCGGGACCAGGCAAATTGAGAGTCCTTTGCCAGGGCACTAAAGGTCTGTGCGGCAAGTTTGCACTATTGGCTGAGTGGTAGTTTTAGAAAATGGTCATGCCAGCTTCAAGTCTGTTTGTTCTATTGTCCATTGAACTGCTTCCTTGTTCTGATTCATAATGACTTTACAGAGCCTTTGTCTTGCTGAAGTCAAGGAATATTTAGACTTTGGCTTTTCTGGGTAAAACTTTCCAATAAAGTGCTCTAAATTTAGTCTGACACAACTGACAGTCAGTTACAGTCAGTGAACTCGTGTTGTCTAGTGAACACCACTTTACTTCCTACACAATCAGGAATGGTTTGTGAGGCTGATGAGCACCAGCTTGGCAGTGCAACACACTTTCTCTGAGCTTCAGTTTCTTCATCTGTAAAATCGGAGTAGCCATAAGTTCTTCATGGGTTTGACATGACAGTTAAAAATGCAATGATGTGTGCCCAGCATGTAACAACTCAACACATGTTGGGCTTCATTGTTGTTATTGTCGTGTTATTGTAATGATGAGCTGTTCCTCAATCTGTGGTTTCTAAATTTCACCCTCTTTCTTTTCACTTTTCTGAAGATTTGTACAACACATGCCTATCCCTAGCCTTATGGCACTGTGTCAAAGAATATAGCAAAAATAAAAATAGTGCTGCCTTCTATCTGCCATCTGTCAACATTTACCATCTGCCTAAAGCTGTAGGCATATCCTGTATTTTGTTCCTCGCGCTCAAAACATTGATTAAAATGTGTCCCCCAGCCCATGTCCAACTCACACCTTTGGTGATCCTAGCATGTGTCGCATGGCTCGGTTCACTGGGATTCTAACTGCCTTTGGATAGTCCCCTTGGGATCACTATGTTCTTGCTATATTTTGCATTGGTCTGTCATTACTAGGAGTGAATTGGGTGAGACCTAGACACTATTTAGCTCTATCAGGATCTAATGGAGTAGGAAGCCATTCAAAGTTAAGAAGTTGTGGGACCTAAGGTTAGGGAGCAGGATTTGGGGGAGCAGGAGAGCACCATTGCACCAGGAAGATAAATGAAACAAAGTTATAGTAGCAGGGGCCTGTGTACCACGCCATAGAACCACACACAGGCCTAACCTGTTAAGATACCAGAAAAATATCTTTAAAAAAAACCCAGTCTTTCTTTCATCCCCCTTCAAAATTGGTGGTAACAGATCTTAGGGCTGAGTTGAATCCATTAAGTAGTATTAAGGAGTCCCAGCAGTGGGGGTTACTGTGCTGCTCCAGCAGAAAGCCAAGCAAGGCATTAAGATATCTTACATGAGAATTTCCAAGATTCCTGACCCTTGCTCCTCCCATCCATTTCTTCCAGCTGGTCCTGAATTAAATCCTAGAGAGTCTTCCTCTTACTGATTTCTGGGCTTTCTGAGAGATGGCTTTATAGTAAGGCCAGTCAGAAGCTACTGATGCCTTTCTTTCAGTGGGATGACAATATTTGATGACAGCTGAGTGGGATTCAAGTCACTGGGTGCCTTGAATGTCAGTTTAAGGTTAGAATAGATCTGATAAGAATGGAGAGAGGCAGTGTTGGGCTATACTTCACAAAGCAGTCATTTAAAATCTGCATTAATGACCAAGGGAATGATACTGGTTATAATTTTCTAGCTGTCTGTAGCATCAAGGTGTACTTAACAGTAACTCAAAAGCCATCTAATACTTCTGCCATCTTTTAGTCTTTAAAATTAAAAAAAAAAAAATCTTTAAAAAGATTTTGTTTTGAAAGAGATGGGGAAATAAACCTACCCACAATTCTACCTCCTGGAGACAATCTGTTAAAATTTTCGAGTGCACCTGAGCTACTGTCTCCCTACCCTCTCCTCCTCTCCATCCCACTCCTGTTGTGTCCTTCCTCTTCTCTTTCTTTCTTTGGACCTCAAGGTCAGAGAGTAGAGTTATTTATACTTCTCAGTCATGGCACATTATCAATGTTTGCATGTCCTTGGCTTTGAGTCTATTTTATTTCATTATTTTTCCTCTTCATCCTGCTCCTACCACTGGTAGCTATTCTAAGGTGCTATATTTTTGCATTTTTATGCATCATTGAAGAATATATTGTATTTATTTATTTTCAATTTACATAAATGGTACTTGGTCTGGGTTTTGTTCTGTTTCTTATTTTCTATTTTTAACTCAACACTGTTTATATGATCTATTTATAGTGTGGGCTGCTCATCTGGTTCATTGCTGCTAACTGCTGCATGGTGCTTGATGGTATGTATCCCCCACATTTCAGTGATCAGTTTCCCTAGTGATAGACATTTAGGTTGTTTATAACATCCCACATTCAAAAACAATAATACATGTCCCCATGCAGATGCTGCTATGGATCTGATAGTCAAAAGTATACAGGAAGGAATGAGATTTCTGAGTCATGGGGATATGCATATTTAATATCACTAAGTGCTTACTTATTGTTCTTAAAATGGTTATAACATTCTTTTTATTGAGAAATCATTTATGTAGCATAAAAGTTGCTCTTTTAAAGGTATAGAATCCAGTGGTTTTTAGATCATTCACAGAGCTGTGCACCTAATTCCAGCACATTTTCAGCACCCCCGAAAGAAACCTGCTAACTATTAGCAGTCATTCCCCATTTCCCCTCCCCTTTGCCTCTGTCAACCAGGGCCTGAAAGTCTGCTTTCTCTCTCTATAGATTTGTCTATTTGGGACCTTTTCAATAAATGAAATTATACTATATTCCATTGTATGGAGATACCACATTTACTTATCCATTCATCAGATGATGGATATTTGGGCTGTTCTGGAGGTTATTGTGAATAATGCTATTATGAGCACTTACATACAAGTTTTCGTGTGGGCATGTGTTTTCAATTCTTTTGAATACAGACTAAGCGTGGAATTGCTAGGTCATGTGGTAAACGTTTAATTATTAGGAGTATTTTCTAAAGTAAATGGACCATTTTATATTCCCACCAGCAATATATACAGGATCCAATTTCTATATATTCTTATCAATGTTTGTTGTTATCTACCTTTTTTGTTATAGCCATCCAAGCAGGTGAGAAGTAGCATTTCACTGTGGTTTTGATTTGCAACTCCTAAAGATTAATTATTTTGAGCATATTTCTATGTGTTAATTGGTCATTTATACACCTTCTTAGGAGAAATGTCTATTTAAATACTTTGCTCATTTTAAAATTGGGTTATTTGTCCTTTTATTGTTGAGCCGTGATAGTTCTTTTTACATTATGGATATATGTTCCTTATTAGATAGATAATTGCAAATATTTTCCTTTTTTTAAGATTTTATTTATATTATTGTTAAAGAGAAGGGAAGGGAGAGAGACAGAGAGGGAGAGAAACATCAATGTATGGTTGCTTTTCACCTGCCTCCAGCTATGGACCTGGCTGGAGATCTGGCTTGCAACCTGGTTATGTGCCCTGGCTGGGAATTGAACCAGCGACCTTTGAGTTCACAGGCCATCCACTGAGCCACTAGCCAGGGCTGTAATTGCAAATATTTTCATCCATTCTGTAGATTCTTTTCACTTTCTTGATTGTGTCTTCAAAACACAAAATTTAATTTTCAAGAAGTCCAATTTGTCTATTTTTTCTTTTGTTGATTATGTTTTAGGTGTAAACCATTGTCTAATCCTAAAGCTCATAAAGATTCATGTCTATGTCTTCTTTTCAGAGTCTGATAGTTTTAGCTCTTACATTTAAATATTTGATCTATAATGAATTAATTTTTGTATATGTTTTTGAGTGTGGATCCAAAGTCAATCTTATGCAAGTGGATATCGAGTTGTCCCAGAGCAATTTGTTGAAAAGGCAATCAAATTATCATGACATCCTTGTTAAAACTTAGCTGATTGTCAATGTGAAGGTTTATTTCTGGACTCTCAATTCTATTCCATTGTTGCATGTCACTCCTCATCCATGCTGTCTCCATTACTACAGCTTCTAAGTTGTAAAACTGGGAACTGAAAGTCCCCTAACTGTTCTTGTTCAAAATTGTTTGGGAGGATTTGGGAGTGTTATCATCTAGTATTTTAGTTTGCTGTGACTCCTACCAAAAATAAAAATAAATAAATAAGTACCAATCTGGTGGTTTAAAACAACAAAGTTTTATTAACTTCCAGTTGTGTGGGTCAGAGATCCACCCACATGAATTCACCAAAACCAAGGCATTATAACCCATTAACTAAGCAGGGCTCTTTGTGGTTCTCTGCAACAGAGTATACTAAGACAACTGTTATTCACCACATTTTTATCTTGGAGGGCAGAGGGGGAAATGGAAGAGGATATGGGAAGATAAATTATGATGGAAAAATTGAAAATACATTTTAAGAAAACATATACGAATTTTGGTAACTAAGCCAGAGACATGAATGCCAACCTCCGTAGAATTTTGCCTTTGTTGTTGATGATGACAATGATGATGATGATGATGATGAGAAAGAGAAAAGGAAAATAAAATAAAGAGAAAAGGCAAAACAAGATAATTGTCAAATCTAAGCCAGTCACATGAATTGGATTAAGTGTCAGCAAATGTATATCCCTGGAGACTTTTCTTCGTCAGTTTTTTTTCCCCTTTTTTCTTTCTTTCTTTCCTTTCTTTTTAAAATTTAATGTTAGAAAGCAGATATATAGTGTATGTAAATGTGAACTACTTTCAGAATTAGCTAATACTTAAGAAAAGAGAACTAATTCTGGCACATGTTCAATGTTTCACAGACATTTTCTTAGTATTTTCAAAAAACAATAAAAGCATTTGCCAGTATCATTCCCATTTTATGGAGGAAAAAATTGAGGTCTGGACAGCTTCCCATCTATTCAGCAGTGAATCAGAGTTCAGTGTGACTCTCTCTAGATCCTCACCTCTTGAGCACTAGCCACACAGCCTTTAACCGGTGATCACACAGCCTCCCCTCTTATTCAATGGTTTGGCAACAGAACACGTATCCCTGCCCTTGGCTTCTGCTTAGATCAGGTCCCCATTAAGGCAGTACATGGTCTACTCCTTTCCTTGCTCCACCAAGGTCTTTTTTGCTCAGTCATCTATTAGAATCTAATCTTGTTCTCAGAATATCACCAGATGAGATCAGCCCACTGAGAGCCATCAAAACCCCCTTTCAAAAACAATAATAAAATTAAATTTAAAAACAAACAAACAAACAAAAAACCTCTTTCAGTAGAGGTTACAACCTTAAGGCAAAAGTTAAGAAGTATAAGGTCGCAGGTTCGATTCCCAGCCAGGGCAACATAACTAGGTTGCAAGCCACGTCTCCAGCCAGGGCAACATAACTAGGTTGCAAGCCAGGTCTCCAGCCAGGTCTGTGGCTGGAGGCAGGTGAAAAGCAACCATACATTGATGTCTCTCTCCCTCTCTGCCTCTCTCTCTCTTCCCCTCTTTCTAAAAATAATAAAATCTTTAGAAAAAAAAGTTAAGAAGTATTGTGCCATTTGTTATTTCCAACAGTCTGAAGTCTTTGGGTAAAAGAGTATAAGTAAATAGGAAGTATCAAACAAACACCACTACTACAGATGATAGTGGCTTAGACATTTTTAAGTTTTCATTTACCTAGGTCAGCCACAGTGTCTCACACAGGAATTCATAACTATTATAAAGGTAGTGCCTTTTCCCAGTGCGTTTTAGTTTTTAAAATGTGAGCAGTTTGTGCAGTTGGCATTTTTTCATGTAACAATAGAACTAAAGATCTTTTCCACAATCAAGTGAATTTGAGACTTCCTCCTGGCCTAAACATAATTTCACTCCTGCCACCTGGCTACTTTTAGTAATGGTAGGCAAATGTAATTTCCTTTAGGTGTAAAAATGAAAATATTTTGCAAAGCTCTTGTAGAATGATACAAAGGTACAAAACACAGTTAAACAAGTACTACAAAACCCCAACATCCTCCTGAGGAATTGGACTTCAGAGTAAGCCTCCTGTCTGCCACAGTCAGAGTCCATGCTGTTATTCACCAGAGTTAAGGGACAGTCTCACTAAATTGTGACCACACTTTGAAGACATTAAGAACTTATTAATATTTATTTTTATCTGCAATACTAATATATTTTTAAAGTTCTTCTGTTAGATATACATATTAAATATTTCTGAGTATGATGATATCACATCCAGGATTTGCTTCAAAAAATTATCCCAAGGAAGCAGTGAGGCAGAGAGAGGGGGTACAGAGGAAACAATACGGGCTGTGCATTGGCCACTGTAGCAGCTGGGTGGCGAGGACAGTATACTATTGTACTCCTATTATACTCTTTTCTCTACTTTGTATATGTATAGGCACCGTGGTGGGAAGTGTGTGGATGTAAGGTGACTGACTCTTCCTGGCTTTTGCACAGACTTCAAACATCTCAGAAAAATCCCTGCGTCCCAAGCTCGCTGTGGCGGTTGGTCCCTCTACTTAGACATGTGATTTGCACTCCTCCTCTGCAACTGTTCTCTCCAGAGCTTGGTGCATATCATTTAGGCCTCTGAGCCTCAGCTTTCTCACCTCTAAATGGGAACAATAATCTACATGCTGGACCCTTCTGAGCATCTTATCAGATACTAGATGTGAACGTGCTTTGTAACCTGAGATAGTACACAAGAATTACGTGTTAATAACCTAGCCCAGTCTCTGCTGTTTATGGTGCTGGGGCCCCACGGCCCCCTTGCTTTCTTTTCAGGAGGTCAGGGAATCCCCTGTCCTATTAGGTAGGTGCTTCACAAGGATGCAGGGGCCAAGATGTGCAGGATCCCCAAGGCCTTGGGCCTGGCCTCTGGAGTATTCCTCACAGCCTCCAGGACTCCCAAAGTTCTCCTCTGTCTCCACTCCCGCCTGGGGCTTCAGTCTACCCTGGGAGGGCCCAGAGGAAGGGGCCGCTGTGTGACCTGGCTCCGGACGCCAGGGGGAGCGCTAGCAGAGGAAGCAGGAGGCTGGGCCAACTTCATTCACTCAGTACAAAGCCTAGAACCCACTATACTATTTTCAGTATCTCATGAAAATGCTTTGATCTTTTCTAACATGATATGAAAAAAATAATATAATCAAGCCTATCACCAGCACAGTCGTAAAATATAACATAATTTGTGGGGAGGGGGGTGGGGAGGAGGGAAGGTCAGATCCCAAAAGGCAAAAGTGCCTCAAGTCCCCCAAAGACATAATAACATTGCCTGGAGAAAGTTAGAATCAAATTGTGCTTGATGGAGTCCACACATTGTTTCATGGCTTCTATCAGCTAATTCAGTTCATTTATTCATATTTAATTTATAAGGGGGTTCTCCCTTCATTAATCTAGAGACAGCTTCTCAAGGATAAGGGCAACTCCATTTTCCTGCAGAAGAAACAGGTCAGGCTTGGTGGATGTCTCTATGATCTATCTATTTATCTATCTACTTAACCTGTTCAGTTGTAGAGACAAAAAGTCAACACAGAAAGTCTGCCTAGGTCTACCATCTCTCTCCATCTGTGTGATTAATAAACGTCTTTTCTCAGAGAACCTAAAGTCCATTTGAGAATTGATATATGGCATCTCTTTGAGGGTGATGCTTTGTATATTAAGCAATTGTTTAAACGATCTCATTCACTTATTAAGAAGCTTGGAAAATTATGGAAGTTTGAACTAACATAGCTTTTGGTAGGTTCTGCCCTTGGAACTTTTATAAAAATGTTCAACAACTTGTTTCAAGCATTTTATCAATGGTTTTCCAACTGTGAAACTGTGTTCTGAACCCCTCACCCTCCTCAGAACTTTTTTCCAGAGACCTCTCAGGGGCTGTGCTGGGTTTAGGGGTGGCAGGGGGCAGGGTGTAAGATGATATCCCCGGCAGAATGAAATTCCCACCCTCTTCCCTACTCTTTCTCTACAGTAGCTTTAGAGGTTTACTTGTGGGTTACCACATGTTTTGATTGGAACAATAGGTTCTGTAGCTCAATAAAACTTATAAGTCATTTTCTAAAACAGAAAGTGGTCATTCTTTTTCCATGACATTTCTGAGCACTGACATACCTTTAAGTGAGACAAGTGTGTGAAAGCAATATAAAAAAAAATAATAATAACTTATCTTAAGGATCAGATTTTATATGTGACATTTTTAATCCATGAACCCTGTTCAATAGCTGAATATTAACTTTGGCTTTTACTAGTTAGAAAAGTCCTACAACATTAGACATGCCCTGAGAACTCAACAGGTTGGAAAATCATAAATTCTATTTTTGGCATAAAGATAAACATTTCTATTAACTTTTAGGATTGATAAGGAAGAAAGGGGGAATGTTGCAATTTTAGCTCCTAAAGGCTCCTTTAACAAGTACGTTAGGTGTTTTTATCTAAATGACTTTTGATGACAAATCATACAACCTCGTAGACATTCTCTTGGATAAGAACTTGACACAGGTAAACCTACTTGTTAGGTGGGGGAGAGGAGGGCTTGAGTGTGGGCACCTGGAACAAAAGGACTTTTCCCCATTAAAAATGTCTTCCTGGGGTTGATTTTCATAACTGTACGTTTCCTCTTTATAATTTGAGCCATTCATCACCAAGTACTGTGTAATGAACACCTGCAGGGATCATAGATTATACAATCCAACCTGAAAACTCAAATTTTGGGTTATCTCATCAACTAATTATAATCCCCCCACCAGGGTCTGTTCCTGACTTGTTTGGCATTTCTCTTTTTGGCAGAACTTGACCTAGGGAGTAGGATTTCAAGGTCTTCTCTTACTCCTGTCTTCACCTTTTCTCTAATTCAGTGTCTCTACTTCTGCACGATAGATACTTGGGGCTGAATAATTCTTTGTTGTGGGGGAGGGGAATGTCCTGTGCATTGTAGGATGTTTAGTAGCAGCTCCGCCTGACCTCTAACCACCAGATGCCAGTAATACCCCTTCCCATGGCAACCAAAAATATCTGCAGACATTACCAAATGTCCCCTTTGCGAGAGTGGTAGGTAGGAGTGGGAAGGGAGCAGTGGAAACCATTGCTCTCTAATTCATGAGGATCTCAGGATTGAGAAATTTACCAAGATGACCCTTTCACCACTAGACTTGGTTCTCAAAAAAACCTTCCAGCCATGTAATTTACCAAGTCACTGTGCTTAACTCTGGCTGCATATTAGAATTGCCCGAGATATTACAAAAGACCGTTGGGCATTAGCATTTTTAAAAGCCCCTCGGAGGATCTAATTTGTAGATAGCCTAGAGAGTTTCTGAACTAAGTGTACTCAGCAATCTTAATATTTATAAAAACTCAAAAAAAAAACCCTTTATTTCAAATAGGAAATATCCAAGTAGTTTTGGAGCAAGAAAAAAATTCCATATGCCAGCAGATTACAGAACACAGGCCACTGGAGGTATTTCACATCTGTTTTTTTGTGGTTCTGTTATTATTACAGAGTAATTGAAAAACTAGGTCCCTCTGGGAATTCTGGGCTTTTTTACAGTTTGACTAAAGAGGCATCACTTTGTGTAGAGCAGTTTCTCTGGTGTTTGTAACTCCTAGAGACTCTTTTGACCAAAGAACATCATTTAGAGAATTTTCAAGGGAAGAGCCTAGCCCACAGAAAAGTTTCTGAATGTCAGTGATGTTTGGGATTGGCAGGGAGGGAAGATCAAGATGGATCAATAACAACGGTGGCCTAGGAAAGGAAGCCTTCTGCTAATGTTTTTCAGCAAATGAAAAACATGATCAAATTGTTACCTCTTTGTTTTGTTAATGCATCAGGACAGCAGGAATAAAACCAGACAATGAAAGTCTTTTATCTTAGGATAAGGAGTTATGTTCAGAAGGTGTACGCATTCTGGCAGCTGTCTGTCCAGCTCCTTCTGGCCAGCCAATTAGAGCTAGCTGATATTCTCAGCCAGTAACCGATTTTGAAAGGTGCAGAATATGTGAGAAGATGTTCCACTTTCCCCCTGACCTAGGCCACTCACTTAGCTTCTCTAAGTTGTTTCCTTATCTGAAAAATAGGCAATACAGTATTAAGCTCAGAGAGTCCCTAGGAGGATTCAATTAGACAATCCGTGTGAAGGTGCTTTGTTTACTGTAAAGCCCAATAGGTATCTTATTTCCAGGGATCTTCCATTCTGAAGATTATACTAGACCAGGAGCCAATGGCTTACTGTTTTGGCTTCTAGGGCATGTATAGAAGAATGGTTGAGTGCAGTCATTGAGTTAACTTGTCAAATGTTTTTCCTCAAGTGGGCAATTAGGAAAATACATTTGAGCTAAGAATACAGAGTGATGTATATTTCATGACTGAGGTTATGATTATATTTTAGGTTATTACATACTAAAGACCAGGAAATTAATTGGTGTGCTCTAAAAAGTCAAAGAGCAAGGGATTAATCTGATAAATGGTTTCCATTAAAAAAATTCCATTTGGGTTCCCAAATTTATCTCGTTCCCTGCAGTTTCTGAATACCACAATGTCCTCCTGTGCTTTCCAGCTGCTTTCCACCACTTCCTACATTCCAGGGGTTGGGAAATATCAATATTTATACAATAATAGTGGCACAACAAAACTAGAGAGTTAACCCTTTAGTTCCCTAAATCATGGATATGTTAACTGAAACCACTTTTTCATCTTCCAGTTTAGTTTTGCCTGATATTCAGAATGTAACCTTTGTGGGTTTGAAGATAAGGCTTTTGGTGATATTGTTTTCTACAGATAAAACAGTTGAGACTATCCAAATGAATCCATGGTCAAAGTCCCAAGTGATTAGTGCTCATCCAGTGACAAAATTCCACATGAAAGAATGAAATAAACAAGGTGGATAGAAGGCAGTTAGTTTCAGGAAACAGTTCATGGGCATTCTGAGGGCAGGGGGAAGAAACTAGTAGAGAAGAGGTCAGTGTTTCCAAATTTTCATTCAGATGTTTTTCCAACTAGGTGTCCCAAATAGCTATCAGAGAACCTTGGGCAGATCCGCCCCACTCTTATGAAAACAGAGACACCTGGATGCCATCTTTCCTGAAGAGAACACATCAGCTTACACCAGCTCAGCCAATTATAAACCTCGAACAGAGTGTGCTTCTACATTATTACACTAAGTTCCTGTTTCTCCGGTTTGTCTTCTAATTGTGCGTCCAAGTCTGGGTCAGGGTCCGGATGGTGGATTGCAATGCAAAGGAAATAGATGAGACCTCCAACAAAAGCACCAACCATAGGGCCCACTACAGGAATCCACCAGAAGTTATTTCCAGCTCTGAAAACAAACAAGGAATTAGCTATATGTCACTTGGCCTTCCCCGTGCTATCACACTAACCTGCTAATCTTCCTCATGCTTATGGCCCCCTTTCCACACAGCAAGAGTTAAGTATAAGGGCACTCACTCGCTGCACCTTCGCAACCTGGGTTTTCCAATACGCCTGATTTCAGATGACCCATTCCGCTGTCCTATTAGTACTTATGAGAGAATAAGTTCCATTTATTTTCCTTTTAGAAAATACCATCCTTGAATATGGTCACAATAGAGGGCATCTAGTGAAAGTTCAGGTTGGTTATTCAGTTCACTTTCCCTCATCATGAAGTAATGAGTTCTGAGGATTGATTGGAAAGATGTGATGAGATTCTGGGACATCACTGGTGTGTGAGGGCAGCCACAAGATAACCAGGGTGTTTGTCAATGAATGAATGAATTTTTAAAAAATCAAAGGTGGACTATGACTTATGTACTAAATATAATTTAATTTGGTGCTTATTTTTTGAGGGCACACTGAAAGTTATTCTCTGATAGGCTGCTGTTGTACTGTAATCCCTCTCCCTTCTAGAAATCCTCAGTGCTAGGACATTCTATCAAAGGTATCGTTCTGTGAGAAAGCAGCTGTCTTTGTGAATTGTCACCATCTCTTTTGGAGGCAGGAAATCCAGTTACATAACTCAGTAGAAAGGACCACGAATGCTCAGAAGCAAGCAAAACTAAATCATATATTGCTTAAGATATATACATTTGAGGTAAAAAGAAAAATTTTAAAGCAGGGAAATGGTGAACAATAAAGTAATTCAGGACAATGTGGAGAAGGGCAGGGGAAACAGGGGTAGACTGATATGTGAGGATTTCATAGTGTTCTGTTGAAGGGAAGTGTTCAGGGCTGTGCTTAATAATATAATGTCATTATGCTTAATAACTACACAGGGTCTTTTGCTTTGCATCAAATTTTGATGAGCAAGGATAGTAAAGGAAAGAAGCACAAACAAGAGGCCTGTCCTAGGATTCATGAGACCTACTTTCTTCTCAGGATTGTCTAGGAGGTCTTTGGGCAAATCTCCCCCTCCTGGAGATTCATGCATCCATCTGCAGAGTGAGTGGTCCCTTCCACTTGGATCATCAAACGCTCTTAGATTGCAAATGTCAGATCATCAATGCAGCACCAAGATTGAACACAGCAGCCACAAGATGTCACTCTTACTGCATGGGAGAGAGGACACGAAGCTGCTGTTTCCCACGCTCCTAAATTCAGATGGAACCTTCTGTGAGAGTCATAGGACCTTTAAAGAAGGGGGAGGTGCCTTGGCTGATGTGGCTCACCAAATTGAGCTGGCCTGCACACCAAAGGGCCACTGGTTCAATTCCCAGACAGGGCACATGCTGGGATTTTGGGCCAGGTCCCCAGCTGATGGTGTGCAATTGGGAGATGTTTCTCTCCCTCTTTTTCTAAGAGGTCCTGTATTTCCTTTCTTCCATCATTACTTTATGGTCATTCTCTCACTATCATTTAACAGATAAGGGTCCAAGATATCTGCCAGAACACATGTTCTCCTTTCCCTGGATGGACCCTCTTCCTGTCAGAGCTGAACAGCTTGTGCTGGGGTCACAGGTCATCAATGAAGGGGCTCAGATGGGGCTCCCCTGCCTGCCCAAGCCTGACATGTACACAAGGTCATTTGTACGCTATGATTTGGGGGATAGCAGGAAAATGTCTGTGTTAATTGCTTTAAGGTGCCATCATCAGGGGTTCATTCCTTTGGGTAAACTTAAAAAAGTTTAAGTTTACCCCGATACCTTTCATCCATTAAGTCATTAACATCTTAATATTCATTCACTTAGAGAATCTTAGTGGGAAACATCCTAATGTTTACTGGAAAAGCAAGGGTCAGCCAGGTCTGTTGACCCTTGCTCCTGCCAGGCCCTCTGGTGGCCCACTTCCTGGTCAGCCTCACTGCTTGCCACACAGGGGCAAGTGAGGATCTGAGAATAAGCATCCTTGGCTTTATCTCAGGGTGCGGACCCAAGCTAAAGTATCTACTAAGATGCTTACCTTGGCTACAGAACCTTGAAAGGATGGGACACTCTCGGGACACTCTTGGGACACTTTGGAGAGCTGCTGTCTCTCAAAGTTTTTCTTGGAAACTTTTTGGTTGAGAATTACCAGCGAGCCTAGCTTTTTCTAAACTGGTCTCTGCCCTCCCTATTCTCTCTTTTTAAATCTATTTTTAATTATTATGCCAGATTAATTTTGCTGAATTAAAGTTCTAAGCATGTCAAACTTCTGCCCTAAATCTTAGCTTTAAAGAATAACTTATGGAATAGGGAGAAGCAAAAACCCCAAATTTTCATTCTGGGAATCTAGCCCCTCTATAGTTTGTCAATAATTGCCATTTCCAACTTTCTCCATGCACCCTTCCAGCTAGCCTGGATCACTTGTTATTTTAACATTCAGCATTCATATGCAGAATTCTCTGCAACTGAAATGTTCTTGGAAATACCCCATTGAAACATGCCCAGATATTACAGAATGACCCTGTTTTACCCCCATAATGCCTAAATTTGGAGTTGCAAACCTTCTCTCAACTTCAGGAGGCAATCAGTCAAGTCTCTTTAAGGGAACTTGTCAGCTTCAACCTTGTATATGAGCCTATGCTAACCCTTCTGAAATAGAACATAACAACACCATGAAGGGCAGCAATTGGGTCTTACCATCTTTATTTAGCACAGGGCCTTGAACAAGATATGAGGTAGCTGCATGGATAAATATATATATATATATGAAGGCATGATGGGAAAAGGCCCTGATGCTAAAAAGGGACATAGAGTTCAGAGTTTGGCATTTGGTGATTCAGTAGCCTTCTACAGATAGGGTCTCCAATTGAGTACTTAGCAAAGCCCAGAGAGACAAGGCAAGATCTCTGCCTGTTTTAGAACCACTTATTAAGTGTTGGGTGAATCACCAAGCAAGGCTCAAAAGGAGGCCAGATTGCCTTGGGGCATCTTAGTTCTAGGTTCCAAGCGAAGCTAATAGACATGACTTAGTGGTGAGGGTAGTGGTTTCCTGAATGAAGCTCAGGAACATGGGGATAAAGGAAAGTCATAGGCTAATTCTGTCCTCTGGGAATAAGGAGATCTTTAAGACTTATGTTTTGATTCTCCATCAGAAGAACATAAAAGATCCTTTTTAGTTGGAGACATTTATTCAACTGCCTCCTGTTCTAGTGGCGATTATTTTGGAACAGAGCTCTATAACTATGGCACTCTTGACATTTTTGGCCAAATAATTCTTTGTTGCAGGGGTCTATTCTGAGTCTTGTAGGATGCTTGGCAGTAACCTAGTATACTAGCCTCTACCTAATAGATACCAGTAACAACTTCTGCCCCCATCCTTCTCATTTGTGACAATCAAAAATGTCTCCAGACTTCGCCAAATGTCTCTGGGGGGCAAAATGCCTCTGGTTGAAAACCACTGCTCTAGAAAATTCATTATATTGCTACTTTCTTAAAGATAGGAATGTTGCTTGATTCTCCTCGTAATCCTCATCTTCTTGGACATGTATGTGCCAGCATTATTTTAGTCACTGTGGATACAACTGGGAAAAAGTTGTCAAGGTCTCTGTCCTCATGATGCTTATATGCTAGCTGCTCTCTGTGGTGGCAATGTGAATGGTGAGTGGTGTCAGTTATTTCCATGGCTTGTTTCTTATGCTTCTGAAAGCAAGACACACTCTGGGTAGGACTATTGTGCAGGTCAGCATTTAGGGACACGCACATTCTTTGTTCTCATAGCAAATATTAAATGAAAATTTGTTGCCATGTATTTTTCTTACTTCTCTTTCTCCTTGTTAGAGCCCTGTTTCCTGGGGAACCAAAGTAAGCTCCTTCCCTATAGAGAGATGTGATGAGTGGATGGGATGAGTCACTGTGACTTTATTGGGGGAGAGTGGGAAGAAATTAATGGGCAAAGTTTGTCCTGGCGGCTTGGTACTAATGGTTGGCATAGTTTCTCAGCACATTCTGAGGCTGAAAGCACAGAGTCTTGCCATTTCCTCTGCATGGGTTCTTTTAGCTCTGATGGGAATTTTTAACTCATACCTGAAGACCCAGCTCAGCTTTCTTCAGTGGTGCCTTCCCAAGCTTCCCCAGGCAGGGCTAGTCATTTCTCAGAACTCTGTTTTAGGGGTTGCTAGGGCATTTATTACATTGCTCAAGGCTACTACCGACTTAGCTAATTTTGAAATTTCCTTGCCTAGTTCAATGACCACAGAACAAATAGTGTTCAGTGAAGAACTGCTGAATAAATGAATGAATGAATGAGTCATAGCTAGCTAGTATGGTTCATTAGACAGAGTCCTGTGATAGTATTGAAAGATGTAAATTCTAGTTGGACTTTGTCACAAAGCAAATCTGTAGACAAGTTATACAGTCAAAATATTCTCATAAAACCATGTACTAGTTATATATAGGACAGGACTACCTCCTTGGAATTTTTCTGTCTCTCTCTCTCCATCATACACAACACACACACACACACACACACACACAGACAGCCCTACCTTATCACAAATCACCAGTGAAATATCCCACACTCATGACCAGAGTATGCACTTGACCTCCATCTCCCCAACTGTACTCTCCTGGACCCCAATTCAAAGTACAGCCTTTCCTGATGAAGCACAGCATGAATCTTTCTCTCCCTTCTGCCCCCATCATTGTTACTTACGAGAAGACCTCAAACCCCCATCCTGCCAAAGCAGTGAAAAGTCTGGGGCCCAGGTCTCGAGCTGGATTCATGGCACAGCCACTGTTCAGTCCCAAAGAGGAAGCAATGACAATAATCAGGAGACCAACGGCAATGGGCTCTAGGCCTTTGGGGACGCCCAAGTTTCTGGAGTCCAAGATGGCAAAGACAATCATGACTAGAAACATGGTGGCCAGAACCTGGAGAAGGAGAAAATGTGCAAGGGAGTTAGCTTATATTCCGTCTATTTCCTCATCTCAAAATTCACCTCTTCTTGTTAAAACAAACCTAGCAATACCTAACATCCACTGGGTGAGCACACTGTGCCAGACATTCCTTTTATCACAGCACTCTTAGGTGTGTGTACTAATATTCTCATTTTGGTTACCTACCCAAGGTTGCACACTTACTGTGGACCCAGAGAGTGAGGCTCTAGAGACTGCTATCTTTACTACATTCCCCTGCTAAACCACTAACCAGCTAAACAGAAAGACAAATTGCAGCCTGGAAAAATGAACAAAGGGGCTCATTCAAACTGGCAAGACAAATAATATGAGCTATTGATAGGTAAATGGGCAAAAGAAATGAACATAAAATTTATAAAAGAAAAGCAGAATTAAAAAACAATTAAGTGGGGGGATTTGTAATGAAAAGAAACAATGCTCATGTTAGGGAAGTGACACCAATTCTCTCAGGCTTCCCCAGCAGAGCTGATCATGCACCACACTTCTGAAATGAAACTCAACATGAACTTAGCAACATGCATTTAAAAAATTATTTATTCAATCTGACTCCATTGGATGTTTGAGAACCATACCATGAAAATAATCTAAAATATGAAAAAATCATAGAACAGATGTGTTCACTTAACCATTACAGTTGACCCTTGAATACCATGGGTTTTCAACCACATTGGTCTTCTTATACACACAATTTTTTTCAATAAGGACTATAAATTTACTTTCTCTTCTTTATGATTTCCTCAATAACATTTTCTCTAGTTTACTTTATTGTAAGAACATATAATACAAACAACATACAAAATATTTGTTAACTATGTTACTACTAAAACTTCTGGTCAGCAGTGGGCTACTAGTAGTTAACTTTTTTTTTTTAATTTTTAAAAAAAATTTATTGTTGTTGTATTATATCCATCCCCTTTTTGCTCCCCTCTGTCCCCCTCCCCACCCACCCATTCCCCCCAAAGTCAATCCCACCTGTTGTCCATGTCCATGGTTCCTTTATACTAGGTTCTTGTCTAAACTGCTCCCCTTCCTTGCCTCTTCCTCCCCCTCCCCCCAACCCCTTTCCCAGTAGTTAACTTTTGAGAGGGTCAAAATTTATATATATATTTTTCATTTTATTTTATTTATTTTTTAAATTTAATTTTATTGTTGTTGTATCACATCCATCCCCTTTTTGCTCCCCTCTGTCCCCCTCCCCACCCACCCACTCCCCCACAAACTCAATCCCACTTGCTGTCCATGTCCATGGTTCTTCCATACTAGG
>PVIW01001280.1:229190-317839 GCA_004026585.1 Noctilio leporinus | reverse complement strand
TCTTGAAGACAGCATATATGTGGGTCATGTTGTCTTATCCATTCGGCTACCCTATGTCTTTTGATTGGTGCATTTAATCCATTTACATTTAAGGTTATTACTGATTGATACTTATTCATTGCCATTTTCTCCATTTGTGTCTGTATTTCTCTTTGGCTTTCTCTGTTTCTTCATTTCATTTGTTTACTTATTTTTAGAGATGACTCCGTGTCTTGATAGTGTGGCCTAATGTAGTGGGTATCCTATAGGGTCCAGTGGCACAGCCTCCCTTATTACCAAAACCAGGTACTTGAGGTGCACCCTTCATGTGGGCTGAGCACACCCTTGTACTTGAGCCTGGGTTGTTGTTGGCAGGTCAATGGGAGGGATTTACTCAGGTAAGTCACGTGCAAGGACTGGCTGTGACCACTGACCACCACCCTCCACCCTCCATGGAGGACCAGCTGTGCAGGGGTAGGGTGTTGGTGCTCTGATGTGGTCTGTAGCTGTCCACTGAGTGCGTGGGCCCTGGGGTTTCCCAGGTGGTGCAGGCCAATATCAGCTCCCACCTGCGCTTTTCCTTGGCCCACCCTGTCTGAGCTATAAAGCGATCTGAGATGCTGCTACTGGTGCTGGGCCTGGAGGTTCTAGGTGAAGAAGCCAAGCTGTGAATCTAGGCTGGCTGCTGGTAGTGCCAGGCCTGGGGCTCACTGAGGCAGCTGTTGCTTGTTTGATAGGATTTAGGAAGTTGTGAAGTCTGAGCCCAGACCAGCCATTTCTATGGAGAAGCAGCCTGGGTGGTCCCATGAATCTGGTGTGGACAGAGTCTCTGAGGGTCTCCAAAGTGGCTCCAACAGTGTTAGCCAGGTTGATGGAGTCTCAGATGTGGCACCAGCTTGCCAGCTCTGTGTGGGGAGGGTTTAGGAAAGGGACAGTGTCCTCTGCTCGCCTTGATGCCAGACACTTCAGTTCCTCCCTGTATACCACTGGTGCCCTTCAAGCTGCTACCCTGGTGCTGGAGCTCAGAGGGAGTGAGTCTAAGTAGATGAGTCTTTAAGAAGAAATGCTTGCACAACTCCAGAAGTTTCTTCCACCAACTCAATTCCTGCTGGTTTTAGCAGCCAGAAGTTGTGGGGCCTCATCTTCCTGCCACTGGAACCCTGGACTGGGGGGCCTGGTGTGGGGTTGGAACTCCTCGTTCCCAAAATATCCCTCCTGAATTTTTTCCCACCACATACGAATTTGGGACCAGCCTGTTCCACGTCTGCACCCCTCCTACCAGTCTGAATGGATGTGGTTTCTTTAATTCCGTAGTTGTCAGCCTTCCATTCAACTCGATTTCCTAGTTGTCAGACTTCCATTCAATTCCATTTCTGATGCTTCTGAGTGATGGTTGTTCTAGATTTTAGTTGTAATTTTGATGTGGTTGTGCAAGGAGGAGAGCTATGTTTGCCTATGCCGCCATCTTGACCAGAATTCCCTAGAGTATGTATTCTTTTGTGCCTGGCTTCGTTCATTCAACGTTATGTTTGTGAGAATTTTTCACTTTTAAAATAGATATAGTTCTTTCCTTCTTGATATACAGTTTTAATTCTGTTGTTAATGGACATTTGCCTTGGTTCCACTTGGGGATTATTATTATTTTTTTAATGTTTTTTTTTTAAAGATTTTATTTCATTATTTTAGAAAGAGGGGAAGGGAGAGAGGCAGAGAGGGAGAGAGACATCAATGTACGGCTGCGTTTCACTTGCCTCCAGCCACAGACCTGACTGGAGATCTGGCTTGCCACCTTGTTATGTGCCCTGGCTGGGGAATCGAACCTGCGACCTTTGGGTTCACAGGCCGGCACCTTATATACTGTGCTGCCAGCCAGGGCACTACAGATATTATTTGAAGGATAGTTGGTATTTGGGAGTTATTTGACCAATGGGACTACATGAAATGAATAAGGAGATTGTGAGCAAGTTTAGAACAGCACCCCATGGAGCCTCACATTTTAAAAAAATTATTATTTTCTTTCTTTCTTTCTTTCTTTATTTAAAAATATTTTATTTCATTATTTTTAGAAAGAGGGGAAGGGAGAGAGGCAGAGAGGGAGAGAGACATCAATGTATGGTTGCTTTTCACCTGCCTCCAGCCACAGACCTGACTGGAGACCTGGTTTGCAACCTTGTTATCTGCCCTGGCTGGGGAATTGAACCTGCGACCTTTGGGTTCACTGTGCTACCAGCAAGGGCTGGAGCCTCACATTTAAAGAGCAAGTAGATCCCTGGCTGGTGTGGCTCAGTGGATGGAGTGCCAACCAGTGAACCAAAGGGTTGCCAGTTCAATTCCCAGTCAGGGTACATGCCTCGGTTGCGGGCTAGGTCCCCAGTTGGGTGTGGTCAAAACACATTAATGTTTCTCTCCCTCTCTTTCTCCCTCCCTTCCCCTCTCTGAAAATAAATAATTGAACACTTACCAAAACATTAAAAATAAAGGGCAAGAGAACCTCTTCCAAAATGAGACTTTAAGAATAACTATAGGTTGCTGAGCACAGGGGAGAAGTAAGCAGAGAGAGAAAGGTTGAAGACAGAGGTGGGAGATATGATGACCTATGTAGCAAGGACTCAGCAGCAGGGGTAAATTGGCCTAAGACACCGCCGATGAAGAGGAAAAACCTTTGCTGACACTAAGGGGCAATGAATAAAGGGTAGGCAGGGAAACGCCTCCGTATGAGTATGTTTGAAGGCTGTCAAGGGACACAGAAAGTTCACACTTGACGGCGTGCATCTCTGTAAGGGCACCTGCAAGACATCCGGCTAAAAGTGAAAGAGGCTGAGGTGAGGCTGCATGAAGAGTGGTGAGGCTTGGAGCAGTCGTTGTGGTAAGCGGGAGGTGCAGATAATTAGAGGCAAAAATAAGATTGCGTAGTAGCACTGAGGTCTTTATGAAGGTCAGCTACGAAGCAGGTCAAGATTCTCCAAGGGAGGGAGAGCCATGGTAAAAACAAATAAACATGCAAATCTAGCAACTCCCCTGGGGCCACCAGCCCAGCCACCCGCTACATGCTGAGCTTCCCTAGCCTTGCCATGGTGTTGAAGGGGTGTCAGGGGAAAGTGCCTGTAGGTGGGGGGATTCTTTTTTTTTTTTTTAAAGATTTTATTTTATTATTTTTAGAAAGAGGGGAAGAGAGAGAGGCAGAGAGGGAGAGAGACATCAATGTATGGTTGCTTTTCACCTGCCTCCAGCCACAGACCTGACTGGAGACCTGGCTTGCAACCTACTTATGTTGCCCTGGCTGGGAATCGAACCTGCAACCCCTGGGTTCACAGGCCGGCACCCCATCCACTGTGCCACCAGCCAGGGCTCAGGTGGGGGGATTCTTAATGCATTCTTTACTGCATGATGGGAAGGGGAAATGAAGCCATGTCAGATGTGATGTCCTTCAGCTAGACTGATTTCGCATCCATAACCCTCTCTGGTCACTTCTTCCTTATACCAGTGGCTGGATTCCCTTACCTTGCTTTAGGTCCTGGGACCCAGCTGCACCCCTTTTTGACCAGGATGGTGGCAGCAGTGATATAGTAGAACTTCCAGTTCTCTTACTTGACACCAGGGGAATTTTAGCCGTGAAGTCAGAGTGAATTCAGTGAGCCTTTGTCTCCACCTTCTATTTGGGGGGTGTGTGTGTGTGTGTGTGTGTGTGTGTGTGTGCGCGCTGGCTGGAACCCTCAGCCAGTTATCAGCATATCCTGTTCTTATGTTTTAAACTAGTTAGACCATAGGGTTACACTTGAGAAACATAGGCCTAGAAGCCTCGTCTTTCCAATTAGGTGGGAAATAATGAGAGTTTTTGATCCAGCGGGGCCTCCAGTGAAGATCTCATTACAGTGTTAGCAAAATTCTGGATGTTCACCAAAATCTGTCCATCAACTTGCAACTCTAGCAATTATAGCTTCCGCCTGGGAATTTTATTCTAGGTGGAACTACATTTCATCCATGGACAGCTATCTGGATAGCTCTTATTCAGGATGCAGGTGTGTTGGGAGATTTAAGTAGTTAACATTTGTGAAACACACTGTGCTCTTTCAATGAAAGATGTTTTGAGAATAGTCTACTATTGTTAACATCTTCCTTTTGAGACACTCCAGGAGTCAAAGGGCTCATTTCCATACTAGTTTTAGGAACGAAAGGTGTTAGACTATACCCAGTTATTATTCCATTTCTGCAATATGCCCAAGGAGCCTGCATGAATTGGAAAGTGAGTGACAAAAGGATCCATCTGAAGATTCAAAGACCTCTCAGCATCAGCTATGCCAAGAAATGCTAAGCAAATTAGCACTTGGGCTAATTAAAAATAAATACTTGAAGTAGTCAGTGAAAATGGCCCATCACATTGATAAATAGTCACTCTGTTTGAGTAGCTTTTCCAGTGTTAATTGAGGTCTGGGTACCTCAGTGCCCTGGTGGCCAAAGAATCAGTCCTTAAAAAAATAATAAAGAGAAGGTACTGAGAGGCCAGGCCATGGCTTTTCACATCTGCACAGCACCCCCACCCCAGGCCAGCCCTTTAGAGCACCAGATGTTTACGCTTCATTTCCTGACCTCACTTCCAAATGGCAGTTCTCGGAGTCCCACTGAAGTGCTTTGCAGGCTGTTTGTTATTTGTGTGGAGCGCTGTGGATTTGATTTTTGCCTGAAATGACTTACTGACAGACTTCTTACCCAAAACGATGATATTTCCCTAGGAAAAGTTTTGAAAACTGGACCAAGATGTGGACAGAAACTCCAATGTTGTCTGCAGGCCTAAGACCACAACAGTGGCCTGTATGGGTGGGTAGGGATAGGGAGAGTGGTTCCTGTGAACCGAAGAAAATCTTCAGTTTTAAGGGAAGGTAAATTTTTAGAGTCTCTAGGGAGATGTGAGCCTGGGAGAGTTCTGTCTTCCTCAGTGTGGAAACCATGCCAAGGCTAACTAAAGGAGTAAACCAAAATGTTGAGCCTGGCAGCATGAAAGAGTGAGTAAACCCATAATTCAGTCAGTTGCAAAGTGGCTAGAGGAATCGCCCTCTTGTTGGCAGAGCAGGCCCGTGTGGGTGATGACATGTTGGTAATGAAGTGCCTGTCACTCATACTTGTGCCAGGTCTTTAGTGCCGGATGCCACCAGGAAGAAGGGACTGCTGGACTTAACGGCACAAACAGACCAAATCTCTTGATTGAAAGACCTGATCCAGTGCTTTCAGCTCCCTGAACAGCCAACTCCGTCTGTTGTTGAGATGCTGTCATTGCTGCGAACAATGGCACTTTAGAGAATCATGTCAAAACAGGCCAGAAACTTCTGTCCACCTATTCGGTGTCCAACATGGTGCCAGAGTTCTGGCTGGGTAGCTCAGTTGGTTAGAACATTGCCCCGATATGCCAAGTTTGCAGGTTTGATCCCTGGTTGGGGCACATACAAGAATTAACCAATGAATGCGTAACTAAGTGGAACAATAAAGCGCCCCCTTTCTAATCAATAAATAAAAATTAAACAACAGCCCTGGCTGGTAGCACAGTGGATAAGGTGCCGACCTGCAGACCCAAAGGTCGCAGGTTTGATTCCCCAGCCAGGGCACATAACCAGGTTGCAAACCAGGTCTCCAGTCAGGTCTGTGGCTGGAGGCAGGTGAAAGGCAACCATACATTGATGTCTCTCTCCCTCTCTGCCTCTTTCCCTTTTCCTCTTTCTAAAATAATGAAATAAAATGTTTAAAAAAAAAAATTAAACAACAGCCCTGGCTGGTGTGGCTCAGTGGATTGAGTACTGGCCCACAAACCAAAGAGTTGTCGGTTCGATTCCCAGTCAGGGCACATGCCTGGGTTGCAGGCCGGGTCCCCGAGTTGGGAAAGTATGAGAGGCAACCATGCATTGATGCTTCTTTCCCTCTATCCTTCTCTTCCCTCTCTCTGAGAATAAATAAAATCTTAAAAAAAAAAAAATTAACACCATGCCAGGCACCAGAAGTGAAGCAGTTCATTACTTTGTTGTGGGGGAGAGGAGAGACGCTCAACACAATGAGAAGATGTTATGACACAGCATAGACCCAAGCAAGTGGATTTGATGGTGGGAGAAGGCTCTCGTCTCTGTGGCGTCATCGGTGAAGTGTTGAGAAAGAGATAAATGATAAGAGACGTTCCAAGTGGAGGATTACAGCATGAACGAAGAGGCCAAGACAAGAGTGAGCGTGACCAGTGCAGGGTCAGTGAGGATGAAGAGTGGGAGGGTAGTAGTTGGAGACAACATGCGGATAAATTGAGACTCGGAGGGTGTTCAAGGCCACAATAAGGACTTTGGACTATGACCTTCAGGCAATACAGAGGGCCATAGAGAGACAGATATCAAGAAAGAAGCCTTTGTGGCCCATGCCTGTGGCTCTGTTACTGGTCTGTTACTGGGTGGAGGGTGCTGCAGCACTATAGACATGCAGTGCTGAGCACTCAGCCTGTGCTGGGGCTGGGGGAATAGAGACATAGCACGGCCTGTGGTACAGGCAAGAGCTCTGGAACCAGACGCCCCTGGGGTCATGTATCCCCTTCACCTCTTGTGAGCTGTGTAAGCTTGAGCAAGGAACCTCGTTTCTTTTTTTAAAAAAAGATTTCATTTATTTTATTCTTTTTTTAAAATTAATTTATTTTTAATTTGTTTTTATTTGTTATTTTCAGAGAAGAGGGCAGGGAAGGAGGAAGAAAGGGGGAGAAGCATCCATATATGGTTGCCTTTCACCTGCCTCCAGCTACAGACCTGGCTGGAGACCTGGCTTGCAACCTAGTTATGTGTCCTGGCTGGGAATCGAACCAGCGACCTTTGGGTTCTCAGGTTAGCACTAATCCACTGCACCATACCAGTTGTTTTTAGAGAAAGGGGAAGAGAGGGAGAGAAACATCAATGAGTTGTTGCCTTTTGCACACCCCCAAGGGGAGCTGGCCCACAACTCAGGCAGGTGCCCTGACTGGGCATCAAACCAGTGACCCTTTAGTTCATAGGCCAGCCCTCAATTCACTGAGCCACACCAGCTAGGGTGGAACCTCACCTCTTTGAGCCTCACTTTACTTCTCTGTCAACTGAGGCTAATCCTTCCGTTTGCCTCATTGGGAAGTGGTTACATGAAAGAAAGTGTGTCTATAGGACATAGGCAGCCTCACGAAGCAATCAATCCTCATGCTTGCACTCACTAGAAGAGATTTTGGAGAAAAAACACCAATGGGACTTGGTACCGGGTTGGATGAGAACTGTGAGAGAGGGATTTGCTGATGATGTCCACGGTTCAAGATGGGAACAGCAGTGGCCTCTAAATGCGTGAGTCTGGGGAACGAACTGATCCTGGGGGCGATGGCAACTAGTCAAGCTCTATTTCAGTCAGCATGTGTGAAAGCCAAGAGGAACTGCCTCCTGGTCATTTGTTTCACTGGTACATTCATCTTTGCCTGTGCTCGGCCTCCGAAAGGGCCTTGTTTAGAGAAATGCTACAGCAACGAAGAGAAGGTATATTTTAAAGTGACAGGTCTAAAAATACTGCTCGCTCCTTGGCCTTTCACAGCTGCAGATTCCCAATCCTGATCCTCACGGGGAGAAATAATAAAATGCATATGTTTATAATAAAAATCATATTTCCCTCTTCCTGTGATGTCTCCCAGTTGGAGGTTCCCCATCCGTTTGCTGTTTTACCTATCATTTAACAAATGTTTTGTAAGAAAAGTAATCTTTTCCACTGACATGTCCTATAAACGTTACATCCTCAGCTTTGGTTCTTGTTGAGGACAGAGATACATGTTTTGAATATTTCCAAAAATGCTCTTCACTCCATTACCAGGCAAAGATCTTTATATCTCTGGTTAGAGACAAAATATACTGAAAATGCACTACACAGTGATGTGGGTCCCTTGGGTTGGATTACAAGAAGGCAAGATAGCAGTTTGAGTTCTGGAAGAATTATCTACAGTTGGCAGCTGAAATCTAGGGCTTAGTTCTTCTATGGGCCATCACTGAGGTATACTCAGTGCAAGACATATTGGGAAGTCAGAGTTTGGTTAGTACACATGAGTGTGAGGTTTTCCTCATGAAAGCACTTGAGTGGGACCATGGAACATAAGGCCAAGGTTGGCCAGCTGGCCAGCTCAGCACTCAGTGTACAAAGAGCAGAGAAAGCACCTCTCCTCTGGTCTGAGGGAGGAGGCTGAATCTGAGGGCATGTAGAGAGGACCTGGCTTTGTTTGGAGAAATCTATGTACGTGCTGATCTATGGGTTAAATGACATGTGTATAATACATCTAGCATGGCACCTGACACATAGTAGATTCTCAAGCTAGCAAGACATGAGGGGTGTTGTCAAGATCCCTGCCAACAGTGCTGGAAATCTTGGTAGGGCTTGGGTTGGGAACAGATATGATCATAAGGAGGAGACATGAACAAGGTATAGCATAAGGCAGAACATAGACAGAAGAGAATTGAGGGAGCCAGGCCAGGGATAACCAACAGGATAGGGGAGAAAAGTATAGAAAGAGCTGTGATTAGGAGGCAGGCAAGTAGTGAGTTCATGTTAGTGTACTTGGTCATTTCATTGGTTTATTCATTCATTCATCCAACACATTTATTGAGCATCTACTATGTTCTTAGGACTTACCTAGGTTCTAGGGATACAGCAGCATATGAAACAGAAGGATCCTTCTCCAAAAGAATTACGGACTCATGGAAATAGTTAAGGAAAGAGGCAACAAAGGAGACTTGGGGTGAGGCAATAGTGGGGAGTTTAGAGCTGGCCTAACCAAATGCCAGAACCCACAGAATGGGGTTTGTTCATCTCAGTCCTTCCAAGTTGTGATTTGTCCTGAATAGTGGTGGCCAACCCTTACCCCACCTCAAATTGTTTTTTTCAAAAGATTTTATTTATTAATTTTTAGAGAGAGGGGAAGGGAGGGAGAAAGAGGGTGAGAAACATTAACATATAGTTGCCTTTCACATGCCCCCAACTGGGGACCTAGTCAGCAACCCAGGCATGTGCCCTGACTGGGAACTGAACCGGCAACTCTTTGATTTGTAGGCTGGTGCTCAACCCACAGAACCACACCAGCCAGGGCTGTTTTCTTTCCTTTTTTTTTTTTTTTTAATTAAAAAAATTTTAGAGTATTTATTTATTTTTAGAGAGAGGGGAAGGGAGAGAGGTAGAGGGAGAGAGACATCAGTGTATGGTTGCCTTTCACCTGCCTCTAGCTGGGGACATGGCTGGAGACCTGGCTTGCAACCTGGTTCTGTGCCCTGGCTGGGAATTGAAAGAGTTGGAAATTTAAATAGGGGAGTGAGGTAGTTATTTAAATAAGGTACCATTTCAGTGGAGAACTGAAGGAGGAGACAGAGGTAAGCCATGCAGATCTGCAGTGGGGGAGGAAATTCCAGAGAGAACAGCCTGAGCAAAAGCTCTAAAGTAAGAGTGTGCCTGGTGTTTTCAAGGAATAATCTAGCAGTTGTTGTGGCTGTAGTGGAACGTAAGAGGTGAGAAGCAGTACAACATGTCATAGTGGGAGGCCAGATCATGTGGGGCTTTGTAGACCCAAATGGACTTTGGCTTTGACTCTGAATAAAATGGAGAGCCATGACAGGGTGCTGAGCAGAAGTGTGACCTGACCTAACCTGTAATTTAAATAAAATTTTTTCCCCAAAGACTTTATTCATTATCTCCAGAAAGAGGGTAAGGAAGGGAGGGAGGCAAAGATGAAAGAGACATCAATGTATGGTTGCCTTTCACCTGACTCTAGCTAGGAACCTGGCTGGAGACCTGGCTTGCAACCTGGTTATGTGCCCTGGCTGGGAATCGAACCAGCAACCTTGGGGTTCATAGGCTGGCACCTATCCACTGAGCCACCAGCCAGGGCCTGACCTATAATTTGAATGGATCAGTCTGGCTGCCATGTTTAAAATAGAGTATGGAAGAATCAAGATAGAAACATGGAGGGAGATGCTGCCATTCTCTAGGCTGGAGATGACAGTGATTCAGGCCAGAGTAGTAGAGGTGGGAGAGATGAGAAGTGATCAGATTCTGGATGTAGTTTGAAGGTGGAGCAAACAGTATCTGCTGATGGATTGGATGCAGGATTTAAGAGAGAAGGAGGAGTGAAGAATAATCGCCAGGCCTTTGATCTCTGCATTGGGAAGAACAGCATTTCGTGAAAACCAATAGAGAAGATGGTGGGCAGGTTTGGGGAACAAGGTAGACAAAGATCAAAAGCTTGTATTTTGGCCTGTTAAGTGGAAAAGTTAAGAAGAAAGTTGAATATATGAGCTTGGAATTTATAGGAGAGGCCCAAGTGGACATTCGCTCGCCAAGAGTAGGGGCCCAGACAGCTATGTGGAGGCAGGGTCCTGGCTAGCTTGAGGCTCTCGTCCTAAAGTTCTCAGGGTTGGAGCTGGACTCTGGTACAGGACCCATCCTTTTAGTAGGTGAAGCTCATCTTTTCCCTCCCCTTGCTGTCCCCTTGGTCTGTCTCGGCCTGTTGTCCTCTGGTCCTAGTCACAATGTGCTAATTTAGCTGCTCAGAGCTGGCCAAATCTAGATCCCTCTCACATGTGCTTTTCCTAGGAGACAAGGACCAGGCCAGACTCCAAAGCTGGGTGGAGGGTGTTTGTAGTTAACCTAGGACTACTGGCATCATCTTTGGAAACAACCTGTAGGAATAAAGTGCTGGGGATGCCTCAATGAGTGCATTCTTTGAACCTATACGTACAATTAATACCTTCTTTGGAGGTCACATTTCTCATGTTTGCCGAAGGGATTTAGTTTCTGTGGTACTGTAGTAACATGTAGAAGTCAAGTATAATGCTATATAAATATAGGAGTCTTTCTCAAGCATTTGCCTGTCTTCTTTCCTGAGTCTCCATTTTCTATCATGGTGCTGTAAAGTCCCATTGGGCACTACTTGTTCTCCCTAGTGCAGAGGGTCACTTGGTTTGTCAACATCCAGAAAACACCAGATGACTTACCTCTCATAATTTTTTAGCAGCCCAGCTTGGTACTTACAGGATGGAGAACATGATGCTGTTTCCTAGGCGTGTGGCAATATCACAAATGCTCTTGCCTGCCATGTGGCCAGCAACCAGTCACAGAGAAAGTCAGGTTGGGGTGCCCTGGTGCATATGGAAAGGCTCTAGTTATTAATCATAATGAACCCCCTTCTCTCCTTGACAACCAACACTATTTCTTAACCCTGCTCTTATGGAGGGCACATTGTATACATGAATACACTTGCAGGAAGCATGGAATTATTTATTTTCTCATCAAGTTTTTTCTGATATAATTGCATAGAAACCTTATGGAGCTTTGGAGATCTTCTGTTTATGAGTCACAGAAATTAACTTTCTTTTTATAAAAGCTCTTTATAAAATAAGGGAAAAAATGGAGCCAAATGCCAGTTCTTTGAACTTAACTTGCCTTTCTGTGACTTGCTGAAACCTGAAACTAGATGTCTGTTAGTCTTAGCCTTGCTGTAGCTTTGAATTTCAATTATTCACCCTTTGCACCCAAGAGAAAGACTGAAGCAAATGTCCCAGCCAGGACCTGACTAAATTCAGAACTCAGTCTTTTTCCTCCCTTGTCCCCATTACCAAGATGGCTCCCAAAGGGACTATGAGCAATCCATAGAAGTCTATAACAAAGTGACTATCCAGGGTTTTTAAAAAAACCCTTAGAAACCCTAGGTATGGAGACTATAATGTTTCCAGATACTGTGCACAAATCAACTAAGAATGATATTAAACTGAAAATAAGGGGAAACAAGGCCAACAAATTTGTTTTTCTTTTTCTCCCACAGTAACTAACTTCAATTTTATTCATTTAAAAAAATTCTTATTATTATTTTTTTAGAGGGATGGGAAGGGAGAGAGGCAGAGAGGAAGAGAGACATCAATGTATGGTTGCCTTTCACCTGCCTCCAACTACAGACCTGGCTGGAGACCTGGTTGGAGACCTGGCTGGCGACCTGGCTTGCAACCTGGTTATGTGCCTTGGCTGTGAAAGGAACCAGTGACCTTTGGGTTCGCAGGCCAGTGCCTTATCCATTGTGCCACCAGCCAGGTGGCAGGGCTTCAATTTTATTTTTGAAATACTGAATCTCAGGTGCTTTCAAATAATATTTTGGGTGCCTAGCTTCACAGGAGTCCTAACCATAAGTTGAATGTGTGTACTGTTGCCAGGGAATATTTTGTGACCATATTTAGCTTCAAAAGTAACTGGGGGTAAAATGTGTTCTTAGGATGTGCATCATTATAATTTTAGGCTTCCTGAACAACCTTTAAGTGATCCATTTTCCATATAAAAACACTAAACTTATACCTTGGTTTCATTGCCACTAGGAGTGAGAAGTTGTCTTCTATCACAGCTAGGACCAAGGAAAATGCCGATCATTCGATAGGTTGGGAGAAATAAAACTCAGCAGAATTGAGCTGGGAGTCTGAAGCTAGCGGTTGGACTAGAGTAAAGATACCAAGGATAATACCTATACGTAAGGGAGGGGACAGAGTTCAGTGAGCCCAGGTCAGAGTCCATATTAGCCTGTGGTAAGGGGAAGCAGTGAGACAGAGCAAGTGGGCATATGGGACCTTCCCAAAATTGAAAAGGAGAAGGAAATGGGAAGTAGTTCCTTGGGCACCACAAGGTAGGATAAAGGAGGGCAGGAATCCAGGCAAGTGTTTGGTTCAGAAGACACAAGGCTCAAATGAAAAGACCTAGGGAATAATAGCCCTGGCTGGTGTGACTCAGTGGACTAAGCGCTGGCCTGTGAACCAAAGGGTCACTGGTTCAATTCCCAGTCAGGGCACACGCCTGGGTTGCAGGCCAGGTCTCCAGTTGGGGGTACGGGAGAGGCAACCACATGTTAATGTTTCTCTCCTTCTTTCTCCTTCCACTTTCCTCTCTCTAATAATAACTAAAATCTTAAAAATAGAGACCTAGAGAATATAGACCAAATGCCAGTTCTAATGTTCATTATTATCTTTGGTATTACAGGAAGCAGTCCCAGGATGTGGACTGCCCTGAACAAGCAGGTATGAGTAGCTAAGTGGTGAAACGGAGGGGCTAGGAGAGAACCACATTCTGACTCTGATTCACTTGGTCTCATAAGTCAAATGGAAAGGCAAACATTTATCTGAGATCCAGATGAAAATGAATACAGTGACTCATGTTTGTCTAGGCCACCTTAGACCATGAGACAGTCCAGGCCTCAAGTGATAATCAGGTGCTAAACGTGTCCACAGAACACCCATTGGCAATGACACTGGCTTACACACTACATAGACTCAATCAGTGCTTAGGCCATATGGCATATACTCTGAGCACCACCCAGTCTCATACCTGGATCTTTATGGAACCCTTGGGTGGGTCCTGAGGGGTTCCAACTCCTCTTTTTTTTTAAAAAAATATTTTATTTATTATTTTTAGAGAGAGGGGAAGGGAGGGAGGCAGAGAGGGAGAGAAACATCAATGTATGGTTGCCTTTCACCTGCCTCCAGCTACAGACCTGGCTGGAGATCTGGCTTGCAACCTGGTTATGTGTCCTGGCTGGGAATTGAACCAGCAACCTTTGGGTTCATGCAAGCAGTATTATACAAGCCTTCTATTTCTGACATATACATATTATTTAGCATAATGTTTTCAAAGTTTATCCAAAAGAGTAGCATATATTAGAACTTGCTTCTCTTTAAGGCTGAATTATGTTCCATTTAATTGATTTTTTTATTCACTTGTTGATGAACATTTGCATTGTTTTCACCTTCGGGCTACTGTGAATAATGCTGCTATGAATGGGGTGTACAGATATCTGTTTGAGTCCCTGTTTTCAATTCTTTGTAGTATATACCTGGCAATGGAATTATTGGATTATATGGCAACACTATGTTTAACATTTAAGGAACCACCAAATTGTTTTCCAATGAGGATACATCATTTGACATTCTCATCACTAATATATGAGGATTCTAATTTCTCTACATCCTTGCAAACACTTATTATTCCCCCCTTTTAAAAATTATAACCAACCCTGGCTGGTGCCACAATGGATAAGGTGCCAGCCTGCGAACCCAAAGGTTGCTGGTTCGATTCCCAGCCAGGGCACATAACCAGGTTGCAAGCCGGGTCTCCAGCCAGGTCCTTAGCTGGAGGCAGGTGAAAGGCAACCATACATGGATGTCTCTCTCCCTCTCTGCCTCTCTCCCTTCCCATCTCTCTAAAAATAATAAATAAAATCTTTAATAAATAAAATTATAACCATACTGAATATGATGTGATATTTCCTATAGTTTTGAATTATATTTCCCTGATAACTCATGATGTTGAGTATCTTTGCTTCTACTCATCAGCCATAATAACTAGGATGTTTGTCTGTTGTTGAGTTATAGGAGTTCCCTATATCCTTATGGCTGTTGAATCCTTTATCAAAGACATGATTTACAAATATTTTCTCCCATATATAGGTGGTTTCACTTCCTTGATAGTGTTCTTTGATGTACTAAAATTTTGAATGTTGATGAAGTTCAATTTATCTATTTGTAAATAATTTTATTGATTATGTAACTACAGTTATTCCCATTTCCCCCCCACTCCCTCCATCCTGTACCCCCATTCCTTCCAGCATTCCTTCCCTTTAGTTCATGTCCCTGGGTCATGCATAGAAGTTCTTTGGCTACTCCATTTCCTATACTGTTCTTAACACCCCCCCTGTCTATTTTTTACTTACCAATTTGTACTTCTTAATCTCTGCACCCTTTCCCCTAGTCTGCCCCTTCCCCCTCCCAACCGATAACCCTCCAAATGATCTCCATGTCTATGATTCTGTTCCTGTTCTGCTTGTTTGCTTAGTTTGTTTTTGAGATTCAGTGTACAGTTGTGAATTTTTTGCCATTTTAATTTTCATAGTTTTGATCTTCTTTTTCTTGTATAATTCCCTTTAGCATTTCATATAATAATGGCTTGGTGATGATGGACTCCTTTAGCTTTTCCTTGTCTGGGATGAACTTTATCTGCTCTTCAATTCTAAATGATAGCTTTGCTGGATAGGGTAATCTAGGCTGTAGGTCCTTGCTTTTCATCACTTTGAGTACCTCTTGCCAGTCCCTTCTTGCCTGCAAAGTTTCTTTTGAGAAATCATCTGACAGTCTTATGAGAATTCCTTTGTAGATAGCTGCCTCCTGTTCTCTTGCTGCTTTTAAGATTCTCTCTTTATCTTAAACCTTTGGCATTTTAATTATGATGTATCTTGGTGTAGTCCTCTTTGGGTCTATCATGTTTGGGACTCTGCTTCCTGGAACTTTTGTTTTTCTACCTGAAATTATGTTTATTGCCTTCACCAAATTAGGGAAGTTTTATTTCATTATTTTTTCAAATAAATTTTCAATTTCTGGCATTCCTCTTCTACTTCTGGCATCCCTATGATTTGGATGTTGGTATATTTAGCAATGTCACAGAGGCTCCTTAGCTTATCCTCGTTTCTTTTTACATTCTTTGTTCATTTTTGCTACTCTGATTGAATGCTTTTTCATCCTTCTGTTCCAAATTGTTGCTCAGATTCTTGGCTTTATCCCCTCCACTGTTGGTTTCCTGTTGATTTTTCTTTATTTATTTCAGTTAATGTAAACTTAATTTCTGCCTGAGTCTTTTTTTTTTTTTTTTTTTCCAATACTGCTGAAGTACCCAATGAGTTCCTGGAGCATCCTGATAAGCAGTGTTTTGAACCTTCATCTGATAGGTTGCTTATCTCCATTTTGTTTAGTTCTTTTTCTGGAGTTTTGTTCTGTTCTTTCATCTGGGCCATGTTTCTTTGTCTCCTCATTTTGGCAGGCTGCTTGTGTGTTTTTCTGTGCATTAAGTAGAACTGCTTGGACCCTCTTAGTAATGTAGCTTATTGTAGAAAAGTGCACCTGTAAGTTGTATAGGGCAGAGCCTAAGGTATCTACAGAACTAGGAAACCTGTGTCACCACTCTGTGGTTCTGTGTGTGGGGCGAGGGGCACAGAGAGGGACAATGATATTGCCTGGCCTCTGGAGTTTTTCCTGTGAGGAAGCTGTCTCCTAGCACTTATCCTGTTGCCAATTTCTCCTTGTATACAACTGGTGCCATTCAGCTGTTTCCCTGGTGTGAAATATCAGAGGTGGTTAGTCTGCATGAGTCCTAAGTCTGTTGTGGGCCTTTTAAGAGGAGATTCCTGAGAATCCTGCAGTTTCTTCTGCCATCCCAACTCCACACTAATTTTTACAGCCAGAAGTTATAGGAACTTATCTTCCTGGTGCTGTATCCCTGGGTGATCTGGTCTAGGGCTGTGATCCCTTGCTCCTGAGGTATCCCTCTTGATTTTTCCCCACCACATGTGGATGTGGGACTACCTATTTCATGCCTCTGTGCCTGTCCATCTCTCTGCCTTTTTGTATGTCTCTGCCCCTCCCACTCATCTGGATGAATATGGCTTCTTTCAATCCTTGATTATCAGACTTCCATACAGCTCAATTTTCTGACACTTCTGGATGAGATTTGTTTTGTAGTCTGGTTGTAATTTTTGCTGTAGTCATACAAGGAGGTAAGGCATGTTTACCCATGCCTCCATCTTGATTGTAAGTTCAATTTATCTATTTTTTAAATTTTATTTTATTTTTTGTATTATTATTATTATTATTATTAAAGATTTTATTTGTTATTCTGAGATAAAGGGGAAGGGAGAAAGGCAGAGAGGGAGAGAGACATCAATGTATGGTTGCCTTTCACCTGCATCCAGCTATGGACCTGGCTGGAGACCTGGCTTGCAACCTAATTATGTGCCATGGCTGGGAATTGAACCAGCGACCTTTGGGTTCGCAGGCCAATGCCTTATCCACTGTGCTACCAGCCAGGGCTAATTTATCTATTTTTTGATGCCTGTGATTTTGTTGATATTTTTAAATACAGTATATGTATTACATACTATATTCTTATAATAAACTAAGCTGGAGAAGATATTAAGAAAAATCACAAGAACTGTAATACAACAATAATTTTTTAAAAAATCATAAGGGAGAGAAAATACACTTACAGTATTTGAAAAAAAAAACCTATGTAAAAGTGCACCTATGACATGGACAACAGGTGGGACCGATCCTGGCGGGGAATGGGTGGGCAGGGAAGAGGACAGAGTGTTGATATTTTTAAAGAATCCATTGCCAAATCCAAGGTTATGTGGATTTCCTCTATGTTTCCTTCTAAGAATTTTTGTAATTTTACCTCTTAAATTTAGATCTTTGATTTGTTTGAGTTCCGTTTTTGGCAGATCATGTAAGCTAAGGGTCTGACTTCAGCCTTTTGCACGTAGATAACACCATTTTCTCAGCACCATTTGTTGAAGAGACTATTCCTTCTCTATTGAATGTTTTTGGCATGCTCAGCAAAAATCAATGGACAGTGGATGTGAGGACTTATTTTTGGGCAAAGATGATAGTTGTTAGAACCATTAGTAGAGAGAAAGCTAAACTCAAAGTATTGTTTATAGGTTTGGTTTTTTCTCCCCGTTAACAAGTACTTATTTCTTTGGGTTGTTTATTCTTCCCTTTATTCCTCTTTGAAGAGAAACCCTTAGCTCAGATTCTTTCCTACTTACTTTTGAATTCTAATTTGCTCATCGTTTCCTCCTTCAGCAGCTCCATTTGGCTTGGAAGCCATCTAAACCCTGCCCATCTCTTTCTTACGTTGTTGACCTTATCCTCTGGTATAATTACCCCTGACTAATCAGACTTATTTTGCCCTCCTTTTCATCATCTCTAACACATTTTTTTTCTTTTTTAATTACTTTTCTTTTCTTTTTTCTTTTTTTAAGATTTTATTTATGATTTCCAGAAAGAGAGGAAGGGAGAGAGGCAGAGAGGGAGAGGCACATCAATGTATGGTTGCCTTTCACCTGCCTCCAGCCACAGATCTGGCTGGACACCTGGCTTGCAATCTGGTTATGTGCCCTGGCTGGGGAATCAAACCAGCGACCTTTAGGTTTGCAGGTCGGCACCTTATCCACTGTGCTACCAGCCAGGGCCTCTAACACATTTTTTTTATTTTTTGTAATCATCACATATTAATGTATCAGAGTTGGAAGGTATCTTAGTGGCATGTTATCCAGAGGTTTTCATACTATTCCACAATGACACGGAGATGCGTCAAGGACTATAATGGGTGGCTCTTCAGAGGAAGGTATTTGATTTCCACTTCTGGCCAACCAAAGTTACCCAGCTTTTATCTCTTTTATAGATCGGGGCTCAGTGTATGGTTTTGCTTGGAGAAGGGGTTGATTGGTGTATAATTAAGGTTCCAGGCAATAGAGATTTTCTCCGGGTAACAGACAAGTGGAATACAGTATAGAGTTTTGGAAGGAAATGGGAGTGGTTGCAGTAAAATTTAAACTACCAGGCCTCAGAAAGAATAGAAACAAGGCAGCTCTGGTGATCTCAGATGTGGGAACTCAGGAACAGTTTCACCAATTTATACCTGCTGGGATGAATCAGCTCCCACTGTTCTCCTCCCCTTTGTTACTTTACTTTGCTCCACATCTATCATCTTTGGAGAGAGACCAGCTTAGCTTGGTTCAGAGGAAGGCAAGAGATCTTCTTGGACATTATCACCAAAGCAGCATGAAATAAGAGAGAGGTAGCTCCTCAAAAAAAAAAAAAAGAAAAAAAAAGAAAAAAAAACCCAGGTTTTCTTACCAGGGAAGGGGGCTCTTAAGAAGGTAAAGGAACATCTAGATGCTCACTACAAGCTGTAAAGAAAACCACCAGAGTTTGAAAACTCCTGATCTAGCCCTGGCTCAACGGGTTGAGCAACATCCCACAGGGCCAAGGGTTGCGGGTTCCACTCCTGGTTAGAGCATATGACTGGGTTGCGGGCTGGGCCACTGGTTGGAGCATGTGTGAGAGGCAACCAATTGATGTTTCTATCGCACATGGATGTTACTCTCGCTCTCTTTCTCCACACCTTTCCCTCTCTCTAAAATAAATAAATAAAATCTTTTAAAATCTATGATCGAGAAGAGGAATTAGCAAACTACAGCCTGTAGTCTGTTTTAGTAAGGCCTGAGCACTTTATACAATGTCTAATGTATGGTTTTCTTTTAATCTCAATGAATGGAAATATAATATTTGCAAGTCATATATCTGATAAGGGATTTGTATCTAGAATGTAAAAGAACATTTACAGATCAACCATAAAAGACAACACAATTTAAGGACAGACACAGGATTTGAATAAACATTTTTCCAAAGAAATACAAATGGCCAATAAGCACATGAAAAAATGTTCAGCATCATGAATCATTAGGGAAATGGAAATGAAAGCCACAGTGAGATACCACTTCACTCTCACTAAGATGGTTTTAATCAAAAAGACAGATAATAACCAGTGTTGGTGAACATGGAGAAATAGGAACTCTCACACATTGCTAGTAGGATGGGAAAATGACATTAATTTGTAAAACAGTCTGGCAGTTCCTAAAATGGTTAAACCTAAAGGTACCATATGACCTAACAATTCTACTCTTATGTGTATATACAAAAGAATTGAACATACAGAGGGTCCACACAAACCTTGTACATGGATGCTCATAGCAGTATTAATCATAATCATTCAGAGGTGATGAAATGATGACAAAGTATGGTGTATCCAAACAATAGATTAGTACCTGGTCATAAAAAGAAATAAAGTAGCCCTGGCCCAATAGCTCAGTTGGTTAGTGTGTCATCCCAATACCCCAAGGTTGTGGGTTTGATTTCTGGTCTGGGAACATGCAAGAATCAACCAATAAGTGCATGAATAAGTTGACCAACATATCAATATTTCTCTGTCTTCCTTTTACTCTCTCTATAATCAATAAATAAATTTTTAAAAATGGCAAAGGACTTGAATAGACACTTCCAAAGAGGATATACAGTACAGATGGCCAATAGACATATGATAATATGTTCAGCATCACTAATCATCAGAAAAATGCAAAACCACAGTGAGATACCATTTCACATCTGTCAGAATGGCTATCATCAATAAATCAACAAACAAGTGCTGGCGAGGATGTGGAGAAAAGGGAACCCTAGTGCACCTTTGGAAGGAATGCAGACTGGTGTAGCCACTGTGGAAAGCAGTATGAAGCTACCAAAAAATTTTAAAATGGAACTGCCTTATTACCCAGCAATTCCACTTCTGAGAATTTATCTGAAGAAAACTGGAACACTAATTAGAAAGAATATATGTATTCCTATGTTCAGTGTAGCATTATTTACAGTAGTCAAGATTTGAAAGCAGCCCAAGTGTCCACCAATAGATAAGTGGACAAAGAAGATGTAGTACATTTATACAATGGAATACTATTTGACTGTGAAAAAGAAGGAAATGTTACCTTTTGCAACAGGACGGATGGACCTGGAGAACATTATGCTAAATGAAATGAGCCAGTCAGGGAAAGATAAATACCACATGATCTCACTTATATGTGGGGAATAGGTAGAGGGTGAAGAGGTTATGGGGGGATAAATGGTAATGGAAAAAAAGATTTAAAAATCATTTTAGCCTGCGAACCCAAAGGTTGCTGGTTTGATTCCCAGTCAGGGCACATAATCAGGTTGCAAGCCAGGTCTCTAGCCAGGTCCTTGGCTGGAGGCAGGTGAAAGGCAACCATATGTTGATGTCTCTCTCCCTCTCTGCCTCCCTCCTTTCCCCTCTCTCTAAAAATAATAAATAATTTTTTAAGTAAATAAATAAAATCTTTAAAAAAAAGTTGTCAGTTTACATTCAAGGAGGCTGTGACCTAGAGAATGTAGAGTGTGATCTACTTATGTTCATTCAGCTCCATGAGTCTACCGGTCATTCTCTAACCCACCCTTGTCAACAGACAGCAGACCATCAAAGTAAGCTCTCTGTTCCCAACAGCATTTTGAGATGAATCTCCAAAGCCTTGTGGCTCAGGCTTTTTCAGTTCAAACTAACGAACTCTTTCATATTTAGGCTCAAGGAAAGGAGAAACCTTCCCTTCCCATCAGCTGTTTCCAGTGGTATTTGCTGACTCCATTTGACTTTGAACTTAAAAACACAATTTATCTTTTTTGCCTAAAGCTCATTCTTCTAGCATCCTACACGACTTACAGATCGCTTCAGTAGAAGAAATCCTTTGTCAATGTGCGAAGTAAGACTTTGTATCCCTTATCATAAAACACGTAAAATCAATTTTAAGACTGGATTTGGAACAATACTGAAGTCCATTTCATCTTACTTGTTCGGGATTAAAGATGCACAGGAGTCTCTTGCCATGAAAATAACCCTGCAGTAATGCTGAGCTCTGCTGCAGGGAATGTGGGTCGGCAGGCCATTGTGCCTGCCTCTCCATTTTGGGGTTGCTCATCCCCAAATTAAACTATGATCTTTTCTGGGGGTAGGAGTATGTGCTTCAGGATATGTAACATGTTGGTGATGTTATTATCCTAACCAGGCTGCATCCTTCACCCTTTTATCCATTGAGAGGTGTAGGGACCTCGGAGGCAGAGCTTTGTATAAAGGGAGCAGTGTCTCTGGATTCTCTCTATCTTAGCTTCTGGTACACCTTCTGGCCATTGCTTTGCCATGGGGTGGGGGTTTAGACCCGTCCTCATTGCTTGGCCCCCTTCTTTGTTCCCTTAATCATACCAGCCCCAGTCTATCCCATGGGCTCTACTCAGCCTTGGTTCCGACTCACAGCCAAGGGTCCCTGATTACTACAGGAGGAGTCCCATGGCCACTGTCACCACTTTCTCCCTCTGGCCTCTCAGGCCTGGGCCCAGTTGAGTGCTAATGTCCATATGCAGGGAAGGAGTCACCCACGGTCTTCAAAATAGGACATTTGCTCTTGATATTTTTTCTAGCTTTGGGGTAAAGCTAATCTAATAGAGTGCTTGCTGACTGTACTGGTTTCTCCCTTCTTTTCCTTGTGAAGCTTCTGATGGAAAATCAGTCAATTCCTGGTTGGAGTATTTGGGATAGGTTTTTGTTTGTGTGTGTGTGTTTGTTTGAGGCAACAGAGATCATGGACTCAAATCCACTCCTACACAACCATGGAGGCTGAGAGAGAATCTAGGTCCAGGTAAGACTAAGAAGAACTACTCCTGGGGCACACCTGGTCCTTGTGTGACTCTGAAGATTAGGACACACTATGTGTAGGGCAACCAAAATCTCAGAGTAAAACCCCCAGGCAGCACACTTGAAGCATTCATTTCACAACTTTCAGGCTGAGGAACACGGAGACTGAGGGACACCGAGACAGTTAAGCTATTTGTTTAGAGATTCCTCAGTGAAGTTGATGAGCCGCTCTCTTTCCAGGAGTGTCGGAATACGCCAAGAAACTTCATGGATCATTTCACTGCTCTCAATTCTCTCTTGGGTCATTGTTGGCCTTCATCCCAGGCCTCCTCTGGTAGCCAGGTCCCTCATTCCAGCAATCATTTCTTTGCAGGGGTTTGCTTCTAACTTTTCAGTGCGTGTCCCAAATATTTAGCAACGGAGTCTATCCAGTAGAAGAGTTTTTTTGTTTTTTTGTTTTTTTTTTTTCTTTTTAATTCATTTAAATTACTTAGGAAAATGAAAACTGTAAGCTGAATAAACATTGCAGTTGCCTTGGCCCAGTCACTCCTGGCTGGAGCCTCCCCAGTCTAGCAGTTCAGGGGCCCTTTTCATTCTGCCACTCACCTTCCTTGCTGATCCAAGGGCACTTGGGATTTAGTGATTCAGTCCTACGTGCAGGGCTTCCTCATAATGCGCCAGCCAGCGCTGCTCCTTGAGCAATCAAACCTTGAGTTTTCTGTATGCTCCTCTTTGTTTCCTTCAGGTTTATTATGGGGTGTGGCACCTGCCATTGATTATCTGAGCCCATAGCCTGGCTTAGCTATGTGGATGGAGAGCTCCCCTCCCCTCCCCCCGGCCAGGGGAACAGGGTGAAGGCTGGCACAGAGTAAACTGCATCAGGCTTCTGGCTCTGTTTACTACTTGCTATTTTGAGACTTTCTTCCCATGGAACTGTCACATGGCTGCGATGCTAGAAAGAAGTGTGAGATGAGCCTCACGTGAAGGAAACATTTTGAACGTGTTGACACATTATGTTTATCTTCCAGGACTCTCTTGGTGGTGTGTGGCCCTGCAAACTGAGGCGAAATGAAGGTCTGTGATTAGATTATCTGACTCCCTGAAGGCCGAGAGGGAGAGATGGGGGCGGGAGGGAGGGAGGATGAGAGAGAGAGAGAGAGAGAGAGAGAGAGAGAGAGAGAGAGAGAGAAGAAAACAACTTGGTCCTATTTTTCTTCATAGTTCAAGGGGATATGTGTGTATTTTGCCTAAATTGGGTATCTAACTGCTTGCATTCTCCTCAGCCCTCAGCCTGTTTGTGGTTGCAACCGTCCAGTGACACCATTTTTATTTGGTCGTTATCATAGTTGAGGTGCTGAGAAAACCATGAGAAGAGACGCCTTTGACTCTAGGAACTTGTATGGTTTCTTGGAGATACACATTTTACATTTTATTTACGTAGTTCTGACTAATTGTAAAAGGGGAAATAATGCGCCCAGAATCTGCAGACAACAGAATCTGCTCCAGCATAAGAAGGACAGGGCCCCATGGGTGATAAGCAAATTAACCAGAGTGCGCTCGCCTAACTCGGGAAGGGGTGGGGGGAACAGAAAGCACATTAAGAACCAGAAGAAGCCATTTAGCCTAACTTTCCAATCTCTGGAGGCTTGACTTGAATCACACCTTTCAGCTCTTTCACCATCCCTAATACCTCCTGACCTCTCCTTGAACAGATCTAGGTGCCTCTCTTGGGAATCTGAGCTGTTCTCATGTGGGCTCTGCTGCCCTGCCTATGATAAGATATTCCACATGGCTGTGCCCTTTGTTCTCACAGTGCTAGGTTTTACAACTTCCTACTGACTCAGAGTTTCTTAGTTTTCCAAAGGGCTCTTCAGGGACTTGTACCTCCTGCTAATATACAAATGATTTTCTCAGTTGTGTTGCATTTGTTTGTAATTTTGAAGACATTTTATTATTAAAAAAAAAATCTTAGCTTTGGCTGGTGTGGCTCGGTGGATTGAGTGCTGGCCTTCGAACTGAAAGGTCACTGGTTCAATTCTGGGTCAGGGCGCATGCCTGGGTTGCAGGTCAGGTCCCCAGTTGGCAGCACGCAAGAGACAACTGATTGTTTCTGTCATACATCAATGTTTCTTTCCCTCTCTTTATGCTTCCCTTCCCCTCTTTCTAAAAATAGATAAATACAATCTTTAAAAAAATATTTTATTTACTTTAGAGAGATGGGAAGAGAGAACGAAAAACATTCATGTGTGAGAGAAGCATCAGTTGGCTGTCTCTTGCACGCCCCCAACTGGGGACCTGGCCTGCAACCCAGGCATGTGCCATGACCAGAAATCGAGCTGGTGACCATTCAGTGTGCAGGCCAGTGCTCAGTGCACTGAGCCACATCAGCCAGAGCTTGAAAATACTTTGTAAGGAGTTGTCCCATGTCCCAGCGGAATATAGGAAGGAACCTACACAGAGTCTTAATGCCCTAGGAAAACCTCTCAGCTACCATCTTGGGCAGCCTGCTCAGAAGAAAAAAATGTCCCAAGACTATTTTTCTGGTAAGTCAAAGCAACACAGAAATGCCCCACCGCAGCTAAGAATGTTTAGGGTACACCTGTAGTTTGTTCACCTTGCGGATAGGCCAGGACTGTCTTTGGGAACTAAATACAGTCAGGGGGAAAGCACATGGTTCAGAGAAATGAACTGTGGAAGCTTCAAGGGGTGAAAGTTAAAACAGTCAGGGTGGCTGCCCTCACCTCTCCCAATCAGAACAGGAAGCTGCGCGTTTAGGTCCCTCCAACACCATTTCTTTGATGTTAGTGTCTGTTCTTTGTTTCCCTTCCTCTGGTTCTATTCTGCTTGTTTGTTTTGTTCATGAGGTTCCTCTTCCATGCAAGATCGTATGGTATTTATCTTTCACTGCCTGGCTTATTTCACTAAGCATAATACTCTCCAGTGGCATCCATGCTGTCACAAAAGGTAGGGGTTCCTTCTTTCTGCTGCATAGTATTCCATTGTGTGAATGTACCATAGTTTTTTGATCCACTCATCCACTGATCCACTGATGGGCACTTAGGCTGTTTGCAGCACTTGGCTATTATAAATAACTCTGCTGTGAACATAAAAAATATGGAATAATTCATGAATTTGCATGTCTTCTTTCCACAGGGAGCATACTAATCTTCTCTGTATCATTCCAATTTTAGTATATGCTGCTGAAGTGAGCACCTAGAAGAATTCAATGGCATCATCTGCCAGTGATTAGAACTTGGAAACTGGGGCACATACAAAGTGCTGTGCATAGTTTACAAATATGTGGTTGTACAAAGACCACAGGAGGGAGACACAGCTTGACAATACTGCATATGAAAAATTGGGAGTTTGAGCTGAGCACAAGTTAAATAAGGGCGGGTGGTGCCATATGACTGCTAAAACTGCCAACACAATCTACTAACATCCAGATGAAGGAACAAAGTAGCCCATTATGCTCATGTACCCCCCACAGCCCAGGCAGCCCCCCTCAAAGAGTGGCATCCACCTCTGGGCATCACCATCAGAGGGCAGTTGATGAATCCAGAGGAGGGTGAAAATGATGGTGATTAGAAAGTGTATTGTGCCCTGGCTGGTGGCACAGTGGGTAAGGTGCTGGTCTGTGAACCCAGAGGTCAGTGGTTTGATTCCCAGCCAGGGCACATAACCAGGTTGCAAGCCAGGTCTCTAGCCAGGTCCCCAACTAGAGGCAGGTGAAAGGCAACCATACAATGATGTCTCTCTCTCTCCCTCTCTGCCTTTCTCCTTTCCCCTCTCTCTAAAAATAATAAATAAAATCTTAAAAAAAAGAAAGCATATCACATGGAGAGCAGTTGAAGGAACTAGGGGATTAAAGAGGCTGCGTTGACTGTCATCAAATCCCTATCAAGTAGAAGGACTTGGCTTCTTCTGTGATGTGCCAGAGTGCAGGACTAAAACCAGTGGCTGGAAGTTATGAGCACTTTCAGCTCAGCATCGGGTACTGGGTCCAAGGAGATCACTTTGGCAATTCAAAACAACTGATAATTCTAGAAGGAGCCTATATTTTAAAAACTCTTTTTTGATATTAAAAAAACAAACAAACAAAAAACAACCCTATGAGTCCCTGGCTGGTGGCTCAGTGAATAGGCACCAGCCTGTGAATCCAAAGGTCATTGGTTCTATTCCCAGTCAGGGCACATAACCAGGTTGCAAGCCAGATCTCCAGCCAAGTCTATAGTTGGAGGCAGGTGAATGGCAACCATACATTGATGTTTTTCTCCCTTTCTTCCTCCCTCCCTGCCCTTCTCTCTAAAAATAATGAATAAAGTCTTAGACAAACAAAAAAACACATATGACTTAGTGGAGGCTCTGTTACTGGCAAGCTGTATGATCCTGGACAAGTCATTTCTTCTCTCTGGGCTTTAGCAAAATGACATTGGGCTAACTGATATCACAGAACTCCTACAGAGAATGTTTAATGAGCACTTATTATGTGCTAGGCACTATACACAGATGTTTCTGCCAACGAGGACATTTTAGTACTTATTCACAACATTTACTCTGTCACAGTCACCACAGCTTCCCCAGATCATCCCACCCTAAGTGCAGGTGCTGGGGGTTGAACTGAAGAAAGACATCAGGATTTTAGGTCAGAACACTAGGAGACCAAGGAAACGTGCCTATATGGATTGATGGAGCTCAATGGGAATTCAGTCCAGATTTACCCCTTAAGAAGATAAATGCCTCTTAGAAGAGGGCTTTTCAGGGACGGATCAAAAGCATTTTCTACAGATGTGTATGTGTTTGTACGTAAGCATATGGCAGATGTTGGGAACCTCTGGTTCCATGCTTAATTACGCTTATATTGATCCCTGGCAAAGTTTAGTCGAAGGTTTGTGAATCTATAGAAAGAAGATTAGACCGTGCTCCTTGGTGAATTGCCAAGTATTTGGGGGCAACATGAAGTACTTTCTGGAGCAATCAGTCTTGAAGAGCCCCTAACAGAAGGACAAAGCTGAAGTTGGCCTGGCTCTGTCTCTTAGCTTGGATTGGCAGAGTGCAGCAAGCCAGCCCAGCCCAGCTCAGAGTGAGCCAAGGGTCAACTTGTAGTAGGGGAGACTTACTCCCCTACTACATATTGCATGCAATTTCCCAGGAACCTCTGACATTTTTGGACTTGGAACTGGCGTGACCATGTAGATGTGCTCTGGGGAGGAACAGATCTCCTGCCTGGGGTGTTGGTTTTTCCTAGCTGAGGGAATCCATCCATAGGCAACTTCAAGGGACCATGTCCATTTGCCTCAGTGTACCTGGTGGCTCCAGCAAGCCCCTTCAAGACACCCTATGGTTGACCTCAAGTGGACCTGAGACTTCGGTTCTGACGATGCTGTGTCTCTCAGTTGCTCAGACTTGGTCTGGTGGGATCTGGGACTTTCTGCTTTCCTTTTTAGATTCAGACTCATGTAAGATCTTGCCTGAATAGAACATTTCCCCTGGCTGAGCCACTGATTTTCTGTTTCATTTCCTCTCCTGTTTTGTATCTTTCTGTCTCCCTTTTCTGCGCTACGCCCATTTACCTTAGCTGCCATTTTTATTTTGGTGTTTTAGTCACCTCCTGTTGCCAACTTGTCTCTCTCCCCACTTGATCTTTTTCAGTTGTCTTCCTTCTTCCTTTTCCCTTACAGCAGCTCTGCTTTCTGTAGCCCTATTCCCACTCTCTTACAGCAACCCCCTTTCTTAGAAAGCCACCAGAAGGAATGAAGCATATTTGTAAAACAGAACACATTGCTGAATCGAGTGTGTTATGGTCCACTTTCTTATTTAACTGGCACCTGTCCTTAGGAAGTGGTCACCGCAAACAGAAGTTGCTTTTCACAATTGCGTGCGACCTACAATTGACATTTGTTTTGTGGGTCAGTAGTTGCCGTGGAGGAGCAGTTCCCTAACCTTGACTGTGGCATCTGGCCCACTTGGTTAGCTCAGGCTGTCAGTAGGGCATTGCTAAAGATAGTTAGCCTGGGTAGGGGCATCATATGTGTAGCTTGAGAGTTGATGAGCCTGTGAGGAGAGAAGGGAGTATTCTGCTTGCTATATAAAGCACTGACCTTAAACACATTTCAGCCTTCAGTTTTCTCTAAGACCGAACTCCTTCTGTGATGCCGAAAGCATCAGACCTCTTGGAATCACTGAAACTGGGAGGGAAGGGCACATGCACTTTGTAAAAAAAAAAAAAAAAAAATCCAAATTTCAGATCCTTTTTTAAAAGTAAGAGCATCACAGAAGGGATTTGATTTAGAGCACTTAGCACATTCTGTGTAAGCAGCAGTGGGAGGGTGGGTACTAAGGTCTTCACAAAGCCCTGATTGTTCCCAGGCTGGAGAACTTCCTTCTGGGGACCCTCCACCTGTCTAGCCATTCGCTCCCTGGTCCAGTTGCACCGTATAGAATGCAAAGGTCATCCTTCACCCAGCTGGTTGAAACTATTGCAATTCTAGATGTAGTGGAACGAGAATGATGCTTGATCCTCTACACTTGAATTTCAACTGGACCACTCCAAGACCCTCTTCTCTGCTCCCATTCCCAAACCTGAGCGGTTGGCTGCACCCTCTGAGGTTTCCTACAGCTGCACATTCCTTGTACCCTAAGGGAAATTGTGGGCACTTGAGCACTTAGATTTCGATTGCACTCAAGGAAGCTCACTAGTTCTTCCTACTCTAGTGTCTGTAACATTTACTAATGTCACCTTAGCATCCACCAAAAATGTATTAGCTCCTCAATTGGATGACCTAAGAATATAGTCAGCAGAGTAGCCTGTCAAGGGGAGCAGAAGTAACTCAGGTTTTCCACAAGCGTCCAAATGAAACTCATTAAATGGTACATTTAATATTTGTCCATTTCCTGTGTGTAAATATTACCTCAAAGAAAGAACAATAAACTCATTTTACACTCTGGTTAATTATATGAATGCTAAGTGTTTAGGAGTAAAGTGTACAAGTGTCTGAAGCTTATTTTTTAAAGATCTTTTAAATTTATTATTTTTCAAGAGAGGGGCAGGGAGAGAGGCAGAGAGGATGAGAGACATCAATGTATGGTTGCCTCTCACCTGCCTCCAGCCATGGACCTGGCTGGAGACCTGGCTTGCAACGTGGTTATGTGCCCTGGCTGGGAATTGAACTAGCGACCTTTGGGTTCACAGGCTGGCGCCTTATCCACTGTGCCACCAGCCAGGGCATCTGAAAGCTTATTTAGAAATGAATCAGAAAATAAGATGGATTGATGGTTGGACTGAAGGACTGGTAGATGGATAAAATGGGATATAAAGCAAATATAGCAAAATGTTACCTGAAAACAAAGCTGTCACCTGGGCGTCTTAAAGGCTAATGTCCAAGGTTCATTACCATTCCACTCAGACTCCTCTTTGCTTCCCAGTCTGCATTTGTCAAAGACAGGGGCTCAGTCCATTGAATATAAGTTAAGAGACTCCTGGACAAAGTCAGGTACATTTTCTCCTTAATCTTCTCCTCACTCAATTGCCAAATGTTAACCACAGATGCAGTGGAAGACTGGCTCCTTTGTATCTCATTCCATGCCCCCTGCCTGACTTCAGTACACTAAGAGGTGGACGTGAAATAGGCATATTATTTTCCCGAATCCTACTTGCCATGCTTTTCCAGAAACGTGCTCTTCTTTAGCTTTATTATTATTGTTTTTTAAAAAAGATTTTATTATTTTTAGAGAGAGGGGAAGAGAGAGAGAGAGGGAGAGAGACATCAATGTGTGGTTGCCTTTCACCTGCCTCCAGCCACGGACCTGGCTGGAGACCTGGCTTGCAACCTGGTTATGTGCCGTGGCTGGGAATCGAACCAGCGACCTTTAGGTTTGCAGGCCATTCTTTAGCTTTTATCTGATTGTACCAAAACCGATTCTAACCCAACGCTGGTGACAAAGGCCAGTGTTGACCTTAATTGTTTGCCAGCTTTCTGAGGAGAACTTCCTCTAGTTTTTGATGCCCTCTTCTCTCTGCTGAGCTCCTTCCCTCAAACCTGTTCTGTGTCCCCTCCCAAAGCCTCTGAGACTCTTATTAGCATCACTGGAAACAAGCACTAGTGCTATTATCTTGTTAGTGCCTTCTCCTCCTCTCTCACAGCCATAGCCACTTGATACACATCCCTCATCTTAGTCACTACTGCTCAGGTGTTCAACAAACAGGTACTGGGTGCCAACTCTATGCCAAGCAGTAAAGAAGGTGCTGGGGGAGGTGGAGAAATGCTGAGATGAGCAAACATCAATCTTTCCCCTTTAGTTACGTTCAACCTAGTAGTTGAGCTACACAGAATGGGTGAGAGTAACAGTCCATAATAAAGGGGCCAGTTATGCAATCAGTCTCCTTCCCAGCCTTATCTCCCACCCATTCCCAAGGCTTCCAGTACCACTAAGTGCTGACATCTCCTGAACTCACATCACCAACTCACAACTCTTTTTGGAGATGGAAATCCTGCATTTCCAACCACCCACTCAGTATCTCCTCCTTGACCTTCTTCCACCAGTTTCTCAAACTCAGCATGTCTTGAAGTAACTCAGAATTTTCATTCTAAAGCTCACTCTTGTCCTGGCTGGTGTGGCTCAGTGGATAGGAACCGGCCTGCAAACCCAAGGGTTGCTGATTTGATTCCCCAGCCAGAGCACATAACCAGGTTGCAAGCCAGCTCTCCAGCCAGGTCCATGGCTGGAGGCAGGTGAAAGGCAACCGTACATTGATGTCTCTCTCCCTTTCTTCCTCCCTCCGTGCCCTTCTCTCTAAAAATAATGAATAAAAATCTTTAAAAAAATAAAAACAATTTTTTTCTCAATAATATTTAAAAAATAGATAACTAAAGCTCACTCTTTCTTCTGCATCTCATATCACAATCTCTCTTGAGATGTAGCTCACAATTTATCTCTTCACTGTACCTTTCTCTGACCTCTCCAGGCTGGTTTATTGACTACCTCCTAAGTGTTTCCATTGTCCTTTGTACAAGCTCCTATCCATAGTGTTTACTACACTGTCTTCAATTATTTTTCCTTTACGTTGCCTCCCGCACTGTATTATGAGCTCTTTGGGGGTAGGACCTATATATTTATTATTATTGTATCTTTGTACCTAACGGTGCATGGCATGTAGCAGGAGCTGAATGTGTGCTAGCTGAATGAAATAGAATTGATTGAGTCACTCTGTCCAGAAAAATTCAACAAAGTTTCACAAGGGAGATTGTATTCAGACAGGACCTTGGAGAATGAAAGTTTTTCAGTTGCTGCGGGATTGGAGCAGGAAGGGAAGAAGGGAGAGCTGGCTCATCCTGACAGAACAACAACAAGAGCGTAGGGTCAGCGGATTATAAAGCATAGTGTATTCTTGGCATGCAGGTAGTTTAGTGCAGCTGGAGAGACAATAAATGAGACTCGGAGAGTCAGCATGGGCCAATTCACAAGGGATCTTCTGGACTTGCCTAGGAGTTTAGGTTTCAGCCTATGTGTGCAGTCAAAGGGGGAACTGTTGAAAGTATTTTTAGAGTGGGTACAATATAATCAGAGTTGTGCTTCTGAAAGCTGTGTTTTCTCTGAGTGTGAAGAATATATTTCAGGATTAAGAGACACTGAGGCATGGATACCAATTAGGAAATTCTTGTAGTATTCCAGGTGAGAGATAATGAGGGCATGGACCAGGGTAGGGGTAACAAGCATGGAAAGATATAAAATTAAAGCCAGAAATAGGGTCCCCATCTCTTATGCCTTACCTATGAAATAAATTCCAAACAGGCCAAGTACTCAGTTGAATTAAAAATATTTTATGAGCATGCTCAAGTTAAGTACTTTATTATCTAGATTGGTAGGCCAGAAAATAACTCAATGCATTAAGTCTTCGTTGGGCTTATGGTCTGTTTGGAAACATCCACAGAGCTGAATCGGTAGGCTATTGTGATTGATTAGAAGTTTGGAGTGAGGAGCCAGAGAAGAGTCCAGACTTTGGGCCTGTGTGACTGAGAGAAGGAGCTGTCGGTCTGGAATGGTGGGAATGGGGCGAGGGCTGTCTGGGCACGTTGATTGTGTGAAGCCATAAGGAAGGCAGCTGGATACGTGGGCCTGGAGCCCAAGAAAGAGATGTGTGCTAAAAATGAAGATCTGGGAGTTGCCAACTTGGAGACAGAAGAGAAGCCATGGGGCAAGTTAGTTCACCCAGAGATGCTGTAAAGAGTGAGAACCAAAAAAGCACTTAGGATAAAACCCTAGGAAAGATACAATTTGAGGGGTGGGCAGACAGAACAGGAGCCCATGAAGGAGACTAAGAAGGAGAGTAAGAAGCGGGGTGGGGGTGCAAGAAAGTGGTAAGAAAAAAAAAAAACAAAAGAGACCAGATTCATGAAGAAGTAAGTCTACTCCAAAGCAAAAATGCAAATATCCAATAAGTAAATGAAAAGATGCTTAGCATCATCAGTCATTAGAAAAATTCAAATCAAAGCAACAATGAGGTGCCATTTCACCTCCACAAGAATGGCTATAATTTAAAACAAAGAAAAGAAAAAGTGTTGCTGAAGATGGGGTAAAATTAGAACACTCATACATTGTTGGTGGGATGTAAAATAATATAACCATTATGAGAAACAGTTTAGAGACTCCTTCATAAGTTAAGCATAGAATTACCCCTTGACATAGCAATTTTTCTATTAGGTATACACCCAAGAGAATTGAAGACAATTTTTTAAAAAGATTTTATTTTATTATTTTTAGAAAGAGGGGAAAGGAGAGAGGCAGAGAGGGGGAGAGACATCAATGCATGGTTGCCCCTTACCTGCCTCCAGCCACAGACCTGACTGGAGACCTGGTTTACAACCTTGTTGTGTGCCCTGGCTGGGGAATTGAACCTGCGACCTTTGGGTTCACAGGCCGGCACCTTATCCACTGTGCTACCAGCCAGGGAAACATTTTTTTTTTTTAAAGATTGTATTCATTACTTTCAGGGAGAAGGGCAGGGAGGGAGGAAGGAAGGGAGAGAAGCATCAATGTATGGTTGCCTTTCATTGGCTTCCAGCTACCTGGCTGGAGACCTGGCTTGCAACCTGGTTATGTGTCTGGACTGGGGAATCGAACCAGCAACCTTTGCATTCACTGGCTAGTGCCAATCCACTGAGCCACACCAGCCAGGGGTGAAGGCAATTGTTCAAATAACAATTTGTAAATGAATGTTCATGACAACAATATTCATGATGGCTAAAAAGTAAAAACAATCAAAATGCCCATAAGCTGGTAAGTGGGTTAGCAAAACTGATATCCATACAATGGAATATTATTCTGCCCTAAAATGGAATGAAGTACTGATACATACTACCACATGGATGAACTTTGAGAGCATTAAGGCTAAGTTAAAGAAACCAGACATAAAAGGCCACATGTAATAACTCCACATACATGGTAAATCCAGAACAGGCAAATCTGTAGAGACAAGAAAACGGATTAATGTTTATCACTAAGGGAGGCAAGGGCCAATGAGGAGATACTACTAACAGAAATACAGTTTCTTTTTAGGTGGACAAAAATGATCTAGTAATAAATAATGATGATAACTGCGCAACTTGGGTAGTATACTAAAAAAACACAGAGCTGTATATTTTAAAAGGTTTAATTGGACAGAAGGAGGTTCTGGCCAAGATGGAGGTGTAGGTAGACTTACTGTGTCTCCCTCACAGCTAAGAAGGCATTACAACTACCTCAAAAGTAAAAAGCAAACAAACACCCAACCAGAAATTCTAGAAAATTGACCTGCATGGAAGTCCAACCAACCAAAAAGTAAAGAAGAAATCTTCATCCAGGCAGGTAGGAGGGGCGGAGCCGGGGCAGAAAAGATGAGGTGTCGCAGGGGCAACAGGGCGGTGGCTGAGGTCCCAGAGGAAAGTGCAGTCCTGCATTTTAAAAGGAGGAAGGGACACCTGGGAAGGGATCCCAGCCCCAAACCAGACCAGACCAGACCAGACCAAACTGGACCATTCACTGTTCCAGCCCCAGGGATAGTAAAACGTCATTGTTTCTGACTGTGAAAGCCAGTGGGGATTGGGATGGCAGAAGAAGCTGCTGGTCTCTCAGCAGGGTCAGCGTGTTTAGAGTGTCCCATAGTCCTAGAACATCCGCAAACACACCCACTCTGGAAGCTATCACCAAACAATAGCTAGAGGGTGCCAGATGCTATGGGAAGTGAGAGAAGTGCCTGGAAAAGGGGTGAGTGCTGGGCAAACAGCATTTTTCCCTCTCAGACTCTCCCTGGCATGCAACACCACAACCAGGTAAAACAGGTCACCTTGCACTGATGAATACCTAAGGCTCTGTCCCTTACAACATAATAGGTGAGACAGCTCTACCTAAGACACAGAGGCAAACACAGGAGCCTGTCAAGTTGAGGAGACAAAGAACTATGGACCAACAGGGGGAGCAGATTAAGATTCCAGTGGGGAGAACTAATCAGTAAGGAGACAGTCAACCTCACAGATACAGAGTTCAAAACACTGGTGATAAAGATACTCACAGATTTGACAGACAAGATTAAGTATGACAAATGTATAAGGGAAGAAATGAAGGCTATGCTAAGTGAAATGAAGGAAACACTACATGAAACCAGTGGTGAAGGGAAGAAAACCAGGGAACATTCTTCCTTATATTCTAATTCATTGATCTGAATGAATTGGAACATAAGTAAGAAATAAACAGTCAACCACCACAGAATGAAGAAACAAAAATAGAAGAAAAAATGAGAAGAGGCTTATGAACCTCTGAGACACCTTTAAATGTACCAACATCCAAATCATAGGGGCTCCAGAAGGAAAAGAGGAAGAGCAAGAAATTGAAAACTTATGAGAAAAAGTAATGAAAGAAAACTTCCCTAATTTGGTGGAGGAACTAGACATACAAGTCCAGGAAGCATGGAGAGTCCCAAACAACTTGGACCCAAGAGGACCACACCAACACATATAATTAAAGTGCCAAAGGTTAAAGATAAACAGAGAATCTTAAAAGCAGCAAGAGAAAAGAAGAGAGGGGTACCTATAAGACTATTAACTGATTTCTCAAAAGAAGCTTTGCAGGCAAGAAGGGACTGGCACCCTGGCTGGTGTGGCTCAGTGGATTGGCACTAGCCTACAAACCCCAAAGTTGCTGGTTCAATTCCCCAGCCAGGGCACATAATGAGGTTGCAAGCCAGGTCTTCAGCCAGGTCCATAACTGGAGGCAGTTGAAAGGCAACCATACATTGATGCTTCTCTCCCTTTCCTCCTCCCTCCCTGCCCTTCTCTCTGAAAATAATGAATAAAATCTTTAAAAACAAACAAGAGAAAAAACAAAGAAAAAGAAGGGACTGGCAAGAAGTATTCAAAGTGATGAAAAGCAAGGACCTACAACCTTGCCTTAGAGGCTGCTCTAGAGTAACCTACAAGATTACTCTATCCAGAAAAGCTGTCATTCAGAATGGAAGGTCAGATAAAGTGCTCCCAGACAAGGTGAAGCTAAAGAAATTCATCCTCACCAAGCCCTTATTATATGAAATATTAAATGGACTTATTTTGGAAAAAGAAGATCAAAACTATGAACATTAAGATGACAACAAACACAACCCTCAAAACAGAATCTAAAACATGAAAACAAAAACAAACTAAGCAAACAACCAGAATAGGAACAGAACCATAGGTATGGGGATCATTTGGAGGGGTATCAGCTGGAAGGGGGAAGGGGGAAAATGGGGGAAAAGGTGAAGGAATTAAGAAGCATAATTGGTAGGTATAAAATAGACAGGGGAATGTTCAGAATAATACAGGACTGGTGAAGCCAAAGAACTTGTATGTACCACCCATGAACACGAACTAAAGGGGGGTGGGATTGTTGGAGTGAAGAGGGGGACAGGGTCAAGTGGGGTAAAGGGAAAAGAAATTGGGACTACTATAACAGCATAATGGATAAAATATACTTAAAATAATAAATACAGTTTTCATAAATAAATTCCGGTATTTTACATCAAAAAAAGGGTTTAATTATATGGCATACAAGTTATTCCTCAATAAAATTGTTACCAAAAACAGGATGATGTCTTGATTGGCTTGTGTAAGTGGATGGGTTGTCATTTACTGGGGTAGAACAGATGGTGGGCACAGTGGATATAAACATATCCATTCAACAGGTCAAATTTGAGGTGCCTGTTAGACCTAAATGAAAATATCGATGATAGAAAAAATGTACTTTTTCTGAGGTTACTAGGGAGAACCCAGCAGGGATCCTGGGTGCCTAGCACAGGACTGGCAGAAGAGTTGATTAGATTGGAGTTTATTGGGAGTAGCTGGAGTCCAAAGAGGTTATGAAGCTGGTGATGCATAATTATGAAGTAGGGGTCCTTGGGATGGAGCCTGTATTGGGCCTTTCAGACCAGATTCCATTATCACGTGGGTCAACAACACACAGATTTGGTCTTCTGGTTACTTCTTGTGCATTTGGAACAGCCTCTTGCTCTTTGTAAAGCATAGAATAGGTCAGATGGGGAGGGCTGGTCCTGGCATGTGTTGGTTTTCTCATCATCTATCATAAGTAAGCCATGGTCATTAATAGATGCAGTGTCTTCCTGAATGACCATCTTTTCAGCTAATATCTCTAGAGAGTATGCCCCTACCACAACAACCAGCTCTCTCCTTTCTATGTAGCCTGGACTAGTGTCTAAGTCTGTGGCAGCTACGTACGTAGCTCAAAGGGTAGTCAAGGCATAACCTTTTCTGATAAGACCGCAGTGATGGCCCTGGATGGTAGCACAGTGGATAAGGTGCCAACCTGTGAACCCAAAGGTCGCTGGTTCAATTCCCCAGCCAGGGCACATAACCAGGTTGCAAGCCAGGTCTCCAGCCAGGTCCGTAGCTGAGGCAGGTAAAAGGCAACCATACATGGATATTTCTCTCCCTCTCTGCCTCTCTCTCTCTTCCTCTCTTTCTGGGAATAATACATAAAATATTTTAAAAAAACGACAGCAGTGATGGCCCTTTTTAGCAGGACCTTATGACCTCAAGAAGAGCATTCCTTTCCATATATGATGTCTAGTTTCCAATCACAGGGCTACGGCAAATAGGAAAAGAACACCAAGTGTGTAAGTTGCTGTTAGAGCCTGGATTGGATGGGACCAATGAGGTACCTGGTATAACAAGGGACAAAGCTCACTCAAGGGTATCCAGGGGTATGTAACAGAACAACACCATTTGCTCTGAACTCTATAGGGCGAAGTTGGGGACAAGCCAGGAATGGGAATGGTAACGGGATGAAGTGGTAGAAAGCTTTATCTGGGCTGAGTGAAGTGGCAGAGGGCCCAGCTCACTGGCACTGGGCACTGGCATTGTGGAACAAGATCTGGTTGGCACACTTAAAAGTTCACAGCTGGGTGAGGAGGGGAACAGCTTGGGCAGCAACTAGGAAGCATGAGGACATGTTAAGCCTGTGCTGTTGGGACTTCCAGGTAGAGATGACCCAAGTGAGTGTTCAGAGGTAGAGTCTGAGACTTAAGAAAGGCCAGAACTGGAGGCAGAGAATCAGCACGTACTGGCATACAGGTGGCAACAGAAACTGTGGGCGTGGTTGAGCGCACCAGGGAGAGGGGACAGAGGAGAAGATAAGAAGCCTGGATCCGAAACCTGGGAAGAACCCATATTTAAGGGACTGGCAGGGAAAAAGGAGATTGAGGAGAAGTGGCCAAAGTAAGGAGAGGAATGAGTATGCAGTAGTCCGCAGTGATAAAGTTGAATACAATGATTGAGAAGAGGTTTTTCCCCATGGTGAAATAATGGAACATTGCTCAGAGGTGAAAAAAAAAAAAAAAAAAAAAAAGAATGAAATCTTGCCCTTTGCAACAACATGGATGGACCTGGAGAGCATTGTGCTAAGTGAAATAAGCCAGTCAGAGAAAGACAAATACCATATGATTTCAGTCATATGTGGAATCTAATGAACAAAATAAACTAACAAAATAGAAACAGACTCATAGACAGAGAACAGACTGGCAGTTGTCAGAGGGAAGGGGGGTTGTGGGGCTGAGTGGAAAAGATGAAGCAATTAAGAAAAAAATCAACAGCCCTGGCTGGTGGCACAGTGGATAAGGTGCCGGCCTGTGAACCCAAAGGTTACTGGTTCAATTCCTCAGCCAGAGCAACATAACCAGGGTGCAAGCCAGGTCTCCAGCCAGGTCTGTAGCTGGAGGCAGGTGAAAGGCAACCATACATTGATGCCTCTCTCCCTCTCTGCCTCTCTCCCGTCCCCCCTCTCTAAAAATAATAAATGAAATCTTCAGAAAAAGAAAAAGAAATCATAGACACAGACAACAATATGGTGATTACCAAAGGGGAAGTGGGGTGGGGGAGGTAGGAGAGGGTAGAGGGGATATAAATGGTGATGGAAGGAGACCTGACTTGGGGTGGTGAACAAGGAAGTGTACAGATGATGGGTTGTAGAACTGGGCACCCAAGACTTGTATAATTTTGTTGACTAATTTAACATGAATAAATTTGAATTTTCAAACAGTCACCCGTGTTCAGTCAGAACCCAGGGAAGAGTCAGCAAGAGAGCCTGCTTCCTTTCTTTGTTCAAGGGGAGTTGAAGACGCTCTAGCTCCGTTAACTCAAAGCACCTTCTATCTCGCTAGGGCTTTGCTCACCAGGTACCTTGGTGCATCATTCTTGTGACCCAATTTCCTCCCTACACTGTTTTCCTGCAATCCTGGCCTTCAGCCCACTGTGTACCGAGGGGTCTTGGGATAATGCTGCCTCATGGATAGGCTTGTGCCATGTTTGCTCACGGCCTGTTGGACAATTCAGGTACTAGCTGCCTGACTGAGGCTGAATATCTGTCTAACTTCAGGATACTGGGTGTGGTGAGACTCCTCCCCATCCCTGTATTTTTTCTCTCCCTTCTTCTTCCCCTACCCCAGGTCTGCCCCCTTCCTTCCTTCCTTCCTTCCTTCCTTCCTTCCTTCCTTCCTTCTCTCACCCTCTCCTCTTTCTCCCCCTCCCTTATGCTCTAGAACAACTATTTGTGCATTTTTCTTTATTGATTGTCATCTTTTTTATTACAAAAGAAAACTCAGATACAGGAAATTGCATATAAAAATGTATGGCATAGTAAGTCACTGCAATATAAATACCCTGTAACCAGCACTCAGGACACAAGAGAGAGCTTTGCCAGCCATCCCAGAAGTCCTTCCACATCCCCTGTCCCAATCACAGCCTCCTCCCTTCCCCAAGTGAAGCCACTGGTGTTTTCCCTTGTACAGGGAGTTCTCACTTATTGAGCACTTACTTCCTGCCAGGGCTTTACTAAGAATGCTTCATGTCTCACAACAACTCTATAAATTAGGTATTATTAGCTTCATTTAAGAGATGCGGTATTGAACTTCAGAAAGATACAGAAATGTGTCCAAGGTCACATGTTGCTAGAGCTAGGACTTGTAACCTTGAGACAGCTGACTTTCAGTCCTGTGCTTTCCACCTCCATCCTACTCTGTGCTGCACTTCCCAGCTGAGCTCTGAATAATGTCCTACGCAGAAAATTTCCTGGCTTTTATATCCAGTGGACACACCTTAGAAGAGGGAAAGCAATTTGGGGGTGGAGGGGGCGAGACGGAGAAACAGAGACGGGAGAATGAATCATCAACACATTTGCAACTGCCTGTATTCTTTCCTTGTCATCATCTGATGCTAACATCCTTCCATTATCCAATGGGAAAATAAACAGTGAATGGCCACACCAGTTAAACTGTTTAATTATGTAAGTTGGGAAGAATGACATCTGTGTACATTCCCCAAACACATGGATTAAAGAAATGACCTTTGCCTTGGTGTGAAACTAATTTGTTGCATATTGGAACTTAGATTGCTTCAGTTGGGCCAGGCATTTTGTTGCCCTGATGTTTATGTCTAAGGCTGGAGACGAGGCTGAATGAAGCTCCATCTTAGGCTGGACTGATTTGTATATTAGCATTTTCTAAAACATCCCCATCTGAAATATATTTCCAAAGAAATGTGTCTTCCTCTAGTCATTTTTGGTATTTTGTGCATTTGCTCGAATGTAAATGTAGCTAAAACATCAAAGGAATACCAAAAAATGGTCTTTACTATGAGTCACAGAGTGGAAAAAAGTACCCAAGGATCAACAACTATTCAAAAGACAAAGGAACATCATTTATGGGGCCAGTGCTCTTTTTATAATTAAAAAACATTGTGTTAAAGTTTTTAAAAAACCATGATGTTTCTCTCCCTCTCTGCCTCTCTCCCTTCCTCTCTCTCTAAAAATAATAAATAAAATCTGCCCTGACTGGTGGCACAGTGGATAAGGTGCTGGCCTGTAAACCCAAAGATCACTGGTTCTATTCCCAGTCAGGGCACATAAGCCAGGTCTGTGGCTGGAGGCAGGTGAAAAGCAACCATACATTGATGTCTCCCTCCCTCCCTGCTTCTTGCCTTCTCCGTCTCTCTAAAAATAATAAATAAACTCTTAAAAAAACCTATTAAAAAATAAAAATCTTAAAAATTAAAACAAACAAACAAAAAATCCCACACAAAACCATGGAACCAGAAAAAGAAACCATGGAACTAAATGTCAGGTGTCACAATGTGAGAACTTTATTAATTACTAATTAGCAAACATTGATTCTTAATAAACTTTATTATAATGTTTCTCTCAGATAATATTAGGAATTTATCAGTTAAAACACAAACACACTCAGATTACTCTTCTCTAGTTTTAGTTTGGAATGTGTCGTGGATATTTCCATAGTTATTGAAATGTTTGAAACATTAAAAATGCATGTACCAACTTGACGTCTCTCTATTTAGGCTTTTGGAAGTATGGGCTGATTTTTCTTCCTTGAGTACAGAAAAAAATCAGTCAAAATTGGTTACGTCCAGGAGGGAAGGTTTATTAATGTGTGCACCCTTGAATTTCCAGTGATGTATGTGGTATTCCAAGTTCCCCAAACATCACATTTTAGGAGAAATAATGATGATCAACTATAATGTGCCTCTGAAACCCCAGTGAGTGACACCAGCCAGCACCAAAGACATGAACACTATGATTGTCATCATGATTGGTTTGGGGCTGCCGTTTGGATGATTATATTTTTAACGAAATGCCTTTTTGAGGAATAAAAATCACCAAATAAAATGTATTTAACGTGACATTTAAACAAAAAAAAGTCTGCAATAGATTTCCTGTGGATAGCAACAGTGGATTTCTAGGGAAATATCAGATGTTTATTTTCAAAAGGATTCAACTCTGAACAAAATTTACTCTATTTGATTAGCAAAAACATTCTTGGACAACAAAATCAATAGCTGTATAAACATGCCAGGAGCTGTTCATCTGCTTCTAACAGGAACCCCCTTACCTCAGCTGAGGGGAATGCCATTAAGTTGTAACCAAAATATCGGAATGCTTCTTGGGCTCTGCTTACCTGCCCACCACCAGCTTTCTTTCACCTTCCATCCCCTGCATGAGCCCTTCTCCTCGGCCCTCTCTCCCAAGACAGCAGTGGTGTAGTCAGGGGCAGGACAGAGCCAGGCCAGGTCCTGTTCTCTCCAGCTTCAAAGCCCTGACATGCCCTCTGGAAAAGGACTTCATAGTAGATCTAGTGGCCTGCACTGTGCCCAGTGGGAGAGCCTTGAAATTCATCCTTCTTGGCATTCTCTCCTTCTCCCAAGTTTGTCTGGACAGACACAGAGTAGTCTGTTTTCCCACACCTTCCTGGCAGAGCATCCTCTTCTCAGAGAATGGCTTCAGCTCCAGCATTCCTGGCTGACTACCTAAAATATAGATCCACATTTTCTTATATTGGCTCCTCAGCTGTCCTGCTGCATTTATCCTTTCTGTGATAAACCAGCACCATTGGTACCATGAATTTGGTAGCTCTAAAAACATGAATAAGTCTGCTGGAAGGCCCATTTTCTTCATCTTTGAGGCCTGGCTGGTATTTTCTTTAAGATTTTTATTATTTTCAGAGAAAGGGGCAGGGAAAAAGGCACAGAGGGAGAGAGACATCAATGTGTTGCCTTTCGTCTTCCTCCAGCCACGGATCTGGCTGGAAACCTGGTTATGTGCCCTGGCTGGGGAATCAAACCAGCAACCTGTGGGTTTGCAGGCCGGCACTTTATCCACTGTGCCACCAGCCAGGGCTCCTGGCTGGTATTTTTAAGGTCATAAATTTCTCAGACACAGAACTCTGCTTTGAGCATTGGTTACTTCATGGATAGTATCCATTACTCCAGAGAGCCAAGAACCAGGAAGCACTTTCCCTCTGTGTCTGAAGATTGTGGACCTATGACAGTACTAGGAGAATAAACAGCAATGGAAGACTGCTAAACAGAGTTTAGTGTTGAAATTAAACCTCACAACACAGTTCATCAGGACTCATGTGCCTCAGTGGGTTGGGCATCATCCTGCAAACTGAAAGGTCGCTTGTTCAATTCCCAGTCAGGGCACAAGCCTCGGTTGTGAGCCAGGTCCCCAGTTGAGGGTGTGTGAGAGGTAACCGATCGACGTATCTTTCACATGTTTCTCTCCCTCTCTTTCTCCCTCCCTTCCTCTCTCTTTAAAAATAAAGAAATAAAATATTCAAAAAAGACTCATGAGAACATTTTTACACTTGGTTCTACAGAGCATGATAACCAAGCATTGATGATAGATCATTTATGGAAATGGCAGTGACTAGTCAGATTTCTATACATTTGACATAGTTATTCTAGAAAAGAAGGAAGGAGACTTTGTTGTCCTTAGTCTTTATCTGCTGGAAAAGGTAAGTCATTGCTCTGGTGACATGCAACATCAACTTTCTAGCAGGAGAACTGACTCCAAGGATGTCCCTGTCTGGTATAGAGCTGGTGCCATCTTAAACCAAGTAGTCCCAGGACTTCAGGATCACTTCTGATCCAAGGGAACCAGGAGTCAGTCTGTCAATAGGTTCTACTGGAACACTTGCCACAGAGTGAGGAGGTCAATTCCATGGGTCTTCCTTGGCTTCTCATCTAAAGGGCTTCAGAAGGGCCTCAGGTGAACCTTTTGATTCACTTACTTTGTGCCTTTCCTTCCACCTCTCTACCTAGGGTGGAGATAAGATCTTGAAAGATCCTTTTTTTTTTTTTTCTTCCTCCATCCTGAACTATGAAAGAATTGCAGTATAAAAGAAGTTGAAGCCCTGGCTGGTGGCACAGTAGATAAGGTGCCGGCCTGCGAACCTAAAGGTTGCTGGTTCGATTCCCAGCCAGGGCACATAACCAGGTTGCAAGCCAGGTCTCCAGCCAGGTCTGTAGCTGGAGGCAGGTGAAAAGCAACCACACATCGATGTCTCTCTCCCTCTATCCCTTCCTTTCTCTCTAAAAATAATAAATAAAGTATTAAAAAGAAAAGAAGTTGAAATAGGCTAAGGGTTATGGCTTAAGCAGCAGCCCTCAAACTTGGCTGCACATCGGGATCATCAGGGGAGCTTTAAAAAGTACTGTCCTGCCCTTGTGGCTAAGTTGGTTGGAGTATTGTACCGTACACCAAACGTTTGTGGGTTCAATTCCTGGTCATAGCACGTACCTAGGTTGCAGGTTTAGTCCCCAGTCAGGACATGAGGATGTGTAAGGGAGGCAACCAATTGATTGATCCATGTTTCTCTCTCATATTCATATTTCTCTCTGTTCTCTCTCTCTCTCTCAAATCGATAAATACATCCTTCAAAGAGAGTTTTTTTTTTTTTTAATTAAAAAATACAAATACGCCCTGGCTGGTAGCACAGTGGATAAGGCGCCGGCCTGCGAACCCAAAGGTCACAGGTTTGATTTCCCAGCCAGGGCACATGACAAGGTTGCAAACCAGGTCTCCAGTCAGGTCTGTGGCTGGAGGCAGGTGAAAAGCAACCATACATTGATGTTTCTCTCCCTCTCTGCATCTCTCCTTTCCCCTCTTTCTAAAAATAATGAAATAAAATCTTTAAAAAAAAAACAAAAACAAATACATCGCTCTGGCTGGTGGCACCGTGGACAGGCAACAGCCTGCGAACCCAAAGATTGCTGGTTCGATTCTCCAGCCAGATCCCCACGCAGGTCTCCAGGCAGGTCTCCAGGCAGGTCTCCAGCCAGATCTCCAGCCAGATCCGTAGCTAGAGGCAGGTGAAAGGCAACCAGACATTGATGTCTCTCTTCCTTTCTGCCTCCCTCCTTTCCCCTCTCTCTAAAAATAATAATAAAATCTTTTATAAATAAATGAATAAAAATAAATTAAAAATACCAATACAAACTCACAACTAACATACTCATTGAGCAAAAACTAAAAGTGTTTCCTTTAAAGTCAGGAACAAGGTAGGAATGTCTGCTTTCACCGCTCTATTCATAGTACTGGAAGGCCTAGCTACAGCAAGCAGATAAGAAAGAGCAACAACAGGCATCCATATTAGAAAGGAAGAAATAAAACTGTCATTGCTTGCACATAACATAATACTTTATATAGAGAACCCTAAAGAGTACACCAAAAACTACTAGAACTGATAAATGAATTCAGTAAAGTAGCAGGATACAAATAAATATCCAGAAATTGGTTGCATTTAAAAAGTACAATAATGAACTTTTAGAAAGAGAAACTAAGAAAACAATCATAATGACAATTGCATCAAAAATTACCTAGGAATAAATTTAATCAAAGATGCAAAAGACTTACATGAAAATTATAAGACTCTGAAGAAAGAAGCTGAAGAAGATACCAATAAACCAATGTGTGTATCGTGTTCTTGGATAGGAAAAATTAACATCATTAAAATGTTCATGTTACCTCAAGCAATCTATAGCTTCGATACAATTCCTATAAATATACCAATGCCATATTTCACAGAACTAAAACATATATTACAAAAATTTATATGGAATCCCAAAAAAACTTGAATAGCCACGCAATCTTGAAAAAGGAGAACAAAATTGGAGGAATCATGCTATAACATACCAAACTACACTACAAGGCCATAGAAATCAAAACAGCATGGCGCTGGCATTAAAAACAGACACAGAGATCAATGCAACAGAATAAAGAGCCCACATATAAATCCATGCCTTTATAGTTAATTAATATTTGACAAAGGAGACAAAAACACACAATGGGGTAAAGATAGTTATTCGTCTATTCAATAAATTGTTTTGGTAAAATTTGGACAGATATTGCAAAAAATAAAAATCAAAACTAGCCTTAGACAGTAGGGCTCAGTTGGTTGGAGCATTGTCCCATGACCAAAGGGTTGCTGGTTTAATTCCCAATTGGGGCATGTACCTAAGATTTGGGCTTTATCCTTGATCCCCCACACCCACTTTGGGCACATGATCGATGGTCCAGGCTCTGATGGAAGGCAACCAATCGGTGCTTCTCTCTCAAATCAATGTTTCTCTCTCTTCCTTCCTCCTAAAAATCAATGAAAAAAAGTCTTCATAAGCCCTGGCTGGTGGCACAGTGGATAAGGCGCCTACCTTATCCCAAAGGTCGCTAGTTTGATTCCCAGCCAGGGCACGTAACCAGGTTGCAAGCCAGGTCTCCAGCCAGGTCCTTAGCTGGAGGCAGGTGAAAGGTAACCATACATTGATGCTTCTCTTCCTTTCTTCCTCCCTCCCTGCCCTTCTCTCTGAAAATAATAAATAAAATCTTTAAAATTAAAAAAAAAATTAAAAAATGAGCAAAGGATCTGAATAGACATTTCAAAGGACATACAGATGGCAATAGACATATGCAAAGATGCTCAATGCCACTAATCATTGTAAAAAATGCAAATTAAAACCAGAATGAGATAATACCTCACACCTGTCAGAATGACCATCATCAATAAATCAACAAACAACAAGTGCTGGCGAGGATGCGGAGACAGGGGAACCCTCCCTCACTGTGGAAAACAGTATGGAGTTGCCTCAAGAGTTTAAAAATGGACCTGCTTTTTGGACCTAGAAGGATTCCACTTCTAGGACTATATCTGAGAAAACCCAAAACACCACTTCAAAGAACATGTACACCTCTTATGTTCACTGCAACATTATTTGCAACAGCCAAGATTTGGAAGCAGCCCAAGTGCCCATCAGTAGATAAGTGGATAAAAAAGCAATGATAGCTTTACAAAATGGAATACTACACAGCCCTAAAAAGAAGGAAGTCTTACCCATTGTGACAGCATGGATGGACCTGGAGAGCAGTATGCTAAGTAAAATAAGCCAATAAGAGATGAACAAGTACCATATGCTTTCATTCATATGTGGAATCTAATTAACAAAATGAATTAACAAGCATAATAGAGACAGACTCAGATACAGAGCAGGCCAACAGCTACGTGGGCGGGAGTTGTGGAGCTAGATACGAGTGAAGGGATTGAGCACAGGGGGAAAAAATAAGAGAAAACTCATAGGTAGGGACGTCAGTGTGGTCAGTGACAGGAGGATAGAGGATGGACAGAGGTATAGGAGGGTAAAGGGGATATAAATGGTGATTGGAGTCTTGACTTGGGGTAGTGAGCCAGATCACAGTGTGCAGATGATGTATTTTGAAATTTTGCACCTAAGGTCTGTATAATTTTGTTGCCCAGTGTCACCCTAATGCATCAATTACAGAGGTGAATGAGGCCTGTGTTGCTCCTCGCTTCGGTGTGTCACAAAGGAAATGAACTTGGCCTCAGGAGCCAGGTGAAGTCACTAACCAGGATGTTTCCTCATCTGTCAAATCTCATTCATCTACTTTTTAATTTAACTTAATTTTATTCTATTCTATTTTAAAGATTTTATTTATTATTTTTAGAGCAAGGGGAAGGGAAGGAGGCAGAGAGGGAGAGAAACATTAATGTATGGTTGCTTTTCACCTGCCTCCAGCTAAGGCCCTGGCTGGAGACCTGGCTTCAACCTGGTTATGTGCCCTGGCTGGGAATTGAACCTGCGACCTTCGGTTTCACAGGGCGGCACCTTTCCACTAAGCCACCAGCCAGGGCCATCTTCTTATTTTAAGGACATTTGTAATTGCATTCAGAGTCCACCTAGATAATCCAGGATAATCTCTTTATTTCAAAAATCTTTTAATTAGTCACACCTACAAGACTCTGTTTCCCTATAAGGCAATATTCATAGATTTGGAAAATTAGGACATGGATGTTTTTCCAGGGGATGTATTTTATCCTATAATACCTCCTAAAGGCAAGGCTTTAGGGTTGCTGAGTGGGAATTTTGTGTAGTCAGAGGAGGATATTCCAAGAGGCTGTTGAAGCGTGGATGAAGAGTTAGGGTGCAGGGCCAAGTTGAGGGTCTGACAGCCCAAGGGTGAAGATGAACACTAACAGGTTGGGCCCTGGCTGGGGAGCTCAGTTGGTGAGGACAGCATTTCAATACATCAAGATTTCAGTATTGATCTCCGGTCAGGGCACGCACAAGAAGCAACCAATGAAGGCATAAATAAGTGGAACACCAAATTCATGTTTCTCTCTCTTCCTCCCACCCCTCAGATGAATAAATAAAGTGAAAGAAAAAAGATCAACAAGTTTGGTCATGGCAATTCTGGAAACAGTTGGGGATGTGCCTACATGGGGTGGGGAAAGGAGGCTTTGTTCATGGCTTGGTTGGTGCCTGTTTCTGGTACATGCTTCCAGGGGCCTGAGAGGAGGGCCCTGAATAGAATCAGCCTTTAAGGAGCAAGCTTGGGATGTTTATGTGATTGTAGAGACAAGACAGTGAAGAATCACTTCTGCTGTAAATAGATGAAAGGGTGCACCCCATATCTCTACTTTGCCTTTGACCTTAGAAGGAGGTGACCATTCATGCCAATGAAAGGCCCAAACAAAGGTTCCTTTCTGCCCCATGAGTGTCCTCACTGCCCATTCCTTCTAATGTTCCCATGGCCCCTGTTCCTGAACAACTCAGCCTCCCCAAGGCCAGCCAATTGTCATAAGGCAGGGAAAACTTTGTGGATGAAAATTCGGAGTAATCTCAAACCCCAACCCTTTAGGTTTTACTGGAAGGTTTCTCTCTTTGTATCAAAGAAGATGGAGTCTGCATCAGACATTCCATGCAAACTTTTTACATTTCTTGACTTTATAAGGTTTCAGTGACTGCTATAATGCAATGGGAGCTGTCGGCCCAGATGATTTCTTCTTTAGTTTTGGCTCCCTTGTAGCTATGAATGTATGTTTTTTAAAGCCAAATGTTAATATCAAGCTTCATCCATTATGATTTCAACAGCCCCAGAGAGACGAGATAGCACCTAGTCTTTGGCTAAATCACAAAACATGGTACCATCCAAGGCAAACACCTAACAAAGCAGAGAGCTACTTTTATACATTCCTACTCTGACTTACTCTCTGGAGAAAATGAAGAACGGGTGTCTCAGAATTCCACCATCTTACAATGCTGGGTGGGGCTTTCAAACAGACATTGAACCAAGGCCTCTTATTTAGTAAAGTTGGAGTCACAGACACCACTTACCATACTACATACAGCTGACAGCTCTCCCTCTTATTTACCCAACCACCCAATTTGCCCGTGCAGAACAGGAGGAAAATACCATACCCTTCAGGAGGTAGAAGTGTGTTCCATGGTTGGAAGTTGCCTTCGCAATCCAGGTGCTCTCTGTGGTCTGATTTCTGACAGATATCACGTCGAGGGCATCTAGAAAACCAGTGTTTGAAATTTGCACTCACTGAGGCACGCAGGACCAGGTGTGTGGTAGAGAAGTTTAAACAATGGGGAAGCCAGAATGAACATCAGGTTCTATCTAGCTCAGATTTGCAAACTGGTTGGTAGCCCCTCAGGTGGAATCACCATGCAAATGTTTTGTTTGTCCCAAACTGGTTTCTTTAAAAAGCCCTTTGGCTTCTTATGGAAAACCAGGATCTGACCACCCACCAAAAGGCTCTTGTTCCCCTTTGGCAACAATGAGCTATAGCTACCATTGCCTTTCCCTTTAGATGGATTAAGTATTTGCCAATTCACCATAGCCATTCCCTGGCCTGGCCTTCTTTAAGCATTTCCGTTGCATGCTAGGCCGCAGTGGGCATTTGAGTTTGCAGTCACTGCCATGGTTCAAACCACCCATCTAATGAAGTGAAGCTGAGATGAACACAGTACAGAAGACCCTGACAAAGGCAACCTACCCTGGTTGGGGACGCTGATTTCTAGCACAGTAGAGTGAAAAGAATGTGTGGATTCGGAGATGAAAGGCAGCCTTCTGTTTGAATCCTGGCTCCAGTCCTGGCAGGTGCCGGCCTGTGAACTCAAGGGTCGCTGGTTCGATTCCCAGCCAGGGTATATAACCAGGTTGCAAGCCAGGTCTCCAGCCAGTTCCTTAGCTGGAGGCAGGTGAAAGGCAGCCATACATTGGTTTTTCTCTCTGTCTCTGCCTCTCTCCCTTCCCCTCTCTCTGGAAATAAATAAATAAATAAATAAATAAAACCCCTGGCTCTACCACTTGCTTTGACCAAATAAATTTCCTCATGTGTCAAATGTGCATAACCAGCCCCGACTGGTGTGACTCAGCGGGTTGGGAATCGTCCCGCAAGCTAAAAGGTCCCTGGTTCAATTCCCAGTCAGGGCACATGCCTGGGTTGCAGGTCACATCCCCTGTTGAGCAACTGATGGATGTTTCTCTGCACATCGATGTTTTTCTCCCTTTTTACCGCTCTTCCCGCTCTCCAAAAATAAAAATAAATCTTTTTAAAAAGGAGTTGCCTTTAAAAATAAAATAAAATAAAATAGGCATAACCAGAGCGCAGATTGAGCGACAGGAGCTGTGGGACAACTTTGGGCACAAGCACATAGCCAGGGCTCAACGCCTGTCATTGCCTTTATCCTTCCCTCTCTCCCCCACACAATACAGCCTCTTCTGATGTCTCTGAAGAAGAATGGAGGTAATTTCCTATCATAGAGGTTGCCCTAAACACCCCAAAGCTTATTCTTTGCAGCTCTATTGAGATATATTTTGCATACCCTACATTTTACCCATGTAAGGTACACGGTTCCAGAATTTTTAATATGTTCAGAGCTGTGCAACTGTCACCACTATCAAATTTTATAAAATGTTCAGCACCCCACAAAAGAACCCTGTACCTATTAGTTGTCACTCTCCATTTTCCTCCTAGGTAAATACTAATTTACTTTCCGACTTGATTGATGTCCCTTGGGCTGGGCATTTCATTAAAACGGAATCATACGATCCATGGCCTTTTGTGACTGGCTTCTTTCACATAGCATAATTTTCAAGCTCCGCCCAAGTTATAACACAAATTAATATAGCATTCCTCCCTTATGCACAGTTTTGCTTTCATTGGTTACAGTTAAGGGCAGTCGACTGCAGTCTGAAAATATTAAATGGAAACTTTTCAGAAAGAAACAATTCATAACTTTTCAGTTGCATGCTATGCTGAATGGCATGATAAAATTTCCCATCATCCTGCTCAGTCCACCCCATTATCCAGCAGATCCACACTGTATATGCTACCAGCCCATTGTTAGTCACTTCATAGCCATCTTGGTTATAAGATGACTGTCCCAGTATCGCAGTGCTGTGTTCAAGTGACCCTTGTTTTACTTAATAATATCTCACTCACTTCATCTCATCAGGTAAATATTTTATCATCTCACGTCATCCCAAGAAAAAAGTGAATACAGTAAAATATTTCAAGAGAGTGAGAGACCATATTCACATAACTTTTATAATAGTATATTGTTATAATTATTCTAATTTGTTATTGTAATTAATCTCTTACCATGTCTAATTTATAATAAAACTTTATCATATCATCGGTATATATGTATTAAAACCATAGTATATGAATTATTTATATTTTAGATATTGACTCTTTGTCAGAGATGTTGTTTTCAAATACCATCTCCCATTCAATTGGTCACCTTTTTTGTTTTCTTGCCTGCTACTTTTGCTGTGCAGATGCTTTTTTTTTTTTTTTTAAGATTTTATTCATTATTTTTAGAGAGATGGGCAGTGAGGGAGGAAGAAAGGGAGAGAAACATCCGTGTATGGTTGCCTTTCACCTGCCTTCAGCCATGGACCTGGCTAGCAATCTGGCTTGCAACCTGGTTATGTGCCCTGGCTGGGAATCCAACCAGCAACCTTCGGGTTCGCAGGCCAGCGCCATTCTACTGAGCCACTAACCAGGGCCTGTGCAGAAGCTTTTTAGTTTGATATAGTCCCAGTTATTTATGTTTGCCTTTTTTCCCTTGCTTTTGGGGTCAAATTCATAAAATGTTCTCTATGACCAAGGTCCAGACAACAGTGTAGTGGTTACCAGAGGGAAGGAGACCAAATATATGGCGATGGTAAATAATTTGATTTTGAGTGGTGGGCACACAATGCAATGTACAATTCATGTATCATAGAAATGTACACTTGAGCCCTGGCTAAGCTGCTAAGGTGGTTAGGGCATCATCCTAATATGCTCCAGTTTGATCTCCGGTCAGGGCACATACAAGAATCAACCAATGAATGCATAAATAAATGTAACAACAAAAAGATCCCCTCTCTCTCTCTCTCCTCTCCATTCTTCTCCCTCTGTAAATTCAATAAATACAAAATTAAAAATATATACTTGAAACCCGAAACCTATATTTGAAACTTATATGATCCTATTCAATGATGTTACTCCGATAAATTTAATAAAAGAACATGTTAATTATGAAAACAACAAAAAAACTAGTATATATAAGGTTTTGGTACTATGTGCAGTTTTAGGCATTCCATTAGGGGTTCTGGGATGTATCTCCCATAGATAAGGGGGAGGCTACTATAATTCATTTCTTTTTTTTTAAGATTTTATTTATTATTTTCAGAGAGAGGGGAAGGGGGAAAGGCAGAGAGGGAGAGAGACATCAATGTATGGTTGCCTTTCACCTGCCTTCAGCTAAGGACCTGGCTGGAGACCTGGCTTGCAACCTAGTTATGTGTCCTGCCTGGGGGAATCGAACCAGCGACCTTTGGGTTCACAGGCCAGAACCTTATCCACTATGCCACCAGCCAGGGCCATTTCTTTTGATGACTAAACAATATTCTATTGCATGGTTATACCATATATTTATTGATTCATTCATTGATGGGCATCTGGGTTGTTTCTACCTTTTGATTATTGTGAATAATGCTTCAACAGACATTGGTGAACAAGTATCTGTTTGAGTCCCTATACTTTTAATTCTTTTGAATATATACCCAAGAGTAGAAGTATAGCGTTATACGGTAATTCTGTGTTTATCTTTTTGAGAGTCTGCCAAACCATGGACAAATTTTTATGTGGACATATGTTTTCAATTCTCTTAGGTATATACCCAGGAGTCTTATTGTTGGGTCATATGAAACCTCTATATTTGACCTTTTGAGGAACTGCTAGACTGTGTTCCAAAACAGCTGCACAAATTTACATTCTCTTCAGCAATGTAGGGGAGTTCCAATTTCTCTACATCTTCACCATCACTTGTTATTACGTGAAGTGGTATCTTACGGTGTGCTTTTTAAAAGGTTTTTAGTTAATTTTAGAGAGAGGAATAGGGAGGAAGAAAGAGAAAGAGAAAAACATTAATGTGTGGTTTCCTTTCATACATCCCCAATTGGGGACCTGGTCTGCAACCCAGGCATGTGCCCTGATTGGGAATTGAACTGGTGACCATTTGGTTTGCAGGCCAGCACTCAACTCACTGAGCCACACCAGCCAGGGCTCACTGTGGTTTTGATTGCATTTCCCTAATGGCTAATGGTGGTGTTGAGCATCTCTTAAAGCATTTATTAACCATTTGTATAATTTAAGAGAAATGCTTATTCATATCCTTCACCCATTTTTAAATTGGATTATTTTTTATTGAGTTGTAAGAATTCTTTATGTATTTCAGATACATGTCCCTTATCAGACATATAATTTGAAAATATACTTTTTCATTCTGTGGGTTGTCTTTTCATTCTTTGATGGTATTGTCTGAAGCACAAACTTAAATTCTTATGATAACCGAATTATCTATTTTTTCTTTTATTCTTTGTGTTTTTGGAGTGATAGCTGAGTAACCATTACCAAATCTAATGTTATGAATATTTACCCTTATGTTTTCTTCTTAGAATTTTATTTTTTTAATTTTTTTATTTTTTTTTCTTTTTTTAAGATTTTATTTCATTATTTTTAGAAAGAGGGGATGGGAGAGAGGCAGAAAGGGAGAGAGACATCAATGTATGGTTGCTTTTCACCTGCCTCCAGCTACAGACCTGACTGGAGACCTGGTTTGCAACCTGGTTATGTGCCCTGGCTGGGGAATCAAACCTGCGACCTTTGGGTTCGCAGGCCGGCACCTTTATCCACTGTGCTACCAGCCAGGGCTCTCTTCTTAGAATTTTATAGTTTTAGTTCTCAAGTTTAAGTCTTTGATTCATCTTGAGTTAATTTTTGTATATGGTGTGGTCCAACATCATTTTTTTACCTGTGAATACCCAGTTGTTTCAGCATCATTCTTTTTTAAAAAATTTTATTGTTGTTGTATTACATCCATCCCCTTTTTGCTCCCCTCTGTCCCCCTCCCCACCCACCCATTCCCCTCAAAGTCGATCCCTCAGCACCACTCCTTAAGAGACTATGCTTCCATTGAATGGTCTTGACATTCTCGTCAAAAATCAATGTTTAAGTTCATTTCTGGACTTTTACTTCTGTTTCATTGATCTATGTGTCAATCCAATTCTAGAACCATACTGTTTTGATTACTGTTGCTTTACACTAAATTTTGAAATGGGCAAGTGTAATTTATCTTTGTTCTTTTGTTTCCATACTCTCAGTTACTATATGTCCTTTGCATTTTTATATAAATTTTAATGTCAGCTTGTCAATTTTTGCAACCCCCCCTCCCCCCAAAAAATAAATCTAGCTGGGAATCTGTAGATAAGCTTGGAGAATATTGCCATGGTTACCCCTTGGGGACTTTTTCAATAACAATAGGCCCTGCTACCTTCTCTATCAGTGTCAGGCATTTAGTGTGGCATGTACTTTAGTAGCCAAAGAAGCCAATGTTTGTTTACCACTTGAGTTTCATATTAGTCCTGGGCTGCGCTATCCACTACAGAGGCCACTGGCCACCTGTGTCTATAGGGCACTTGAAACGTTGCTAGTCTAAGTTGAGATGTGCTGTATATTGAAAAACAGAACTGAGACCCTGGCTGGTGTGGCTTAGGGGATAGGCACAGGCCTGCGAACCCAAGGGTTGCTGGTTTGATTCCCAGCCAGGGCACATGGACAGGTTGCAAGCCAGATCTCCAGCCAGGTCTGTAGCTAGAGGCAGGTGAAAGGCAACTGTACATTGAAGTTTCTCTCCCTTTCTGCCTCTCTCCCTGCCCTTCTCTCTAAAAATAATGAATAAAATCTTTTAAAAAAAAAGAGAAAGACACAACTGATTTCAAAGACGTGTAACAAAAAAGAAATATATTTTATTAATAATATTAATATTGATTATGTGTGGAAATAGCATTTTAGATATATCAGTTTAAAATATGCTATTGGGGGCGGTTGGGGGAGGGATTGAGTGAAAAGAAAAAAGAACTCATAGACATGGACTTGGGGATGGGGGTATAAGGGGATTAAGTGGTAATGGAAAAATACAATAAAGTTTATATACAAATATGCTGTTGAAATTATTTTCATTTCTTTCTCTTTACTTTTTTAATGTGGCTGCTAGAAAATTGAAAATATCTGCCTGCCTTATATTATATTTCCATTTATCATTACTGGTCTAGAGATTTTTTTCTTTTCTTTCTTATTTTTTTTTAAAGATTTTATTTCATTATATTTAGAAAGAGGGGTAGGGAGAGAGGCAGAGAGGGAGAGAGACATCAATGTATGGTTGCGTTTCACCTGCCTCCAGCCACAGACCTGACTGGAGACCTGGCTTGCAACCTGGTTATGTGCCCTGGCTGGGGAATCAAACCTGTGACCTTTGGGTTCACAGGCCAGCACCTTATCCACTGTGTTACCAGCCAGGGCTCTTTCTTATTTTTTTAAAGATTTTATTCATTGCTTTCAGATAGAAGGGCAGGGAGGGAGGCAGAGAGGGAGAGAAGCGTCAATGTATGGTTGCTTTTCACCTGCCTCCAGCTGGGAACCTGGCTGGAGACCCGGCTTGCAACCTGGGTATGTGCCCTGACTGGGAATTGAACCAGCGACCCTTGGGTTTGCAGGCCGGTGTCTATCCACTGAACCACTAGCCAAGGCTTTGGTCTAGAGATTCCTAACATGGAGTTAACGTTGGAAGGCAATGGTGTGAGGCTTTGATGCACAGGAATCCACTGAACACATTGTAAACATCTCGTGTGTTAGTTATGTGTTGCTGTGTAACAGGTTACCCTAAAATGTCAAAGTTTAAAGAATACAAGTATTTATTATCACATGGTTCTGTATGTTAAGGAATCCAGGTATGGCTTAGCTGGAACCTCAGGCTTAGGGCCTTTCACAGGCTGCAATCAACTGTTAGCCAGTGCTGCATTCATCTCAGGGTTTGTCTGAAGGTGAATCTGCTTCCCACATTCGCTCACATGGCTATTGGCAAATCTCAGCTCCTTGCCAGCTATTGGCCAGAGGTATTAGTTTTTGTTTTCCCATATGAATCTTTCTACAGTGTAGCTTGCAACATGACAGCTAGTTTCCTCATCGTGAGTGAGCAAGAGAGCAAGACAGAGATTAGGCAAGACGGAAGTCACAGTGTTTTATTATTATTGTGGGAAAATATAAATAAGAAAGCACAGTCTTTTAATAACCTAATCCCATCACATTTGCCACATCCTACTCGTGAGAAATAAGTTACTAAGTGCAGCCTACACTCAAGGGGAAGGGATTATTCAAGGGTGTGAACACCTTGGGAATTTCGAGAGCCAATGTGGAAGTTGCGTATCCCAGCACACCTGTGCTCTTTTTCCCCTGGAGAGACCTAAGCTTTTAAATGATTCTCGAAGAAGTCTCAGATCACCCATCGACACTACCCCCCCTCGCCCCCCGAAAAGTTTAAACGCTAGTTTGGAGGGAATTAAAATTGGAGTTTTGACTAAGGAAGAGATTTTCTTCCATAATTTCAGTGCTAAATACTAGATCTAACCCCTTGGTTTTGTTTTTTTTTTTTAATGTAAGGAAAGAGACCTGCATCACATAAAACTCAAAATATACTTAAGGGAAATGATCACCAGGTCTGTTTTCTTACAATTTATGTAGTTATTTTTTTTCCCCCCAGGCCCATTAGATTTTCTGAGCTGCTGGTGTTTTGTGCTCCCACCATGGTTAGTCACCTCTCAGAAAGGCCCAGTAAAAAAACCCTCATGTTTTTTTGTGACAAGAGATTTGACTTGCAAATGCAGATTGGCTCTAGTTCAGGTAGTTTTACAGGCACCCTGTATCCTGAGGGGTCACCAAGGTATCTGGAGAAGGTGCACTGAGGCCTAGGTTAAGCTAAGTCTTTCTGGCCTCATCACTTAGCATTGCTGGAGCAATAGCCCCAATCTAATCAGCTCCTACTGTAGGGAGGCTATTAGTTTCTCCTCACGCTCTCCTGCCTCTGTCGACATCTCTTGGTGCTGAGAACCAAGCATGTGAACCTTTCTTAGAGCTGAGATTTCCAGAGAAGGGCCTTGGCCAAGCTTCAGAGATAGGGGTGGATAAAAGGGGATGCCCAGTGGCCTTATTCTGTCAGCAAGTGGAAGCAAACGCAACGCATTGGGCCAGATAGGCTGTTATTCTTGGAAAAGGTTTTTCTGCAATCAGCGGTTGAATTTTCTCTCCCTCTCATGAAGGGCTGAGCAGATGTGTGAGAGGCAGGTCTCCAGATACGTGTATTACTAAGATCCCCAGGGAAGAGGCGGGAGCCTGTGCTTGAGTCATTGCCGAAGAAGGAAGCCATGCCATTTGAGCAAATGTGTGTTTTTTTTTTTTTCCTTCTCCGTGGCCCTGGAAATGAATCTCCATCTGTTTCTCTAAGGAAAATTCAGGACTTGTAGGAAATGCCTGTTCTAATAGGCTCCCAATCTCCTGCTCTAGTACCTGTCTTCCAGGCAGCAGGCAATGTAAAGATTCCACAAGCTACTGTTGGTCCGATTTTTGTCACAAGCACAGGGTGACGGAAAGGGCAAGAGATGAGAAACCAGGGGCTCTGGAGAAAGTTCTCGATTCTGGCTTGGCAGATGCTGTCTTGCTTCGGATCTTATTCATGGGCTAGGACCAACAGAGCCCTGGGCTGGGAACCACAAGGCCCTAGGATCTAGAACCATCTCAGTGTCCTTATTTTACCCTGCAGCCTTCCTTTACTCAACTGTTGGCTGAAGGGACTGGGCGAGTTGACCTCAGGGGCCTGCTTGCTCTGGCCCTGGATGATTTCTACCTCTTCCTGGATGTGGCAGACAGAGGAGAACATGCCAAGAGTGAAGAAACCCACCCTCTGGGCCTTGGGCTGGCTGCAGTAGGAAGTTCTGTCAGTGTCCTCGCTGGAGAGGCATAGGCTGAGCTACTCCAAGGCCCTGGCCAGTCTCTCACTGGATCGTAGCTCTTGGAAATCCCAAATCCTACACCTCCACCATTCAAGCCAACCGCACTGATTAACAAGAGAAAAACAGGGGAGTGGGGTCAGGCCGGAACGCAACACTTCTGCAGAGCCATCAAATTAATTTTCCCGAAAATCAGTACCAAAGAGTGAGTATGCTCTTAACCATGGAACGGCTCCGTTTTTTTTTTTTTTTTCCACTCTCCCTCTCCCAAATCTCAGTTGTTATAAGAACGTTCCGTGGGTTTGGAATGATCGCAAATAAAAAAAAAAAAAAGCCAAAAGATTTTTGGATAAGAAACACTAAGTTCTGCAGCTTCCGGAGAACTCGGAGAGAGGAAGAATGTGGAAAGCACTTGAAACCAGGCCTGGCTGGCTGCCTGTTCTGAAGCAGCTAGACTCACAGGCACGTTATGGATGGCACCTTGGAGGAGCTCAGCCACCCGGGAAGCTGGGTTCCGTTGCTCTGACAACCTTTCAGAGCTTAGGACCCAAAGCAAAACGGAACCCTCAGAAGACCTTTGAGCTGAGCCATAGCTGACTGCTGGCTCCATCCTGCCTGGGAATACAAACTTCTGGAAGGGCTTGGGCCATATCTTATGAGAAGGCCCGAGGCTCACTGTTTCAGAGCGCTGACCTGGCTGGAAGGTGTTTGCTCAGGCGACAGGAGCAAGGCCTGTGGCTTGCAGATTAAGAAGGGGAGCTGTGGTCAACACAGCCAAGCCCCAATGCAAGGAGAAAGGAATTACCACAAAGCTTCTCTATGCAAACTGAAGGCTCCTACTGGGAGGGGCGTCTTGTATGTAGGTTTGTGAGGTGGGTGAACTTCCTGCCTCACTGCTGGGAAAATGTCACGCTGTAACTGAAGCTCTCCTTAGAATTAATTGAGTGGACAGGACTGGCAGGCCCTTAGAGAGGACATGAGTACTTTTTTCCTTAGGTCTATGGCTGGCTCAGAGCACAGGCTTCAGCTGTTCTGGTCAGTGCTTGAGAAGCCTAGTCTTTTCTCAGTTTGGTTATATATAACCTGATCTTTAGATGCTCCTCCATTCACTCACAAAGTCCTGCTGTGCTGTAACCAATACGCATCCCTAAGTCATGGATGGCATTATAAGCAGCACAAGCTCTCAGAAACGTAGATTATGATGAACAGTTGATTGATGTCTTCAGCTGAATTTCAGTATCTCCTGGGAATAAAGACTAGAGTTGTCCCAAAAGGATTGAGCCAATGTGTCAAGATAGTGAATTCGGTTTGTGCTTGATGCTTTCAGGACAGACCTTGGTGCAATGCATGAGCATCCTGTTGGGCTACTTACCTTCTGCCCTGGTTAAGGGATGAAGCTAAAGTGACCCATAAGAGAGATGTTCAAGCCCTGGCTGGTGGTTCAGTGGAGAAGGTGCTGGCCTGTGAACCAAAGGTTGCTGGTTCGATTCCCAGCCAGGGCACATAACCAGGTTACAAGCCAGGACTCCAGCCAGGTTCGTAGCTGGAGGCAGGTGAAAGACAACTTTACATTAATGTTTCTCTCCCTCTCTGCCCCCCCTCTGGAAATAATAAATAAAATCTTAAAAAAAAAAGAGAGATGTTCAAAAGAACCTTGAGCCTCTCCATTAAAAAGAGGGGAGGGGCTGGTTTCCTACTTCATTGTCAGGCAAATCAGATCGCTGATGAGGCTTTTTAAAAAGGCAATTTCCGGAGAAATAAAACAAGAGATGAGACAAGATACATTCGTAGCAATGACTAGCAACGGTCAGTGGCCTCTTGGTTTTGGCTAATTGTGACCTTTCAATCACGGTCCCTTCAAACGGAACATTGACTCTTGGCATCAAACAAAGCCAGGGTGTTTTTCGTTCTCAGTAGCCATCTGAGTCCTTGACTTCTGAAGCTGTCTTCCCAGCTTCAAGTGGGAAATGGCTGGAAGAAGGCAAGGAAGGGGAGGGTTGGAAGTGGTAAGTATTTTCTTACATTTCTGACTCTTTTGATGTAAGGACCACTGTGCATTTGAGGCTGAGGAGAATCCTTACCCTGGCAGGTAGGATCCTGCTTAAGTCAAGTGGTGCGAAGTGGTTAGAAAGGCTCCAGAGATCTGAGGGCTTCCCACTTTTGTGGGGCAAGCTGTAGCATTGTCCACGCACTGATATCCTCGCATCGAACATTGGGTAGGTGAATTTTCAAAAACTTCTAATGGATGTATCAAGCTATTCAAACACTTTCCTGTTCATTCACTCTTATGTGCCTCAAGATGACCCTGATGGTAGGCAGTATGGGACTCCATGTAATATGTGACTTTTTCCGTTTTCTTGAGCTAAAATTGGCACATAACATCTATAACTTTGAGGTGATGAATGCAAGGGTTTGATATATGTGTATACTTTGAAGTGATTACCAAAATAAATGTAGTGAACATCTACTACCCGACATAGTTATGCGCTCTTTTTCCTTGTGATGAAAACTTTAAAAATCGAATATAATGTTCCTATTGCGATTTTGGCTGACCTGATAATAAGCAGTGAGACGATGCTGACTGAAACTTCTCCAATTGTTTAGATTTTCCTTAAAACTCATGCGAGGTAACCACGCTGGGGAACTGGAGATTTTACATGGTCAGGTGCCACAGGACTACTTGAATGACATCGCAGGAAATGAGACCCTCGATGTTAAAAATAACTATCTTGATGGCAAAGGAAATATCAATTTTTACTTACAATTTAAGGAATCAAGAAGATGGAAATCCACCTCTGGAAAGGAGAGTTTGTGACAATCAATTTAGGACATTTTTAATCACTGGGAGCCCCAAACTGTGTTTTAAATATCCATGATAATAGAAAGGCAACCTTCAATTAAGAGCTTCTGGATTGAAGCAAGTTGCAATTTGGGGAAACTCTTTATCATCCAACAGATTTGGCAAAAATAAATACGCCGTGTTCTTCTTGCATATGCATACACATGGCCTAGCCACATTCCCAGAATTAAAATACAGTGAAATACACTGAACAAAAACATTTTGGGCATGCATGCAATCATCCTTTGATGGTTTAGGACTCTGACTGCTCTAATTGTAGGGAGTTAAGGAGGACGTTCATTTAGAAATTCAGACAGGCTTGTGGCCATCGGGAAAGAGCCTTGTTTTTGCTGCTGTTCCTGGAGAACATTTTGGTCCTGTTGTGTGTTTTGGCCACTGTAGCCATAAACGAGCTCTAGACAAATTGTGAGCGAAGAAACCTTTCTTGTTGGTAACATGGCAGGAAACAATCCTGCATTATTCTAAGTGAAATGGGCTCCAGGTTCCCAATGAATGCTTCATTGGTAGTAGGTCAGACTGGATGATGGTTTCGCATTTGGCTAGCGCATGGTGGCCTCACTGTGTCAAGGTGGCCATCTATGGTACTGGTTGTCCGAGGAAAAGTGAACAGTGTCCATCCCATCTGCCGGAGCGGTGACCACTGAAGTTGCCATTAATTCCACGAACATCATCTGTGAGGCTGCCGTGTGGAAAAAGGTGCCGCTTCGTGCTGCGGGCGATCCCCGGCTGAACGGTCTCATTGACTGCAAGCCTAAGGCACGCATTCTTCTTTTTACGTTTTTTGTTTGTTTTTTAAACCGTCACCCACGGATGTTTTTTTAAAAATAGGTTTTAGAGAGAGCGAGGGAGGGAAAGAGAAAAACATCAAGGTGAGAAGGAAACCTGGATTGGTTGTTTCCTGCGCACACCCCAACTGGGGATCCAACCTGCAACTTGGTGTGGTGTAGGGGATGCTGTTCCAATGGACTGAGCCACCCGGCTAGGGCGAGCCGACCACATATTTTTATTTGGAATTCCCTATCCTCCAAGACCTTCTCCTGGTGCAGGTATAGTGTCAGGCAGGCTATGGGGGAAGGACACACTGTTTAAGATTTTCCAGCCCTGGCTGGTAGCACAGTGGATAAGGCGCCGGCCTGCGAACCCAAAGGTCGCAGGTTCGATTCCTCAGCCAGGGCACATAACCAGGTTGCCAACCAGGTCTCCAGTCAGGTCTGTGGCTGGAGGCAGGTGAAAGGCAACCATACATTGATGTCTCTCTTCCTCTCTGCCTCTCTCCCTTTCCCCTCTCTCTAAAAATAATGAAAAAAAAAAAAAAAAAAAGATTTTCCAGAAGGGTAAAAACAGTGTCCCTATCTACTGACAAAGGGTCATAGCGGTAAAAGTGAATATAATCAGCCATGTAAATTGTTTACACATAATTCATGCTTCTGTTTTCCTGTAGTAATGTTAAGAGTCAAAACAATTTGCAACGAGAGAAGAAATAAAAGCCACCTCCATGAAATCCAAGTAATCTGTGTCCCACCCTCACGTCACGGTTTTTTTTTGTTGTTGGTGGTGGTGTTTTTGTTTTTGTCTTGCTATATGTACTTCGGGTAAAGTAAAATCTACAGATCCTCAAATGGGGAAACACGTAAGTAAGCAGCCTCTATGGTCTCTGCAAAAAGAGACTTTTCATTTCCAACAAGACAGCATTTGGTGTCTTGGCAAAAATAAAAAATAAAATGTGGCCAGCAGATTCATCCCAGTACGAAATGAAGATTACTATGAGGGGGGGAGTATTTGCAGAAACTGAACATTTTCTACTTCCTCCATTAGCGAATTCGGTCCATGCTGTGGTAGTTTTCATGAACATTTTGGCTTGGGAGCTTGGGGTCTGGGATGGGGGAGCTGCCTCCCTGCCTTCCCAGAGAGAACAGCACAAAGAGGGTTACTGAATTCCACTGTGGGAGTTTTATCTGCCTTCTGAATGGTTCAGTGTAGGCCCATGTCTAGACTGATTACAAAAGCACCAACAAAACAAAATAAATACCTAACATCTTACAGAAAAGGCACGAAACCAAACAGTGTGAGTGAGGAGAACAATGCCTCTGTTGTGACAAGGAGTCTTCATGAGGATGATGGAATTCCTGCACCCCAGGTTCCAATTTGTAAGGGCAACATTACACAGTTCGAAGCAGGCCCTGGCTTGAACGCAGTCATTTGGAAAGGCAATGTGTTTTGTTAGATAAGGGATTTTTTAAAGCTGCCACTGGGATCAAAATAAAGATCAGTTTAACTAACTCGCCCTGTCTGCACACAGATTTCAGGAAGCAGGCTTGACTCCAGCTCACCAATGTAACCAGGTGTTCCTTCTGCTTTTGCAGGGTGGCAAGGTGTATATGTGACGCAAAAGGCTCTGACTCAGTCCTGACTTTCCACTTTCCTTGCTGTGTGACCTTCTGCAAGCCTCTTAACTTCTCCAGGCCTCAGTTTCCACATCTGTAAAATGAGAGGGTTGAAGTTGATCATCTATTTCTAGGAGTTCAAGGTTCCAACCAAGTGGAGAAAAAAAATGTAATAAACCCATTGCCTGATGATACTGGAAACTGGATTTTCAACCAGAAAGAAAGTTATAATTATCATCTGTTCAATAGTACTCTTAAATATCTTGTCTCAAACTGAAGCTACAGTTACGTGATGGGTCACTTCAGAGTCATCTCTACAACTTTTAAGTTGATTTATTAGCAGGTGGCAGATAAGCCACAAAATTTAAGGCGCATTTGTTTAGCCAATAGTTTCAAGTGGCCTGAGGTACAACTCTTTGCTCAATTAAAAAAATATATTATTTTCAGTGAGAGGGGAAGGGAGAGAGGCAGAGAGGGAGAGAGACATCAATGTATGGTTGCCTTTCACCTGCCTCCAGCCATAGACCCAGCTGGAGACCTGGCTTGCAACCTGGTTATGTGCCCTGGCTGGGAATCAAACCAGCAACCTTTGGGTTTGCAGGCTGGTGCCTTACCCACTGTGTCACCAGCCAGGGTTGATTGCTCAATTTTTCATTGTCTCAACATGTATTTTATTGAGCACCTAAGATATGCCAGGCACTGGAGATATAAAATATTTCTTCTGAAAACCTGTTTTCCTCTTTCCCTCCCTCCTTTCCTTCTTTGAGTTTGGGTTTGTTGGTGTGTTTGTGAACTTAGTGTAAAGAGATGACTTCAAGATACTGCTCAATGCATGGTGTATTATCAGAATTGGTCCAGACAAGGCTTCTCTCTTGCTTTGTTTGACTCACTCATTTATTCTTTTCTATCCCCACAGCCCACTCCCATTCCTCTCCATGCAGAGGAAATCATTCTCATGTGGTCAATTGTGTTTCATTTAGTGTGCATGTAATTTTGTAAAATATGTAGTCTTCTGGCCCTGGCTGATGGCACAGTGGATAAGGCACCAGCCTGCAAACCCAAAGGTCGCTGGTTCAATTCCCCAGCCAGGGCACATAACCAGGTTGCAAGCCAGGTCTCCAGCCAGCTCCGTGGCTGGAGGCAGGTGAAAGGCAACCATATATTGATCTCTCTCTCTCCCTTTCTGCCTCTCTCTAAAAAAATAATAAAATTAAATTAAATTAAAAACTGTGTAGTCTTCTGTGAGCCTATCTTAATTACAATGGTGAGATGTTATATAGCCCATCTCTTTTTTTTACACATGCTATGATTTTAAGACATACCCATAATGTTAGGTGTGTATATGGTTCATTTTCTAACTGCTGTGTAATTCTCTGTGCACCTCCACATTGTACCTTCTTGCTTGGATGGATAGGCACCCGGATGTCCTGTGGTGCCCTATGATGGTAAATAATGCAATAATTCACAGTCTCGTGTGTGGTCTTCTATGGACCTGTGTCATATTGTTCTGCCCAAGATGCTTTTCTCCCTTTGTAACCTGGCTAATTTCTATACTACTTTCTTTGAAAATGGGACAATTTCTATTCTTTCTTCAAGGGTTATATCCGTGACTGTACTGCTCTCCCACGCATCCCATGTACACTCCTATTATAGTGTTAATACTGCATTGTAATTTCTTGTCTGCCTCCCTCAATAGATATAACATGCCATGAGGGCAGGCACTGTGTCTGTCTCAGGTATTGTATCTCTGGTACATGATACAGGGTTTGACCCAAAGCACTGCTCAATAAATCCTTGCATAATGAATACTGGATTCATCAAGCATTGTTAAGCACCAACTGCATGCCAGCCATGTACTCTATTTTTTAAAGTGAATCTTTTGAAGCCAATATATGTATTTTTACATATGTGACAGTGAATAAAAAGCAATGAGCTTATGTTGTTGGTTCCTGGCAAACCTAGCAGACAGTCTATATCTAAACTGGTGGTGTGTCCTTCCAAGAGGCACAGTGTCCTTACATTTTCTAGAGTTTTTCTCTGGGAAAAGAACCCTCCAGAGCCAATGGCACATTCTTTGAAATCTTCTTTGGAAGGTCTTTGTTTCTTGAAGGCATATTTGATTTTTTGGGAGCAGCTTAAAACCAGTTGGCAGCAAATGTAATGAATGATGTGGATAATGAAGAACATAATTTTGGTTCCAAACAAGTTGTGACTATAAATAAATGAGGCTGATTTTTCTTGTATGGTACATAAACTGGTTCAGCAGCAATTCCGAAAGAGGACTTTCAAAAATGATGTGGCCTTGGCAAGAAAAATTTCCTCCATCTTAGAATATATATGTTCACTCTCTCTCACACACACATGCTATCTATATTATATATATGTTATATATGTATTATATATATATATTCTAATGACAAAGTAGTCAATAGTCATCTTAGCATGTTGACGTGTAGGAAGTTTAAATCAAAGAGCAGGATAAACACTTCAAAGATGAAAAAGCCACCAACTAGCAGTGAAACTGGATTCTGAACTAGAGGCATAAAAAATACAGGGAGGGAGGAGGGGGGAGGAGGAGTCAAAGAAGGGGAACAGTTTAGTCAAGGAACTAGCATGGAAGAACCATGGCCATGGACAAGTGGGATTGACTTTGTGGGGGAGTGGGTGGGTGGGGAAGGGGACAGAGGGAAGTAAAAAGGGGATGGATGTTAATACAACAATAAAATTAAAAAATATAGAGAGAGGGATAGGAAAACAGGGATAAAAATCTAAAAGATACTCATATAGGCTATTGAGTAAAACTAAATGTCAATAGGAGATGGTGAATTTTCCTTATTTTGTAAGTGTGTATAGTTATCCTTTTTTAAAAAATATTATATAAATATAAATATAAATAAATAAATAAATAAATATATATATATATATATATATAGCCAAAGTACAGAGAAGTAAAGTCAAAAGCCCTTGGAATTTAGTCATGAAAAAAATTACACAGGTATGGGATAGAGGAGATCTGGTTTGGCAACCATTCTTGCAAAAACATCATCGGGGGAGAGGGAGGGTTCAACTGGCACAATCTCATCATTCACGAAGAAGGTAACATGGATTCTAAGCAAGAGTCTGCATTCTAGGACTACTCTGGTAGAAAGCTTGGCCTTCTATGGGAATTGGATCCATGCTCCATTCTGTTAGGCTGCAGGGCATGACAGCATTAAGAGGACAATTGGCCCACTGGAGCATGGAGTGGGACTTAAGGAACTGTTTAGGGGAAAAAAAAAAAAAAACCAGAAGAGGCAAGAGTCAGCCATTGAAAATTGTTTAAGGACAGTGGTGTGAAAAGTGGTGTCACCTTAATCTCATGTTGGCCATCAAGGAAGAGCAAGATCAATGGGTGGAAATTATAGGAAGATAGATTCAGGCTCAACCTAATAAAGATTGATGTATATTATAGAATCCTACATTCATTATAATCTTGTGTGTGTGAATATACATATACAGAGATAAAAAAGATTGGAAGGATATGAATCAAATATTTAAAAGTACATAGCTACAGGTATAGAATCATTGAATAAACGTCATTTTGAAAACTTTATCATGGTGTATTGTTAAAATTTTTATTGCCTGTATACATATCTTCTGAAAAAAAAACAACAACATTTGGTAGAAATTGGAGGTATCCAGCAACCAAACAGGCTGCTTTGATGAGAGCTCTCTTTAGTTGGTCATCAAGCAAAGATTGTGGGAAGAACTAGCAGGTCCTTTGCAGCCCCAGGGCTTGGAATGTTATTCTATGATTTAACCTTGCTCAAGTACCAGATTTAAGTGGTTGGAAGTTCACAGACGCGTCCAATGAGAAACAGGCCTGGAAACTTCCAACAAGATGTGGCAACTTCCCAGCTGCCAGGCCTATTCTAATGACAAAGTAGTCAATAGTCATCTTAACATGTTGACGTGTAGGAAGTTTAAATCAAAGAGCAGGATAAACACTTCAAAGATGAAAAAGCCACCAACTAGCAGTGAAACTGGATTCTGAACTAGAGGCATAAAAAATATAGGGAGGAAGGGAGGAGGGAGGAGGAGGCAAAGAAGGGGAGCAGTTTAGTCAAGGATCTAGCATGGACGAACCATGGACATGGACAACAAGTGGGATTGACTTTGGGCAGGAGTGGGTGGGTGGGGAAGGGGACAGAGGGAAGTAAAAAGGGGATGGATGTTAATACAACAATAATAAAATTAAATTAAAAAATAGAGAGAGAGGGATAGGAAAACGCAGGGATAAAAATCTAAAAGATACTCATATAGGCTATTGAGTAAATGTCAATAGGAGATGGTGAATTTTCCTTATTTTTTAAGTGTGTATGGTTATCTTTTCTTTTTTGGTTATCCTTTTTTAAAAAAGATTTTATTTATCTTTAGAGAGAGGGGGAAGGAGGGAGGAGAGGGAGAAAGACAGTAATGTGTGGTTGCCTCTCGTGTGCCTCCAGTTGGGGGCCTAGCTCTCAACCCAGGCATGTACCCAGACTAGGAATCAAACTGGCAACCTTTTTTTTTTCTTTTTAAGATTTTATTTCATTACTTTTAGAAAGAGGGGAAGGGAGAGAGGCAGAGAGAGAGAGAGGGAGAGAGACATCAATGTATGGTTGCTTTTCACCTGCCTCCAGCCACAGACCTGGCTGGAGACCTGGCTTGCAACCTGGTTATGTGCCCTGGCTGCGGAATCGAACCCGCAACCTTTGGGTTCGCAGGCCGGCGCCTTATCCACTGTGCTACCAGCCAGGGCCTCAAACTGGCAAACTTTTAATTTGCAGGCCTGTGCTCAATCACTGAGCCACACCAGCCAGGGCTGGTTATCTATTTTAATCTCAACCATTTAGCTGAAGCCAAAGACCATGCATATTATAGAGGAGTTGTCATTCGGCCCTTGTCATTCAGCCTAAATGGGCCATAGCTGACAGATAGTGTACGGAGACAACAGAAACACTGCCTGGTTCATGTTCTAAGAACTGAAGTATGTCCAGTATGACCTGAGGCTGAAAAAGTCCTGAGGGACATATGGGAACAACATGCTTATGACAGCAATGCCAGGGTCAATGGTGCCACAAAATCACAGCAACAAAGAGGCTGAACATCTTGTCCTGCTTCTCTGTTGTAGAAGAGGGAAACTGAGGTCTGTTGGGAGGAAGTGAATGAGAAGTGTGTGTAAAAACCTGCCAATCTCCTTTGCCTCCCAGACAGGAGAAATGGACTTTAAAATGGTCCTCTCCTGCTTGCAGGTATAAAAACTGGTCTCAGAGCCATAACTTGTTTTTTGTGAAGTAAAGAAAAGCCTTCCTACAGAACGGTAGGGACAGTTATAGGGTGCTAACTGGGTTTGTATCCTTCTGGTCTGCCGCTCTTATAATCTCACACCAAGTCAAGAAGCAAACCTTTCCAGTATTTCGGTTTCATGAATCAAGACTACAAAGATTCTTATCAATCTCATTTAAATACAGAAATGATAACACTTTAAAGAACAAACATAATTCTTTCCAGCCTTATCAAATGCTGCAAATCAATTGTAACTATATTAACAAGTAAAACTGATTGCAGCCTTAATTTTCACCAAACCAACCAAAGGAAATACTGAGTATTTCCATTTTGTGCTTGTGAAAATTTCTGCGAACGATGAAAACGGATATTGAAAACCTGTGTTCTGCAAGAGACCCTGGCAGAAGTGTGTTGGTGACAGCAGGATGGAGCGATGTCGTGGGGTGGGGTGGGGGGAGGCTGAGGTCAGTAAGTTATGTGAAATTACACCTCCTGCTTCCCACATAGTGACCTTCTGCCACTGGACAGAAATTGGGGATCCTGGCTGGGACCACCTCTTAGAATCAAAGAAGACTTGCCAGTCTCATCCTTGACCTTTGCTCACACTCCTTCCCTGAGTGTTATCCTCTTTTCCTCATACTCAGCTTGTCCTATCCCTCAGGTGGGAGTTGAGTTCCCACTCTATTAGAAAGACTCTACAGTGTTTCTGTTGACCTGACTTGGCAAATGGGCAACACGCTAGGCGTTATAAACAATGGCAAGTTGGTTATCTCTAAAGTTTTTTGGCAGAAGAATGTCCAAATATCACCACAGTGTCATTATTATTTGTGATGGCATATGTGTAAAAAGAAGAGTTAGGTAATAAAACTGAGCCTACAATTGACAAAAGGTTGGTGTTGGAATTAGGTTTGGTGCCAGACCTGCAGCTCTGTGAGAGCAAGGATCAGCTCTGCTCTGCTTTCTATTGTCTTCAGCATCTGGTTCATTACCTGACACCCAACAGGTATGAAAACCAAGCTGTTGAATAAACAAATGTTGAAGAAGCCCACCTGAAGCCAAAAGTGAGTGTTGATTCCTAGGGATCATGGGTTTTCTGATGACAACCTTTGCAACCCGACCCAGGGCCACTGCTGATCCTGTCAGATGGTAGCACCCGGAGAAGGGGGGACAGAGAAGAAGCCTGAGAAAACAGCAAAGGAGCTTTGGGCAATGATGTGTTTGTACTGTTGGGGCCCACTTCTCTGGGGTGGGAAATGCAAGAATGTAACTCATGCCCACTGTACACAACCCACACAGAAGATTTGTAGTTGAGTGAAAACTTCAGAAAAGTGAAATCTAAAGAGCCAGTGGAACTTTGTGACATATCTTCAGTTTCACAGGCAAGAATCTGTAACCCAAGGTTTCTGAAAGATTATAGATTGTGTGTATGCTTTGATGGGGATTTGGGACCAGGACGGATATCCACCTAGAAGGTGGGGGGGAAAGTAGAGGTCAAGATCCCTGTTGGCACCTGATGGGATTTTCTTTTCTTTTTTTAAAAAAGATTTTATTTACTAATTTTTTTTTTTTTTTTAGATACAAGAGAAGGGAGGGAAAAAGATAGGGTGAGAAACATCAATGTGTGGTTGCCTCTGGCCTACAACCCAGGCATGTGCCCTGACAAGGAACTGAATTGAGACCCCTTGGTTCGCAGGCCAGTGCTCAAATCCACTGAGCCCCACTGGCCAGGACCAGTCAGGGCTGATAGGATTTTCTTATGCTGAATAGAAAGCTAAGAGAAGGAGGAAAATCATCACAAAACCACCATATATGAGCGCTTACAAAAAAAGACACAAGGCATTTTTATTTTTTTATTTGATCATTTATTTTTTTTTTCAAAGAAACTCATGCAAAGGGAGAAGACAGAGAGAGAGAGAGAGAGAAAGAGAGAGAAAGAGAGAGCATGGTAACCATGTTCTAGCAGCCAAACATAGGAAAATAATTTGGCACAAGTTGATTTTTTTTGTTGTTTTTGTTTTTTTGTTTTTGCAAAAGGACAACCTATGCTACCACTAAAATGTACTTTCCTCATAAAGATACCATTTTATTTCAAAAACGTAACACATGGTTAGTTTTCTACTTAATGGCTGGAGGAGGTATATAAGATAAAAAATAGAAAAAAAAAAAGAAGGTGGGTTCCCTTTATAGAGGAACACCACAGGTGCTGAAGGTCAGCACCGGTGCCGTGCACTGGGAAGTCAGTGCACCAGAAAGAAAAAGCACACCACATAGATTGCCAAGCTGGTGAGAACCTTCAGCGAGGAATGGCCATTCCCAACGTTGTGAGAGGCGACTATCTCGTTGTCCTTCTGATTCACATGTTGCTTGCTTCCGGCAGCATCATCCACATCCAGGTCGTAAGCCAGCTCTGTCAAAAGCAAAGAAGCGTTTTAAATATCTTTTTTTTTTTTTTTAAAGATTTTATTGCATTATTTTTAGAAAGAGGGGAAGGGAGAGAGGCAGAGAGGGAGAGAGGGAGAGAGACATCAATGTATGGTTGCCTTTCACCTGCCTCCAGCCACAGACCTGAGTGGAGACCTGGTTTGCAACCTGGTTATGTGCCCTGGCTGGGGAATCGAACTTGTGACCTTTGGGTTCGCAGGCCGGCACCTTATCCACTGTGCTACCAGCCAGGGCCAAGAAGCGTTTTAAATATAGGATTACTAACACCATCAGGTGTACGCTAGTCACGGCTCAAGCACTTGTCTGGACCTCTGGGAGGCCCCAGCTTTGATTTATTCCTTTGGTGGAAAGGAAGGCTGCCAGAAGTAGGGAAGAGATGGGGTGCATGTGCGGGGGAGACAGAGGAAAGAGAAAGCCAGAGGTGTTCCTTCTGGACCACATACCCACAGGGAGCACGCTGGCTGTCCCTCCCCAAAGTGGAGCTTTCACACCCTAGGGTGCACAGGGTCCTTTGCAACATCTCCTCCCTGGCTAAGTTGTGCTTGATGGGTATTTTCACCTGATCTCATTGGTATCAGAATGCAAGGTGCGGTGTGGGTGACTACATGTGTTTCCTTGTGTATATGTGAATCAAGGGGAGGGGAGGTTGTGGATTCCCAGGGTAGCTCTCTCCTGGGCCCTACACCCCATACAGATCCCCTCCTGGGAACCTGGTTTTAGGGTTGAGGAGAAGGGGAGTTTGTCATTGACTGGCGTTTTATGTTTCCCAAATACTCTTCTTTGGCAAGATGATTATTTTTATTAATTAAAAAAAATTCAGTAAAATAATAAAAAAATGTATTGTTATTCTATTACAGTCGTCCCAATTTTTCCCCCTTTGCCCTCCTCTGCCCAGCCTGCCTCCTGCTCCCGCAGTCAATTCCCACACTGTTGTCCATGTCCATGGGTCATTCACACATGTCATTGGACTAGTCCCTTCCCCTTCTTTCCACTGTTATGCCCCTCCTCCTTCCCTCTGGTCACTGTCAGTCTGTTCCATGTTTCCACGCCTCTGGTTCTATTTTGCCGATTAGATTGTTTTGTTCATCAGTTTCCTGTATTAGGTGAGATCATATGGTATTTGTCTTTCACTACCTGGCTTATTTCACTAAGCATAATACTCTCCATTCCATCCATGTTGTTGCAAAGAGTAGGAGTTCTTTCTTTCTGCTATGTAGTATTCTTTTTTTAAATTTTATTGTTGTTGTAGTACATCCATCTCCTTTTTAGTCCCCTCTGTCCCCTTCTCCACCCTCTCTGTCCCCTTCCCCATTAAAAAAAAATATATATTATTTTTCAGAGAAAGGGGTATCTGCTGTGTAGTACTCTATTGTGTAAATGTACCAGTTTTTCCATCCATTCATCCACTGATGGGCACTTAGGCTGTTTCCAGCACTTGGCTATTGTAAATAGTGCCGCTATGAACATAGGGGTGCATAGGTTCTTCTGAATTAGTAACTCAGGATTCTTAGGGTATATTTTGAGCAGTGGAATTGTTGGGTCAAAAGGCAGTTCCATTTTTAGTTTTTTAAAGACCAACTATTTTTTAAAGATTTTAATTTTTTTAGAGACAGGGGAAAGGGAGAGAAGCAGAGAGAAAGAGAGAGAGAGAGAGAGAGAGAGAGAGAAAGACATCAATGCATGGTTGCCTTTCACCTGCCTTCAGCTATGGACCTGGCTAGAGACCTGGTGTGCAACCTGGCTATGTGCCCTGGCTGGGGAATCGAACCAGCGATGCTTGGGTTTGCAGGCTGGCACCTTATCCACTGTGCCACCATCCAGGGCCCAACTATTTGTTTTTTATCTAGATGGTCTTTTTATCCCCTCTAAAGAAATGCACAAAAAGTAAAATGGATATAATATATAAGATTTAAAGTAATACCAAACAAATTAAGATGAAGAAAAGGCTAATGAGTAAGGTTCTTCCTTCTCTGACTGCCTACCATTCATGATATGCTCATGTTCTGAAGAGAAATGGAAATGTTTGAGTGGCCCTCATAAGAAAGTCTCTCAGAAGGAACATCTAAGTAGATAGCAGTTCGTCAAGAAATTCATGATGCCTGGCCCTGGCTCGGGGCTCAGTTTCTTTCATATTTGCTGACCCAGACTTAGAGCTCAAATCTACTTCCTTGGCTTTTCCAGACTCAGTCACCAATGGTTCTGTTTCAATAGCTTGTGAAGGTGAGTTGATGTGATGTGATGTGACCTCACCAGTCAACTGTCCTGTGGCCATTGGAGTGGAAAGATCCCTTGGGGACACTGCGATGCATAGTGACAGGCGCAGAGGAAATGATTGGGATTCTACAGAGGGAAGGAAGGAAAAGGAAGGAAGAGCTCCTCTTACAGGGGATGAAACACTCAGTAAGTAACAGGAAGAAAAGTGTGGACTCAACTGGTCCAGGAGGCGTACAGAGCAGGGCCCAGCACAGGGTGGCTGCAAGGCTGGCGCTGGTTACAGCAGGCCGTGGGGTGAAAGGGATCAAAGCCTAGGGCTCTGATTACATAGACTGCAGTGCTGTTTTCCAAAAGGGCTCTTCCAGTTTATAATGCCAGCAGTGATGAGGGAACCAAACTGACTGTGCTTCGACATGGTTTCTTCCATTTGTATGATTTTGAGTTACTAGTACAGATCAACTTTTCCTGTTTTAGGTTACTAATTGTTATTCCTCAATATATAACCGTTCGTATCCTTTGCCTCTTTTTTTTTTTAACTTTTGTTTTTTGGGTTTTTAAAAAAAGATTTTTATTTTATTATTTTTAGAGGGAGAGGAAGGGAGAGAGGGAGAGAGGAAGAAAGAGAGAGATCAGTGTATGGTTGCCTTTCACCTGCCTCCAGCTACAGACCTGGCTGGAGACCTGGCTTGCACCCTGGTTATGTGCCCTGGCTGGGAATTGAACCAGCGACCTTTGGTTCACAGGCTGGTGCTTTATCCACTGTGCCACCAGCCAGGGCCATAATCCTTTGCCTCTTTATCTAATGGGGATTGATATTTTCCCTATTAACTTAAATATACATATTATTGAATCATTTGCTTATCTTATTCAATGAAAATATTTTGCTGTTATTATATTTCATTGCTGTAGAAAGAACTGATTTCATAACTTTTGATACACATGAATCTGACTACATTTTGCCCCCCCCCCCTAAAGCTGAGACAAGTTTTTCTTCTTGAATGCCAATAATAATTCCAATCAAATTTTCTAGGGGACCCTCTTACTCAGGGCAAAAAAGAGATTCAGTAGACTGGAATCTAGGTTCTCCCTCTCTGCAAAACAAATACACACAAAGAAAATGAACGGGGAAAAGGAACAAAGAGCAACACTCTACTTGGAAACCAGATCCCTTTCTCCGAAAAGTGAATGACACCAGGCCGAGGTCAGCTGTCACTCTGGCAAGGAGAACACAGGCTCAGGTCAAGATCAGGTTTCCCAGAAGCTGAGAACACACATGGCCCTATCTGTTGAAAGCCCAGCCTTGGGTCTCAGGGCAACTTCTCAGCTGAAGTGGACAGGAGTATTTTTAGGATCGATCCGAATGACGGCGCTCTCAGAATCACTTGCAAGATTCCTTTTCTGGATTGTGCCCTTGCTCAACATGAAGACGAAACAGCATCTATTAATGTTACCGCTCAGCACTGACAGTACTTACCTTGCTATTCAAATCACCTGTGACCATGAAACAGTTTTGTGTATTAAAACATTTATGGTAAACTCAGCAGTTATCTTGATTCCAGTAGTTGCTAATCCATTTTTGCCACCAAAGACCTCTTTTGTTATTTCTATCTCTTGGACCCTATGTTTTGAAATGATAAAAAATGACTACCCATTATTGCCTTCTCACTGTGTGCCAGGCATGCTGCTAAGCGATTTAGATATGTTATCTCATCTGATTAAACTGTCTTGACAACATTATAGATAAGTGTTATAAATCCCATTTTACAGATGAGGAAGCTCAAACTCAGTTCCATGTTTTTGCCTGTACTGACACAATGGGTAAATCACAGAAGTCCTATTAAAAAAAATCAGTGTGTAGTTGCTTCTTACATGCCCCCGGTTGGGGAATGGGCCCACAATCCAGGCATGCGCCCTGACTGGCAGTTGAACCAGCCACCCTTTGGCTCACAGGTTGGCACTCAGTCCACTGAGCCATACCAGCCAGGGCCACAGAGGTCCTATTTGAATGCAGGTCTGACCTTGAACCTCATATGAAGCTATACCATCTCTGGGGGGGAAAAAAAAAACTGTCTACTGAAAGATTACAGTGATTAAGCAGTAATAGACTCCTTCTTGAAAAAATTCTTGATTAGTGAAATACATACTACCAAAGGGAACTTTTTATTTCACTACACCAGAGCTCAGGTGCGAACACATCCAGTTAAAATCGGGTTTCCCCTCCTGTGCACCCTTTAACACAGCTGGCTGCCGAACTCTGCAATGGAACGGTGAATAGATTTCTATAGCATGATTTGGGGACCATGGCACTGGATTTGGCCATGAAGCCAAAGAAATCAGTGATTAGATGCCCCAGGCACAAGCCAGGGTCAAGTCTTCTACCTCCACCAGGCTGTCATGTGTACTCAATGATACCTTCCTGTGTTTCCTAAGCTGTGCCTATTAGCTTCCTAAGCCTCCCCATTCAGTAGCAGCATATGTATGCACCAACCCCATGGCTAAGTTTCTAGGGCTTATATTGATAGGAATTCCAGCAAAGACACACTCTGGGCCTGGGCCACTATCATGGAGATTAGAGATGAAGGGGACAGTTTAGTAGGAGAAGGAAGCATTATGAGACACAGAGGAAATAGGGGTTCAGTCAAAGATAAATATGGATACTCCTGAACAGAAATATAATCCAAGCTAATTCAACAAACTTAACAGTAGCCTACTATGTCCCAAGCATTAAGTAGAAGGTTGGAAAAAGATTTAGTGTTTGCCTTCAGGAATCCCACACTCTAGCCCTCTAGCAAGGGAAATAGATTAGTAGACAAAACAACCAAATAAATACCTGGCAGGAAGTACAAAAAGCCCAGAGAAAAGGCAAGAAGAGCAAAGCATCATGGAGATAGAAGGGAGAGATAAAAATTTCAAATAGAACAATCTAAGAAGACTCTTTGGAGCAAATGGGCTATAATCTACATCATGAAGCACGGGTGGAACTATGGCAGGGCTAATGAAATGTTATTAATTTTAAGCAGAGGGTTTACCTTGACCAAAATCACCAGTATCAAAAATTATGTAGGGCACACTCACTAGGAACAAGTAGCCTGTATGTTGGAAAGGAACATAGAGTACATGTTGTTGAGGGTGTGTGAGGGTGTGTGAGTGTGTGTTCATGTACTGCGTGGTGGGTGATAAAAGAAAAGAAAGGAAGAACAATTAACTGCCAAATCATGGTGGATTAGGAATGCTAAAACTGTATTTTGTGGGCAACAGGGAGCCTGAAGTTTTTAAGTAAGGAAACCACATAATCTGGTTTGTGTTTTTTTAGAAAAATCTTTTTTAATAGTTTGGAGGACAGCTCTAAGTGGGAGAGACTTGTCAGACATCTTATCTTAGAAAAAAGAAGCCTGTGGGAACAGTAACTGGGGATCAGACAGTAGCAAAAAAAAAAAAAAAAATTATATATATATATATATATATATATATATATATATATATATATGGTCTGTCCTGAAAGTATTGGTTGCACAAACTGTTTTAATTATATTGACATTGGCTCAATACTTTTGGGACAGACATTATATATATATATATATATATATATATATATATATATATATATATATATATATATATATATAAAATTGACAAAGAAGTTAAATCTACACCATACCAAGACTTTCTCAGTGTGCTCTACAAACCAGATGTACTAGGGGAATCACCACAAACCATTTTCTTTTAAATAATTTATATTTAATGTTCATTAGTGATTTTCCAGAGCATATCTCTGTCATGTTAGGTGCATACTATAACGTGCACGTAAAATGTTTCTATCTTGCAGTTGATTGTCAGTGAGAGCCTTGTGGGCCAGCAAGACTTTCAGGTTAAATCTAAAAACTTGTTTCTATTTGTAATTAATTGGTAGGCCCAAGGATCTGTGCTAATTACACACGGGGCCCTGGCTTTCATTTTGTCCTCCCTGTTCTCTGTGTTGCAGATTAGATAAACCCTTTAAAATAATCATCAGAGCCCTAGGTGGTGTGGCTCAGTGGATAGGTGCTGGCCTCCGGAACCCAAAGGTCACTGGTTCGATTCCCAGCCACAGCACATAACCAGGTTGCAAGCCAGGTCCGTAGTTGGAGGTAGGTGAAAGGCAACCACACATTGATGTCTCTCTCCCTCTCTGCCTCTTTCCCTTCCCCTCTCTCTAAAAAGAATAAATAAAATATTTTAAAAAATAAATAAATAAAAACAAATAATAAAACAATAAATAAATAAATATATATATTTTTAAATAAAATAATCATCAGTCATTAAGGTCTGCAAGTTATGTTGCCAATTTTTTCCCCTGGTTTTTCTTTTGGGTAAAGCATTCAGTGAGGAACCCTCAGCTCTGTTTTTAAAAAAATGATTTACTTGTTTGTTTTTTAGAGTGAGGGGAAGAGAACGAGAGAAACATCGATGTCTGGTGGCCTCTCATGCGCTCCCAACTGGGGACTTGGCCCGCAAGCCAGGCACGTGCCCTGACTGGGAATCGAACCAGCAACCCTTTATGGTTTGCAGGTTGGCGTTCAATCCACTGAGCCACACCAGCCATGGCGGGAACCTTCTGCTTTTACTCAGCCTCCTGGTGGAGTCCCTAAGGAGGCTACACCAGACTTTTACTGTGTCGCCTTTGGCAAGTCATTTCCCTCTCCTCTGGGACTCAGTGTTGGACTGGATAGGCTCTAACTTTCCTTCTTGTTTTATTTTTCTCTGATTCCAAGGCTTTTGGGGCCCAGTGAGGGACACCATTTACTGCAGGCTGTAATCATTTCTCTGCCCACACCAGCCAACGTGGCTGCCCCCAGCAGACCCACCATCCATAAGTGGATTCAATCAGCTTGCTTCTCTTGGGCTGTGAGTTTTTCTGGTGATCTCCATCAGTTACCAAATTCTGAATCCTCTGTCTTCTTCCGCTGTTCTAATCTTGAGTAAGAGGCACTGGCCATAAATAAGTCCACGCTGAACTGTTTTTCTTTTCTTTAAAACCCTGGCTGGTGGCACAGTGGATAAGGTGTCAGCCTTTGAACCCAAAGGTCGCTGGTTCGATTCCCAGCCAGGGCACATAACCAGGTTGCAGGCCAGGTCTCCAGCCAGGTCCATAGCTGGAGGCAGGTGAAAGGCAACCATACATTGATGTCTCTCTCCTTCTCTTCCTTTCTCCTTTCCCCTCTCTCTGGACATAATAAAATCTTAAAAACAAAACCAAAACCAAAAAAAAAAACAACCCTGGCCCAATAACTGCCACTGAGGCCAGTACACACGAAGCTTTGGGGAGAAATGACTGGCCCTGGGGTGCGTCAAGCAGGTGTGCCCAGCCAGCCAAAGACAACTGGGCGGCCAGCGAGATAAGCCTTTGCTTGGGCCATTACAGTGCCTGAGCATGTAACAGGAAGCAAATGCTCGAGCTCCCTGGTGGCATCATGGAGGGCAATGCATTGCTCCAGGGGCCTCTCCCACACTGGCAGGCAGATTTCACCGGGTAGCCTGAAAGAAGAGCCGCTATCAACATACCAGGGGAGAGAATGCTGCTGTTGAGCCAAACGTGGGGGTTTCTTTCTTTCTTGCCAAGCTTGCACCAGCAGGTGGCTTGAGTCGGCCCTAATATAGCAACAGAGCAACGCTGCTCTCCCTGTGTTTTGCATTTGCTGTGTACAGTTGGCCCCCAAGCCATGAATATGTGAAGTCTCCAGGGCATTGCTGGGCAGACCGCAGAGGCTGAAACTGAGGAAATCTCTGGAGGAATCACACTCATTGCACTCCTGCTCACTCTGCTGTCCATCCCTACAGAAACCCTTGGACTCTGCCCTTCACTTATGAATCCTAAACGTATCTTGGTTTGCGTGTCTTTCCCTCAACACAGTCCTCCTTCCTGCCACATCAACCCACCCCCCTTGTGAACCTTCAAGTGTGAAGTGACTACATGGACTTGAAAGCAGAAGAACGTGACTTTGTGAATGACCTTTGGGTTGCTAGGAGTCTAGATTTTCTTCTTTCTAGATCAGAGTGGGGAGTTGGCACATTTGAAGCCTCTGTGGTTTTTTTTTTTAGATATTTAATCTTTAAAAAAAATTTTATTAATTATTTTTTAAAGATTTTATTTCATTATTTTAGAAAGAGGGGAAGGGAGAGAGGCAGAGAGGGAGAGAGACATCAATGTATGTTTGGGTTTCACCTGCCTCCAGCCACAGACCTGACTGGAGACCTGGCTTGCAACCTGGTTATGTGCCCTGGCTGGGGAATCGAACCCGCGACCTTTGGGTTCGCAGGCCGGCGCCTTATCCACTGTGCTACCAGCCAGGGCTTATTAATTATTTTTAGTGAGGGGGGAAGGGAGGGAGGAAGAGAGGGAGAGAAAAATCAATGTATGGTTGCCTTTTATGTCCCTCCAGCTGGGGACCTGGCTGGAAACCTGGCTTGCAACCCAGGCATGTGCCCTGGCTGGGAATTGAACCAGTGACCGGTTGGTTCATAGGCTGGTACTTAATCTGCTGAGTTATACCAGTCAGGGAAGCCTCTACTTTTTAAATGGTCTAACGGGACTCCTTGAAGCAATGCACCCTTTTTATTATGCACCTTCTTAACAAATAAGTGAGCTGGCAATCTTGCCTAGTAAATGATCATAAATCCTCGGAATAATACAGAGGCTGCTACTGGAAGAGAGCTGGGGCAGTGAGGTGCCCACTTCCTTGCTTACAGCTAACTTCAGCCTGCAAACACCCTCAGTTCCAACTATGGGGTGCTGAAAGAACACAATGGCTTTCCCCATTGGCATGGGCATGATCTTTCTTGTTACAGGCCTCTGCTTCTCAGTCTGGGGTATGTGTATTGTCAGGTGTCACTGCAGTGGGCTCTGGGTACACGAAGCCATGGCATGCTTTGCTTCTTCCTAGGGATTTATGGGTGGAAAGCACACTATTTTATACTGAAACATGCAAGGCCGTTATGATGGAGTATACGTGCACTATTTGCAAATTCATATAAGACTTCATAAAATGTGTCATTCTTACTAGGGCCTTCAGGTCATGCCCCAGCTCCTCAGGGACAGGTGTTTACTCTCCTCACTGACATATGTGGTACTAAGCATGGTTAAGCAATTTGTTAGGATTACCAGGCCTTGGTGAACTACCAACCTGGATACTGTAACTCACAAATTCCTTATTAGTAACTTAAGGTAGCTTTTTCTATGACACCTTCTTTGTCCAAAGGGAAACAAGCCAGTTAACACCCTTAACTGGGGCTCGGGCTACTTACTTTTCTAATAGAAAATGATTTCTAGGGGTTTTAACCACTAACTATGCTTCATTATTGCATTCAGCCATTAGGAAAGGAACAAAAATGATCACTCAATCCCTTTGAAATATAAACCAGTTTGCTGTTGACTCTTAGTTATAATATGGGCTACTACTGTACCTATTTAGGTACATCATGAGCCAAGTCATATTCCCAGTAATAGAATAACTGCATCCTGGAAACCCTGACAGTAACAAATAGTGGTGCAGGTGCTGGCTGGCCTCATCAGTACCAGAATTAGCAGCAGTTTTCACGGCTGGCACGGCTATTACTCTCAGGTTTATAGATCCTTCCTCCTCTCCAGGGACGCCTAGCAGTTTCATAGGAACCACAGCTCATCATAGCCCTCACACTGCCCAGAAGAGGTTACCCCACTCCCATGGGAAGCAATGGGCTTGAGGGTCAGTGGAAAAGTTGGTGACAGAGACACTGTTCAGCTAGGGCCAGGGGAGAAGATGAAGAGAGCAGGCTTAGAGAAGGCAAGGGAGAACTGTTGAAAAAGGGGACGGTCTGCCTGGTTGAATGTTGTAGAGGTCATAAAATGTAAGGACTGAGAAGAAGCTCCTGGTCCTCCTCATCTTCGTCAATTACAAGGTCATGGAGGATTGTGGAGAAAAGTTGCAGGAGGGTGCGTGGGTCAAAACCAAACAGTGCCGACTTGATGAAAGAATGGGAACTGATGTGGATTCAGTGAGAGTGAGTGAAATGAAGTGACTGAGCTCGACGTATTATGGCATTGTTACCAGTGCCACATTACCTAACTAGTCTATACAACCAAACTGACTTAGAAGGTGCCCCTAGACTGCCGACTCAACATGACTTTGGAAATGCTATTTCTTGTTATCCTTGTCGAATAAACAGCCTGTACTACATACAAACTCAGGCACTTGCCCAGCAACATTTGTAGCAGATTAGTTACAATAGCCAGAAGGGGAAACCAGCCCAAGTATCCATCAATGAATAGATAGATAAACAAAATGTTGTACATCCATACAATAGAATATCATTCAGACACAACAAAGGAATCAAGTATTGGCACATGTTACAAGGTGTACGAACCTTGAAAACAAGATACTAAGTGCAAGAAGCCAATCACAAAATACCACATAGCATAGGATGCCATTTATATGAAACATAAATAAGGAGAATAGGCAAATTTTGGAAACAGAGGAATGGCTGCAAAACATTATTAATGTAATTATGCCACTGAATTCTACACTATATGGCTATGATGGCAAAATTTACGTTACTTTATTTTACCATGATTAACAAGAAAAAAGGATAGAAACCCAAATATAACAACATAATGGGCACATCCCAGTTCCTGAGGAGAGTCTGCTGTTACTCTGGTATTTTGCTTTGTAGCGGGGTGAGTATGTGTGAATATACCTGATACCCAAACTCCACTCCCAAATCGTATTCCTTTGGTGCTTTGAAAGTCAGGTTAGGCCTTTCGGACATTTAAGCACTACCCTAGAACTACAGATATGTCTCCTCAATCAGGAATGGAGGACAGGGCAATTTCTGTCCAGGATTTTTATCTGAGGCTATTTTAAGACCTTTTTCAATCTAAACTCAGGAAACTTGTATTTACTTCTGTGACTCACAGAAATGATGCTAAGCTGAAACGATGCTAAAAAAGTTTGATCAAAGAATACACTCTGTCCCCATTGCTTTTAAAAAAAACTGAATGGTTTATTTAGATTCACTGAGTTATGTTTATAATATAAACTTCAGGCATGATGCACAGAAGTATGCATCATTTGGCTTTGAGGCTGTGGAAGGAAAACACAAAATGTCACTTGTTGTAGCCAAATCCAATTGCTGGTGAGGGATCAGGAGAGTGAGGGGGTGACTTTCTAAGTCCCTTGGAGCCCAAATTCTAAGATGTTCAATGAAAAAAGTTCTTTTGTTTTAAGATTTTATTTTTACTATTTTTAGAGTGAGGAGAAGGGAGAGAGGCAGAGAGGGAGAGAGACTTCCACGTATGGTTGCCTTTCACCTGCCTCCAGCTGCAGACCTGGCTGGAGACCTGGCTTGCAACCTGATTATGTGCCCTGGCTGGGAACTGAACCAGTGACCTTTGGGTTTGCAGGCTGGCACCTTATCCACTGTGCCACCAGCCAGGACCTTGAAAAGTTCTTCGACAGAATTTGGGGCAGAGATTTAGATATACTTGCATGGGAAAACCCAAAGTCAGGTCATCTTCCATTTTAAATTAGCTGTGGTAAATCTTACCAAAAATGTACCTGAGAACTAAAGTGATTACAATGTCCAGGCAATGCCCAACGGCGAAGAAAAGTACAATAGTCAAGAGGTCAAAATGGCTTACATCCCTAAAACAGCTCAGCTTGGGTGTTGATGTTCTTGGGTGTTCCCACCCAAGCAGGCCAGAAAGCAACAGCAGGCTGGTGTCCTCAGAAATGGAAGAGGAAAAGCCTCCTTAAGTTGGTCCATCTGAATTTGTTCCGTAAGAAACTCTCCCGTTGTGAAATGTCTCCCTCATCATCAATGGCATTTGGGAAATTGAGTCTGTTTTCCCTTCAGTTTACTTGGAAGAACACGTTATCACCCTGGCTCCATCCTCCCACCTTCCTATCTTCAGACCTAGGCTGTTAGTCAGCCCCCATTCTGACATTCACATAGGCATCATCTCCTTTGTCTTTGGATGCCGACCATTTCTCCTCTTTCTTTCAGCTCCTCTACCACTCCCCTCACAGCCCTCAACGCTCCAGCTAGACAAGATACTCATTACTCTTCTTCGGCCCCAGTGCTTTCCAGGAAAAAGAAATGTTCTATTCTGTGACAGCAGAAACAAGACAACACTCTTCCTAAATCACCTGTTGAATCATGTTTCTCTCTTCTTCAAAATCTTTTGACAGTTCTCTACTGCATGTGGCAGAAAGCCCTTATTCCTTAGCATGGCATTCACGAGCTTCTCCACTTCATCTTGTCTTGCTTTCCAGTTTCAACTGTCCATATACCTCTTCAAGGACCATATACTGCAGCCATGCCATCCCATTCATCAGTTGCTGAAAATGCCAAGTACTTTGAAGTTCCTGTGTTTTTCTTCATTCTGCTCCCTCAGCCTGGGATAGGCTCTCTCTTAGGCCTCACGTTACATACTATCGCTCCCAGAAAGTCTTCCCTTCTCACTGCCCCCAAATTCATCACTTCCTTCTCTGACTATTTATTGGATTGTATTTTCATGAAAGCACGAATTCCGATGTGCCTCCTAGTCGAGTTAGTCATTGTGCTATTTTCCTCTCCTCAACGTGGTAACGATCCTCATCAAAGTGAGAAATGAGTCTTACTCCTCCTCTGTAGCTCAAACACAGTACTTGGCTAGCACAGACATTTACAAACACATCTGTTGACTGAATGACTGAATGTGCAAATCAATGGCCACACGTGTAAACACCTAGCCCCAGACTAGTGAGACTGAGCAAGTGACAGGCTACCTTCATAGCAGACACCCTTCCCAGGGACTCTATTCTCATTAACTGATTTAGGAGAAGGGGTGTCTCAGGAAGCAAATGGCAGGGCTCAAACCCTGACTTCTACATTCTAAAGTCTTCCTGACACTAGTGCTCCTGACTCACAGCATCAGTTCACAGCACTCAATGTGCATGGATCTACAAAGATTACTTGCTTATTTCCTTTGGCCGCCTGGAAGGTGATGTCTTGCTATGTAAGCAGTGGACACATGCTGGCACTCTGTGTGCCATGCTGGAGAGGGCGCAGGTGTTCTGGTAAGCAGGTTCCATTTATTTCTCACTTCAAACCTTCGTGATTGGGGTCCCACAGGTCTGACCCCTGCCTTTGCTTCACAATCACTGGGCCACACTCTGCCCTTTCCATTTGCCACTGATTTCCAGGTGCAGGGTCAGCTGATGATTGAAATTTCAGTGCCTGTCTCTGTGATATAAAAAATTACCTTTTTTTTTTTTAAAGCCCTGGCTGGTAGCACAGTGGATAAGGTGCTGGCCTGCGAACCCAAAGGTTGCTGGTTTGATTCCCCAGTCAGGGCGCATAACCAGGTTGCAAGCCAGGTCTCCAGCCAGGTCTGTAGCTGGAGGCAGGTGAAAGGCAACCATACATTGATGCTTCTCTCCCTTTCTTCCTCCCTCCCTCCCTGCCCTTCTCTCTGAAAATAGTGAATAAAATCTTAAAAATAAAAAAAAAAAAAGCTTCATTAATGAAATCCCTTGCTTGGCTATACAATACAAAGCAATACAACCTCAGAACCTGCAGTGAAACATGCCGGAACCCTGTTCCCCTTGCAGAGGTCTGTGGGATGACTGCCAGGGAAATCCAATTACATTCTGGCACAAGCATAAATATAATTCCTCAACCTAAAAGTTCTGTGTTTTCAGTTCCTGCCTTTCTATTTCTCTATTCACTTCATTGTCTCTTTCCATGGCTCTTTAAGCTCATTTCCCATATCCAGTTATTCTCTTCTGTCCAGTCACTGATCTACTAAACATTCTCTCCTGTCTCCACAGTGGTTTTTTTTCCCCCCCGTATCCTTGGACCAAGGGTAATGTTGGAGTCCTCTGATACAGCACTTTGAACCTTAAAAGTGCTTTTTGGTTCCTCCTCCCTTTGATTTGAACCTCTAACCAGCATTTCATTTATTTTACAAGAGGGCCGCGTATCTCATTCCTTCATCTGCCACCGGTGTTTCCGTCCCCTCTCTGTTTCTGTCTCAGCTCCATTCCTGCCTCTCAGCCGATTACCTCGTTTGTCTCTGAGGAACCACAGATCCCTTCCTATGACACTGCCTGGCTATCTCCCGCACCGGCTCATGCCCCCTTTGCTCTCTATCGCAGAGTTTTCTTGCTCCATAATCATGCCATTTCAGTTGCTACTGTTCCACAGCCTTGTCTTTCTCCTGAGGGCAAGTAGTGTAGACTTGGAAGACATTTTGAAACTTCCTAATCCTTCGTGCAATCTGAAAATTGCATAAGCTGCCTCTAGGCAGTGAGATCTATTTCCAGAGATGGGCCATGAGAGTTTGGACAGCCACTTGGTAGAGAGAGATTGGTGAAGGGATTCAAACAGGCACTAAGGGTGAAGGTAATGACTTTCCAATGTCCCTGCCAACCCTGAGATTCTAGGACTTCATTCAGGTCTTTAGAGATCTCATGACAGGTACAAGGGTAAAGGGGCACGGTTCAAGTGACCTCTGCATCCCTCCCTTTTGACCCAGACACTTTCTGGAGGGGAATCTACAGAGACTGCTTTGGATCATTTCTCCAAAACAAAGGGATCAGTATCTTTGGCGGACCACGGCTAGCTTAGAGATCAGGGCTTTATTTGCCATGGAATTATCAACCAAGACATAATTTTTAAGGGAGTAACTTACTGACCTGCCTAAAGTGGGGGAGGAAGAACCATATAATCTGTCCAACTGGCTAAGCTGGGGCTATGTATCAAGAAATCATGCGAAAGTTTAAGAGGCAGATGAAATGTACATGTAGGGTATGGATGGTCATGAGAGGACACTTCCTGCACAGGACACAGTGCAACCAAAATCAGGAATTGTTTCCACCCAATTTTTATCTACCACTAGGAAGTGATTAGCAGCCATTCCCAGGTGACTGGCATCTTGCTCAATGCAGCCGCATAATGGTATTACTCTGGCTTCAGAGGAAGAAGAGGCAGCAGATAGAGAAAGTTCATTTTGGGAACATGATTAGGGTGTAAGTTTGAGAGAAAGCAGAAGGGGAAAAAGGGAAATTGTGCTACAAAAGGAACAGCCAGACAGTCAGATCACTAAGGAGGAGTATAAAAGCCAGCAAGAATGGCCCTGGCTGGTGTGGCTCGGTAGACTGAGGACCAACCTGCAAACCCAAAGGTCACTGATTTGATTCCCAGCCAGGGCACATAACCAGGATGCAAGCCAGGTCTCCAGCCAGGTCCGTAGCTGGAGGCAGGTGAAAGGCAACCATACATTGATGCTTCTCCTTCTTTCTTCCTCCCTCCCTTCCCCTCTCTCTAAAAATAATGAATAAAATATTTTTTTAAAAAGCCAGCGAGAAGATGCTATTGGCAAAAAATAAAAATAAACACTTATAAGTAAGTAGAGGCAAGGACAGCCCTAGTTTCTTATAACTATGAAGAGGCATGAGTTTTCCATATTGTTTTTACCTGTGTGCAGGACACATCAAATACGTTCATTAACCAAGAGAAATACATCTATCTTATTATTGGCTAAGTCAAATTAAGAAGGGAGGTGGCAGAGAAGAACAAGGCATCATACTATAAGCACAATAGAAGTGTCAGAAAAATGAATGAGGAGATTTTTAGACTGTAAAAGCTTTAAGGAAAACAGCCTGAAGGAGCCAATAAAGAAGCTATGTTTACACACATTAAAAGGTAAGCATTAACAACAAAAACAGATTAAAATTGGAACCTTCTAGCTTGGAACCCTAAAGTTCTTCCGGGTATACACACTAAATAAATAACAGTAATAATAATAATAGTAATAAAATATGGCAACTATTCTGCAATGAATAGAAGAGAGACAGGAAATAGGGTGGTGATATTTATTGTTTTTGCTTGGTGAAAAGCAAATCAAACATACGAAGTAGTTTTTGATATTGCAAGAGAGCGAGGGAGGATGAGGATGTCGCACCAGGAATCCCACATGCTTCCTGTGACTTTATTTCATTTATTTTCCCAGCCATTAAAAATAAAAAGAGTAGATGGGTAGGTTCCCCGTGGAATCATACCTTGCTCCAAACTAAATTCCACTGGATACCTTTTTCCCTCATTTTTCACATGTTTAGACTTTATCGAGAGGTATAACTTAGATGCCATGAAATTCATCCACTTCAAGTGTATATTTCAATAATTTTTAGTAAATTTAGTGAGCTGTGTAACCGCCATCAATTTTAGAATACTCACTAAGACCCCTCAAGTTTATAGGTAACCCCTGAGTGAAGCCTTACTTTTTCATCTTGAGTTCCCTGCAGCTTTCAACATTGTTGGTCACTCTCTCTTGAAACTTGGTGTCCCCCTTTCTTCTTCTTCTTTTTTTTTTTTTATAAACATCAATGTATGGTCACTTTTCACCTGCCTCCAGCTACGGACCTGGCTGGAGACCTGGCTGGAGACCTGGTTATGTGCCCTGGCTGGGGATTGAACTGGCGACCTTTGGGTTCACAGGCCAGTGTCTTATCCACTGTGCCACCAGCCAGGGCGGTGTCCCCCTTTCTGATACAGCTACCTCCTGGGACAACTCCTCTGCCTCTCTGACCTTTCTCATAGAAATTCTTTTTTCCCTTGAAGGCTGTTTCTCGCTCTTTTGGCCATCCCATCTTCTCACCTTGCAGGGCTTGAATGACTTCATTTGTGGCCTTGCTTTTATGTATCACTGAGGCTCCCCCAATTTACTCAGAAGTAAACGCCTCTATCTGACCTAACTGCCCAAGCCAGAAACCTGCAAATCACCCTCTATTCCTCCTCCTTTTTCATGCTCCAGGCCTAGTTAATTATCACATACTGTAACTTCTGTGAATTCTCCTTTCCACTGCCCTTGTTTGCTACGCTACCACTTACTTCAATTACGTTCTCAGTATCTCTCAACTGGCCGACCAAGACGGGCAGTGGCTTGATCCTCCTCCTCACAAGCCATCCTCTACACTTAAGAAGTCTTTTCATTTTGTTAATTTAACTAGCCAACAAAGGAATACATTTTTTGAAGCTAAAGAACCCAACAATACCTTGGTAACTAAATAAAAAGAAAGCCCCCTCTTCCAAGTTCTCCTCTCACAACTCCCCAGGGGTAATCACCAGTAAATGCATTTTCTATACGTATGCATACAATACATATCTTTGGAAATATTTGCCTGTTAATACATGTAGAACTGCCTCTGTTCCTTTAGTGTGAATAGAACATATTTAGCCATTTCCCCTCCAATAGTCGTTTACTTTGTTTCTAATTTCTCCTTGGCACAAACTGCTGCAGTGAATATCCTGATATACGGACACCTCTGGATGATGTGGTGTATTTCTGTAATACCTCCTCCCTGGCTGGTGTGGCACAGTGGATAAGGTGCTGGCCTGTGACCCCAAAGGTCGCTGGTTCGATTCTCCAGTCAGGGCACATAAATAACCAGGTTGCAAGCCAGGTCTCCAGCCAGATCCCCAGCTGGAAGCAGGTGAAAGGCAACCATACACTGATGTCTCTCTCCCTCTCTCCCTTCCCATCTCTCTAAAAATAATAAATAAAATCTTAAAAAAAAGAAGAAGGAAAAAAAAAAGACGTAGATCATATGATATTTGTCTTTTGCTGGTGTGCCGGGGGGGGGGGGCAGCAGGGGGGGGGGGGGGGGTATTTTTGCAAAAACTGTAATTGATTAACAACAACAAAAAAGATGTGTAGAACCCTGGCTGATGTGAACCCAAATGTCACTGATTGGATTCCCCAATCAGGGCACTTAACCAGGTTGCAAGCCAGGTCTCCAGCCAGGTCCTTAGCTGGAGGCAGGTGAAAGGCAACTATTCACTGGGGGGAAAAGATATGTAGA
>PVIW01001280.1:46795-229090 GCA_004026585.1 Noctilio leporinus | reverse complement strand
AGGGGTATTTTTGCAAAAACTGTAATTGATTAACAACAACAAAAAAGATGTGTAGAACCCTGGCTGATGTGAACCCAAATGTCACTGATTGGATTCCCCAATCAGGGCACTTAACCAGGTTGCAAGCCAGGTCTCCAGCCAGGTCCTTAGCTGGAGGCAGGTGAAAGGCAACTATTCACTGGGGGGAAAAGATATGTAGAGTCTATCCAGATAATAGGATATTTAAAAATTTTCATGGAGAAAATAATCTCATAATATTACCCTAATGCAACAATTATTTTTCAAAAAATCATTTCGAACAAACTATGCATTTCCAAGCTATAGCTAGTCTGGCTGGGCACATTTGCCATAAGAGATGACTTGGGGTTCACAGTGACTCACTGCTGAATATGACTAAACAATAGAGTTCTTTCATCAAGAAAATCAGTATTCTTCCTGCTTCCCCCAACAAACAAACAAATGAACAAACCAGCATCATGCCAAACTATACAAATTGGATTGTGGAGCTAATCCTAGCACATAACCTGTCACCATGGCCTGATTGCATCCATTTTAGTATTGTTTTTCATTTTTATTTTCACAATTTTATTTTGGAAGGTGTTGAGAATACTTCTCAGAGAAGAGGATTGACATTATTAAGGGGGTGGAAAACAAGCCTTTTGAGAAAGTTCTAAAGGAAATAGAATTGCCTGGTGACCCTTGATTTACTTCCAAAAATGGTGGCATTTGGTCCCAAGACTCACTTGGCCTAGAATTTTTTAAAAAGATTTTATTTATTGATTTTTAGAGAGAGGGAAGGGAGGGAGAAAGAGAGGGAGAGAAACATTAATGTGTGTGTGGTTGCCTTTCGAGCGCCCCTAACTGGGGAGCTGGCCTGCAACCCAGGCATGTACCTTAGCTGGGAATTGGACCGCTGAACCTCTGGTTTGCAGGCCAGCATTCAATCCACTGAGCCACACCAGCCAGGGCTAATTTTTAATGCCAGCAGTAAGTTCACTGCTCAGCCTGGGAATCGACAACTGCAAAGACAGCAAGCCACAATGTACAGTGAACATCAAAATGAGCAAACTGGCATTAGGTAAGCACTGTCACCAGAGAGAACCATTTACCACGATTCAAGGTCCATTCTCCTTAAACAGAGATTGTTTTCTCTGATTGATTTGCTCCCATCAGTATTGCCTATGTCGTGCAGAATTGCAGTCCGACAGCAGTTTCTGTTGTCTTTTTAATTTCTCTGCCAAGAGATGAGAGGAAGTAAGTCGAGCTTCCCCCAGTCACCATAATTTCCTCACAAATGGAAGAAGTATTAACAGAGGGCTATAGAGACAGATTACAGTTTAGGTCACCCTAGGGAGAAATCTGAAGCCCCCCTTTTGAGCAGCAACAAGGTAAAATAATCCTCAAACCCTTCTCCCTTAGTAGTAAGCCTAAAACCAAGCCTAGGAGGCCTCCTTTTCAACTTGATTTTTTTTTGTTTTTGTTTTTGGTTTCGCCTTTCTCAGGCTCCAGCCAGCCAACCAAGAAGGCAGCATTTGGAGGGCGTGGGGCCCTGATTACAGATTTAGGCAGCACTCTTCACTTAAGGGTTTTTCTCACCCTCCTTCTTGACCTCATATTACTATATTCTTTTCTCGGTAGTTTCTTTCCCTAAATGTCTTCTAACCCTTGTCATTTCCAGAGTATTTTTTTGGGGGGGGAGTGCGGGAAACAGCATTAAAATCTATAAAATCCTACATCTTTGTATTTGTGATCATTGCCTGCATTCTTCTAAAATTTTTTGGTTTAATGGCCCTGGCTGGTGGCACAGTGGATAATGCACCGGCCTGCCAACCCAAAGGTTGTTGGTTCGATTCCTCAGCCAGGGCACATAACCAGGTCTCCAGCCAGGTCTCCAGTCAGGTCTGTGGCTGGAGGCAGGTTAAAGGCAACCATGCATTGATGTTTCTCTCCCTCTCTGCCTCTCTCCCTTCCCCTCTCTCTGAAAATACTAAATAAATCTTAAAAAAAAAAATTTTTTTATTTATAATTTTTTCATAATTTTACTAATTTCTTATTATTTATTTTTAAAGAATATATTTTATAGAGAAGAGAAGTGAGGGAGAAAGAGGAGAGAGACATGGATGTGAGAACGAACCATCAATCAGGGCTGCCTTTCACACACTCTCTGATCAGGGATCGAACCTGCAACCCAGGCAATGTGCCCTGACCAGAGATTGAACCTGCAACATTTTGCTTTGTGGGACAAGGCCCAACCACCTGAGCCACACAGGTAACAGCCAAACATTTTGGTTTAAATGTATTATCATGAAAAGCCACAGTAGATGAACGGTGGATGTGGCAGTCCAAGTTGAATGGAAGGATTTATGTTAAGCATCATTAGTACAATGCAATTAACTAATTAAACACTTGAGTACTGGCAACATTTATTAATGTACATCAGGGGTGTCAAACTCATTTTCACCAGGCCCACATCAGCCTCATGGCTGCTTTCAAAGGGCCAAATGTCATTTTAGGACCGTATAAATGTAACGACTCCTTAACAGTTAAGCGAGCCAGGTAGAAACAAGGTGCCGGGCCGGATGAAACAAGGTGGACCAGATTTGGCTCTGGAAGACCCGCTGCCCTGGGACTGAGGCAGGTCAGGTACTGCAGAGACCATATGAGACTGGCAACCTGCCCTCAAGGAGTGCTCCGTCCAGCAGGAGATGGACACACAGTATGGGTGTCAGGAGGGACAGAAAGAAACATGAATTTGAACACCTGTTGTTTGCTTGACATGTTGCAGCACATGGTGGATATAAGGATGGGGAGAACTCAGTCATGGGCCTCCAGGAGCTTTGTCTCCCATCAAGAAGATGAGATGGGCCCTGGCTGGTAGCACAGTGGATAAGGTGCCGGCCTGCAAACCTAAAGGTTACAGGTTCGATTCCCCAGCCAGGACACATAACAAGGTTGCAAAGCAGGTCTCCAGTCAGGTCTGTGGCTGGAGGCAGGTGAAAAGCAACCATACATTGATGTCTCTCTCCCTCTCTGCCTCTCTTCCTTCCCCTCTTTCCAAAAATAATGAAATAAAATCTTAAAAAAAAAAAAAAAAAAAAGATGAGATGAGTATAAAAGTAACTGTATCCAGGCCCTGGCTGGTGGCGCAGAGAATAAGGTGCCGACCTGCGAACCCTAAGGTCGCTGGTTCGATTCCCCAGCCAGGGCACATAACCAGCTTGTAAGCCAGGTCTCCAGCCAGGTCCTTAGCTGGAGGCAGGTGAAAGGCTACCATGCATTGATGTTTCTCTCTCTCTCTCTGCCTCTCTCCCTTGCCCTCTCTCTAAAAGTAATAAATATAGTCTTTAAAAAAATAACTGTATCCAGAATCAAAGACATGGGGAACATTTAGAGGGATGCCAGCTGGGAGTGGGAAGAAGATGAAGGGGGCAAAGGTGCAGGGATTAAGAAGCATAGTTAGTGGGGGCAGGATAGACAGGGAGATGTTAGGAATAGCACAGGAAAAGGTAAAGCCTAAGAACTCACATGCATGACCCATGGACGTGAACTCAGGAGGGGTGGGATTACTGGAGGGAGGGGCGTACTGGGTGGAAGGGAGCAAATGGAAAAGAAATTGGGACAAATGCAACAGCATAATCAATAGAATAAATAAAAAATAACTGTATCCAAATTAGAACACAATAAGCACTACAGCAGAGGCACCCACCAATTATGGGAATTCTGGGCAAGGGCGGACCCTGCAGAGGGCTCTGAGAAGGGAAACCTGAGGTAGCCTGATCTATAGACCTCTTCTGCTCCACCCTAAAGTACAGAACAGTTTGTTACTTAGTACTGAAGTCATATTATTGTCCTTCTCAAGTGACAGAAGATATATAAATACGAGTTATAACTTTAATGTGCTCCATAGGCATATTAGTTGTTTATTTGAGAAAACCATGGATGTTCGAACTTGCTCTGGAGAAACAGTGCTCTGGAACCCATGCAAGTCTTATGCTTTCACATTACCTTCATCCCTCTCCTCTCTCCTAATTGTTTGACGATCCACACTGTTAAGGGAAGGATCGTGTGATTTTGCTTTTTTTCACTGACAGGAAACCAAGTCGGTAACACAGGGCCAGATGTGCAGAAGGCTTGGATTGCTGGCTACGCCTTGTCACCTGTAGGTTCACTGCCATGGCACCCGGAGAGACTGCCAACGTACCACCTCACTGGTGCTCAGTGCATCTGAGCACCAGCACAGGGGCAGGGGGTGGTGCAGCTGCTGTTCAAATGAAACCCTAAACCCTTTCAAACACTCTTTCTCCTTTCTCAGCCTGCAAGGCTCTGAAGATTTCCCTCTGTACATTTTTCCAGCATGATGTGAGATGCCAGTTTCGCCCAGAGCGATTTGGAGAATGCCTTTTATATGGAGTCTCCTTTAAAATGAAGGGCATGTTCCCCTGGAGTTTTTGCCATTAACGATCTGTCAGTTTATTTGCACATTTTATGAACTGGAGAACAAACAAATTCCCACTTTAAAAATAAAGGAATTTGGATGTGTTATTTTGCCAGCCCTGGTGATTGAAATGAAAACAATTAAAAGCCAGACATAGATAGTGAAAGAGGTCAGATGCAATGAGGTAAGGGAGTGATGAATCCTATGTTTCATATTCCCATTCCTGTTTCTAGCAATGTATGATACATCTTAGTGAAGAAGTAAAGACAGACAACACTTTCCAAAGAATTTCTTACTGAGAGGTACCACTGTGCTTTTAAGGATAACCCTCCCAAATTCCCTCACTACCCTTCCTCTCATTGCCTATTTTAAAATATCACCTCACCTTGGGTGAGAAGCACATCGCAGTCCTGCTGCTATGGGAAGGTTTCATCTAGCAGATTCGTAAACAGAGGCTATCAGCTTGAATTACTGAAATTAGCAAGGCTAATGCAATGTCACCATTCAAAACAGTGCCAATTTGGAATTTCTTAATGGTCTCAGGAGAGGGAGTCTTTATACATCCTACAATCTCTCTTCATTCTTCCCCAAATTCCTTCTCATAGATGTTATGAATGGCCTGTTTTGTAGCCAACACAAACTTTGTCCAGTAAAATAATGTAAGGAACTCAGAATGAAAAGAGATTAGCTGTTCCTGGCTCATGTTATTTTAAAGCAGAAATAACTTTGGCTTCTACTGATTCATAGACAAAGCTGGAAATACAAAGCATGCTCAAGTCTAGATGCAGCATGAAAAGGACCTTAAAATATGCCCAAGAGCAAGTAATGGACTTATTAAAGGGAAAAAAAAGAGGCACTTTTCACACACTCCCAAGCCCTTTAGTCCTGTCATATCAGTAATCTTGCTAAAGAATTGCATTCTATTTACATTTCTTCTCCCTTTAAATATCCTCAGCACGTAGAAGGCATCAAATATTGAAGCTTGTAAGACATTAATTTCTTTATGTTAATTATGCGGAAGGCAGGCAAAATGCACAAGTGATAGAACTTGGGAGGACTTGCCACAATTTCAATAGGAATTAAAAAAAATCAGTTCTGTAAGTTTTTTTTTAAAGATTTTATTTCATTATTTTTAGAAAGAGGGGAAGGGAGAGAAGCAGAGAGGGAGAGAGACATTAACGTATGGTTGCATTTCACCTGCCTCCAGCCACAGACCTGACTGGAGACCTGGTTTGCAACCTGGTTATGTGCCCTGGCTGGGGAATCGAACCTGCGACCTTTGGGTTCGCAGGCCGACACCTTATCCACTGTGCTACCAGCCAGGGCTTTGTAAGTTTTAATTGAACACCTGATAAGTTACCGACACAGATATTTTGAGATGCAAACTACAAGTGTCTTCTTTTGACTAGTTTTGACATTGTTCTAGCGCAAGTCCCTTTCCCATTAGGAAGTCCAGTTTATATTTTACGACATAGGCGTGAACTGCAGCATTTGGGTAATTATAAAGACATTTATAAAATCATAAACTGAAGGGCTTTCAAGCCACCATACGTAGGGCACATCACTCTAAAATACACATGTGCACACACACAAGGCCTTCTGCTTTAACTTTAAGAGAATTCAAAACAATAAAAATAGTGCCTGAAGAGCTTTTGACATCTTGGAATATTTGTGTGAAATCAAAACGGTGAACAAGTCACGAGAATTTGTCCAAGCAGCATTAAAGCAAAGAGGAAACCTGGTTCAGTTCCCCTCAAAGGTATTAGGTTCTAGACTTGATTTTTCCCCCAAGGTGAAGAACAAATTACTTAGTGCCTATGTCTCAGTTTCCATCTTTGACACAGTTGATGTAGTAAAGTTGGACTTTGATGGAATTTGCACTGGCTGGCTCATTCTGATTAGATGCTACTTTGTTGTCACAGGATTGGTTAGAGTTGGGGACCACTGCCATGAAACTGTGATGAGAAATGTCAGTGCCTGGAAGGGCAGAGTGAGAAACTAAGCATCTCAGGCTCCAAAGCTTTGTTCTTCCAGGTCCACCACCTACTAAGTAAGTGACCACGGTACCTTAAATCTGAGCTTTTACTTGCATTCACAGGACCAAAGGAAAAATAAAGTGGGATAATACCTATGAGGTCTGTCCCAAAAGTACCGAGCCAATGTCAATATAATTAAAAGTTTGCGCACTCAAGACTTTTGGGACAGACCCTGTGTAGTCCAGTTTATGAACCAGATAAATGTTTTGGAACAGGAAGAAAGCAAAGAAAGCAAAAGGACACCTGAGATAGGTTTCTGTCCCTGGACAGAAGCAGGGGAGAATCATGCAAGGATGAGTTTGAGTGTATTTAAACTTTGTTTTAGGAACCAATAAATGAAGCCGGGCTGCAATATTCCAAAGCACTTGCGGGAGGTGGGAAGTCAAACTGACCATAGAATGCTATGAAAACAAGGTAAAAAGGTTGTCTTGTTGAACCCAAGTTTCTTTTCTAGAAAGTCAGTCCGGCTTCCGCCGCGGTAGCCATTGAAGAGGAGCAGCCATGGCTCTCCGCTACCCAATGGCCGTGGGCCTCAACAAGGGCCACAAGGTGACAAAGAACGTGAGCAAACCGAGGCACAGCCGCCGCCGTGGACGCCTCACCAAACACACCAAGTTCGTGCGGGACATGATCCGAGAGGTATGTGGCTTTGCCCCCTATGAACGGCGTGCTATGGAGCTGCTCAAGGTCTCTAAGGACAAGAGGGCCCTGAAATTCATCAAGAAAAGGGTGGGGACACACATCCGTGCCAAGAGGAAGAGAGAGGAGCTGAGCAATGTCCTTGCAGCCATGAGGAAGGCCAAGAAGGACTGAGCCCTATCCCCTCTGTGTAATAAAAACCTGTTCAGAAATTTAAAAAAAAAAAAAGAAAGAAAAAAAAGAAAGTCAGTCCGTCTGATTTGAGTGTAGTCAGATTTGAGTTTGAATATGCAGTTAGTTGGACTCAGCATTAACAACCTTAGAAGTAACTGAATTGACAAGTTCAAGCTCAAATGAGAAAATCAAGGGACCATTACAGGTAACAGTTAAAAGGTATAAACATCTTTTCTTATATAAAGATCCAGCAACTATTTTGAAATGCCAGATCCTAGATTTTCAGATAAGAAATCAAGGTGTCCCTTCTACTATCTTTTTTACTGATTGCAGCCAGCAAACTAGCACATCAGACATTTGTGAAATAACAAAGTTCGAAGACTTAATTTTTCCTCTTGAGGCAGTGCAGCCTACTTGGTTCTTCATTTTCTGACAAGGTATTGTAAATTTCATTCTTTGGTAGCCAGGACCCCAGGCCTAGGTGCATCAGTATTTTATTTATCCAGGCTCAACTCTAGTTCCCATTTCCACTGCATATACACCCTGGCCATTTCTAAAGATGCAGCACACTCCTCTGCTCTCTGACAAGGTAGAGGTTCTCTGGCCAACCATTTCACCAGGCTTCATTCCATACATACTCCCAGGCTGCTTCTAGAAGTATATTTTGGCAAACAGTGTGCTAGGGCACTTAGGCCAACTCTAGATTCTGAATCCATAGCCTAGTAGAGGAGGTAAGGATCTTAAAGGGATCCTAGCATCAAGTGTGTGATTTTGCCCCACCCCCAAAAGCGACCTGACATGGTTAATTTGGTTTGGGCCAGTCTATCAGCTTCTTAGGAGAGATGGGTCCACAAAAGTGACAGGGATCTGGAGTCACCAAGAAATCTGACAGCCCCACAATGGTTGGGCTTCTCCCTGGGACAAAATTGGGAAGAAAACATATATACCGTTGTTCCCCTGTTAATCACATTTGCATTGTAGTCCTTCCTTATGCTCTCAAGAAATGGGTTGACTTCATGCTCTTTTATAGCTGATCAGGGCAACCTTCCTGGCCTGGCACTGCTTGATCCTTACCCAATCCTAAGAACATGTATCTTTCCCGCATCAAAATATAACAGTCTCAAACTCCATTTCTGCAGGGCCTGGTGTTTTGTTTATGTGGCAATGGATGACCATGAGAAAAACCAGAAAATCTCATCCTTTTCCAGTGATTTATACTGTGTACATCCTAGGAGTACAAAACAGATCTAAAAAGGAGGCAGTGTCGTGCAGGGGTAAAAATTCTGTATGGGGAGTCAGAAAACAGCTGCCAATATTGGCTCTAATATATGTGTAACAACTCTGATCTTGGTCAAGTTATAGAATAACTCTGAGCCACAGTTGTCTTATCTGTAAAGCAGGTGCCCAGTAAATGTAAGCATTCCATGAAAAGGTACACAGGAATGGGATATCCCCAACCCTACCTAGGCCTTCAGGATATGATATAAAAGGACTTTCAAAATCATATGTAAGCCCTGGCTGGTGGCACAGTGGATAAGGCGCCGGCCTTCGAACCCAAAGATCGCAGGTTCAATTCCCCAGCCAGGACACATAACCAGGTTGCAAACCAGGTCAGGTCTGTGGCTGGAGGCAGGTGAAACGCAACCATACATTGATGTCTCTCTCCCTCTCTGCCTCTCTCCCTTCCCCTCTTTCTAAAAATAATGAAATGAAATCTTTTTTAAAAAATCGTATGTGCTGCATGCTAAAAGGCTAAAGCTCATAGGGAAATTGAATTCTTGTATACATTTTAATCTTTCTGAAGTAACAATCTACAAATTCTTTTTTCTCTCAAGGAGTCTTTTGGCCGAACTACTACAAATGTGTTCGTAACACAAACCCCAAGAAGGGAAGATGAACAATCAATGTAACCTCTATGAAAATATCAGGCAGATGCTCCGCTTTCAACTGGTTCAAAGTTGCTAAGTTTTCATGCTGATGTCGTCTTTTAAAACAAATATGTTGCCGCAGATGGTGAATATCCTTCCCATTAAACTGTGGGATTTCACATGGATGGGAGGTGCTAGGCCAAGAGGCTGAAAGTGTCATATCGTTCATACCCCAGTATAGTACATTCAGGTTTCCCAACACCCACTGCTCTATACTCTTCCCAGCTCCACTTTTGCCTCACGCTCCTGACCCCACAGGAGCCTTGCAGAAATGAAGAAAAGCACACCTCAGGAGCAGTTGCCACATCCCTTCTCAAAAGTCACCAGTGCCTCACCACTGTTCCCAGGACTAAGTCCAAACTCTTCGCTTCTTTGGTATCTTCCTTCCTTTAGAGAGCGGATACCGCCATGTATAATAGCTCCTTTATTCCCATCATGCCTAACACTGCTAGCTGCAAAAAAAAGGTGCTCTGTCAAAACTTGTGAGTGGAGCTGAAATAGCGGGCTAAACGGAATTCTGTCTGTGATTGCCTCCTCTCCGTTCCTCACACCTTCCCACATTAGTGGAAAGGAGAGAAGTTTCCTGTGCCATCAATAGGGCCTGCCCCCACGTATGCTTTCTGCATACAATCAGCCAGGGAGAGACCTGGGAAACTTGAAAGGTCACCACTAACAATGGTTACACGGCTTGCTCTCAAGGGTCTTTTGTAACCAAGGAGACCTTAACAGGTTTATGCTTTTTGGTAAAACTGAGCTGTGAAATAATTTCAAGTAGAAAAGGAAAAAGAATTCCTAGGATGCCATAGAGCAGAAGAGTGAGAATTTGAGGAAGAGACGGACCTGAATACAAATCTAAGCTGTGCTTCTTGCCAGCAGTAGGACTTCGAGCAAGTCCCTTTGGAAGACAGTTTGTTATCTCTAAAGTGACCATAATTACCACAAGACTACCGAGAGCATTCAATGAATGCACTTAGGTAAAAGTTCCTCACACGAGGCTTGGTATTTAGTGAGATCTCAAGAAATGTTTGTTGATCAGAAGCAGAAGAATGACTAGATAATTTTTCCATATAAAGCAGCCAAACTTAGAACTAGGCTGACAACTGAGCTTTAAATGTAGAACTTGCCAGGCTCCATCACGGTACCCATCCCGATGCATGCTCTTGGCCTGAGGGATCCCTCCAAAGATTGACATCTGTTTGCATGACATTATGTCTTCTAGCAAGATGGGTTGACCACCTGTCTAGGTTGCACGTGCTGGGGAAGGTGCAAGAGACTCAGACGAGCTGCTCAGGAGTTATCATCTACCTCCAGACTCTAGAAGGGTGGCCCTCCCCTGGAGAGGACACACCAAGACGGATCTACATGCAGGCACTTCTGTTCATAGTACAGGGCTCTAAGTCTTCTGCTGGTTTTACCATTTGAATTAAAACAAAACAAAACAAAAAAATCCTCTATATGGTGGTGATATGGAAAGCACACATGCACTGGGACCACTATTTTCTTCCCTGTCCTTCTAAAATTTTTAGCTGTACTGTATCTAAGCCTGGGAAACCTACTAGGAGTATGAAATTGAATATGGCATGCATGTAGAGCTGCAGGTGTCTGCAGCAAACACATTGTTCACCCAACTGCTTTATGCAGGGGTAAGGTGAGCAGACTCCAGCCCAAAGCATGGTGTCCTATCTCACCCTCCTACAGAGGGCCTCACCCCTGCAGCTCAACCTCATCTCCTATCCACAAATAGACAGAGCCCAAGGTCAACCTCATCTCCTATCCACAAATATACAGAGCCTAAGTTTCTATTGCTTTACCCTGTGGTCTAGCTCAAGCCTGGCTTCCAGGCCAAAGAGATTTGTTTACAGTGATGAACAATGAACAAAAAGACAAAAGCCTTCAAGTCTGCCCAGATGTCAGTGGCTGCCAACCATAGACAGGGAAGACTGAATGATAGTAAAAAGCACATCTTCCCCTTCCCTTCTATTCCACTTCCAGCTTTAGTGATTCCCAAGCAAGAATTGTCTCAGGAGTGAGAAAGGCAGAGGCAAAGCTGGTGAGTATTTCTTCAACATTTTTCTCCCACCGATGCCAGCAGGCAGCTGGAAGGAAGGCGTTCTTGTTTCAGACAAGTATTTTCTACGTGTTCAAATATTTTCCAAGTGCCTGCTATGTACACCAGGCCATAGTTTCCCTGGTCAACCCTGTCTTTTCCCCCTTCCTACAGTGTGGAAGAGTGAGAAAGATTTGTTTATGTATAACTGTGGCCCAGTGCTGCATATTTAGGCTATCTCACCCACTAGACCCTTGCCATGGCTCTAATAAAAGAGAAATAACACAGCTTACATGCCTAGGACATTGAAAAATGATGGCAAATTTACGCGTGTGGTCAGATCACACCTGCTGGGCGGCCTCCTCCAATCCTGAGAGCACAGCAAAGAACTGCACCTTTTACCTGGGAAGGACCAAACTCATCTTCTCCTAGGCAGTCAAGGCCAATGGCACATAGCAGAGTTCTTCCAGTTCGTGGATTTTTCTTTCATTTGAGTTTCCAGATTCATGTTTCCATTTATCCTTGCCTTTCTTTCCTGAGGTTGTGGTCAAAGGCTATTGACCAGCCTCTGCCAGTGAAGCTTTTTTGTCCTTTCTCTTAGGAATACTTCTCTTTAGGAAATGCAGGAAAGCAGTTCAATTGAAAAATCAACTTAGAATTCAACCCATTCCCCGGACCTGCCAAACGGGGTTGCGGAGCGCCCGAATCTAACAAAAACGAGGACCCCTTTTACAACACACAATTTCCCTTTAAGTTTTATCAGACGGTGCTGTTCAAGAGACACCAAAGCCTTTCCCATTTATTAATGCATAAAACATTTCACGATCTTTAGAATGCACCAAAAGCTTTATGAAAACGTTCGAGGAGAGGTTGAAAGAAAAAGGAAGTCTTACCAGCCAAGGATAAACAAAGGAACAAACCAGTGGAAATTGGTTTAATACCGAACGATGCAAAATACTGAACGGATTCAGTCCTTACCCAAAGGATGAACTCCAAACCCTACAAGGCACAAATCCTCAGAGAACAACCAGAAGGCTAGCATGAAGCAACAGGCACCCAGTTTGCACTGCTTAACCTGCTCCTCAGTTTAGGATGAGAGAAAGCTGCTGCAATTCACAAAGGGCAGCTCCACTCCTTTTTGTCAGCTGGCTGACGAGGAAGCCATTCCAAGCCAAGTGACAGACACGGGATCACCTCCCAGATGGCTGGAAAGCACGCCCCCTTGTCCACATTCCTGTCACTAAAGGGGTGACTATTCACTCCACATTCACACAGCACCCAGCACCCACTCTGGGCCAGCACAATGCTAAGTGCTGAGAGCACAAAGCTGAACAACACATGACCCCTATTCTCTAGGACAGCTGCAATCGATATACCGTGTGGGGTTCTTACCATACACAATCTCATTTAATCCTGATTTAAGAATCCTATGAGGCAGGGATTATTATCTCCATTTTATACATTTAGGGTCTGAGATTCAGAGCAGAATCTTGTTCAAAGCTATCCAATTTGTAACTGGCTATTTCTTATCTACTGTGTTACAGTGTCTCAACGGAGACACAGAAAGTTTAGAGGAAGAAGTGATCACCTCTGGATTGGATTAGATTGTTTGAAGACCAGAGAAAACCTTATGGAGAAAGAAATATTCAAACAGGGGTTAGAGAGCTTGGGTAGGTTTGGATATATGGAGACTAAGGGGAAAAATCAGTGCAACGAGGGACGTAAGTATTCTAGAGAAATAAAATAATGGCGCATATAGAAGCACGTGAAAATGGGAAATGCTTGGGTAACATTCCGGCTGGCCTGTGTGAGAAGCAGCAAGGGATTGGACTGGAAAGGCTTAGTAAGATGAGAATGCAGAGAGCCATGAAGAGATGAGTGGTAAATGAAGCAAAATGAATGAACAATCCTAAAGAGGCTGTCCAATGCAGATGGGCTTTTAACTTTGGAGCCACATCTTTTTTTTTTTTTAAAGATTTTATTCATTATTCTTAGAGAGAGAAAGGCAGGGAGGGAGGAAGAAAGGGAGAGAAACATCAATGTATGGTTGCTTTTCACCTGCCTCCAGCTAAGGACCTGGCTGGAGATCTGGCTTGCAACCTGGTTATCGGCTCTGACAGGGAATCGAACCAGTGACTTTTGGGTTCACAGGCTGGCACCTATCCACTGAGCCACCAGCCAGGGCTGGAGCCACAATCCTTTAAAAGCTGCTATGTCCCTGTTCTTTTTCTGTCTTTTCTGTCTTCAGACAGACACCAGGATTTTAGCACAAACTATGGGGTGCTGGTGTGTGTGTGTGTCTGTGTGTGTGTGATTCAGAAATCATGATCCCAGTTCCTAGAAAACTGGGGACAAGAGCTGCCTTTCTTCATAAGAGAGTCCACTGCTGTGCACCTTGTTCATCATTACCATTGACAGGAGCTTTATTGAAGTCAAGGTGCCACTTCAATTACAATACCCTTGAAGCATCATTCCATAGATTCTTCTCCACCCAGAAACATGTTATATTCTTATGAGCAAACTAACATGTGGAAATTAAATGTTGTATTTCAAAGCACGCAGTGCTGAATGAATGCTGGTATCCATTTTTTTTTTTTTTTTTTTTTTTTGGTAAATGTGAGACATGTGTAGCCATAAACACCTATCCCTGTAGTATCCCTATTAGACACAGACAGTAAGCTCTTCAAAGCCACCTCCATATGCATAATGAATATTAGCAGATGGAAGTTAGTGCTGGACTGCATACATTTTGGTTATGCTAGAAACATCAGTTTTAATGCATTTATCAAAAATAACATCCCTGGCTGGTGGCACAGTGGATAAAGCGTTTGCCTGCGAACCCAAAGGTCTTGGTTCGATTCCCAACCAGGTTGTAAACCAGGTCTCCATCCAGGTTGGTAGCTGAAGAGAGATGAAAGGCAACCATACAATGATGTTTCTCTCCCTCTCTATCTTTCTCCTTTCCCCTCTCTCTAAAAATCATAAATAAAACCTTTTAAAAAATGACATTCTAAAACAGAGGTATTAACAAATATAATATAAAATGGGCACATCTGTGGATGACTCATACTAAGTTGAACAAAAGAATTTTCTTAAAGGTATCCATTCTCCAGGATCCCTGTTGAGTTTGGGTTTCTGTCTTTTCTCAGCATTAGATTCACTGCCTTCACTAGCTTGATTCACTGAAAAACAATTCGATACACAGTCTAGGTCCTAGAGCCTGGACTTTGGCCCCATGACCAAATGCCTAAAGTGATTCACTATTCCATTGTTGGTCCTTGGCCATCTTTATGTTGCTGGAGCCAGTGTTCCTAACTTAATTAGAGACAGGATATTCTGTGGCTGGATTTTAAGAGCATTCATATAAGAACTCAAAAAAATCTCATAAGAAATGGTTCTTCCATGTTTAAATCTTAAGCTTACCTATCATGAAGGTCTGTGATTTTATTATTGCATAGCTCTATTAACTTATACACGTGTATGGCATAACTATCATGAGAATTGAGAATCACGAAAAGAGATCAAGTTTTTCCTTTTTCCTTTTTGTCTTGAAATTCAAATTTTGGTTGGTCATAATATTTTATTTCCTTGATGTTCATTTGCATTACCTTATAAATCTGCAAGTGAGAATAATGTTGGTGGCAAAAGATGCTATCAAACACCCTTAAAAATAGGAAATTAGTTCAATAACTTATTTTTGGAGGGATAACCAGCTTTTAAAAATGACATAAAGAGACAACTTAAGCACTACATTTGACTTCACCCAGCCACTCATACTGAACTATTGTGCTGTATGCATTTCATTTGTTAACTTTTACAGGTGTTCTAATGGATATTTTCTATAGCTGATCTGGTGTGCTCACCAAGGAGGTTGAGAACACTAACCAACTGGGGGCCTGTGACATAATTAACATGCTAAATAACCACTATGTTCATATAGTCAAAACCATCTCTCTCTCTCTGCTGCCTTATATGAGTGGCCTTGGCCCTACCGGTAGGGCTGGCAGAAGAATTGATAGCTGTAGGTTCCTTCAGATAAGCCAGGAAATGGAAAATATCTTTGTGGATAATTAAGGGATGTTTCTATGGTTCTAAAAGGGCAGAAGAATTGCAATGGAAAGAAGATAGAGGACTGGTTTTAATACTAAAATCAAATAATTGTTAATCACATGCTATCTTCTGGATACAGGGGAAAGATTATTTGTTGAATCTTGTTTTTAAATACAAAGTATAATGTCTTGGCTGGGTGGCTGAGTTGATTGGAATATTGTCCCGTACACTGAAACAGTTGTGGGTTTGATCCCCAGTAGGGGTGCATCTAGGAGGCGACCAATAGCACTTGTTCTTTCCCCATCTCTCTCTCTCTCTAAAAATCAATAACTACATCCTCGCATGAGGATTAAGGGAAAAATATGAATTGAAAGCTGAGAACCTTTATAACTTTATATTAACCCTGCAGATAAAATGTATCAGATCACAGCATAATATAAATTCTTTTCAAGGGTACATGGCACATTTTCTAATCTAGACTGTAGAGTAGGCCATTCAATAACCTTCAGTACATTTTGAAAAATGGAACTCAAGCAGAGTATGTTCTCTAATCACAATGAAGTGGGAAATCAATAGCAGAAAGTTACTTAAAAAATTCAACAACATGTGGAAATTACACAATGCAACACTACATAAACATGGATCAAAGAAGAAATCACAAGGGAAATTAGAAAATACATTCAGATAAATGAGAATGAAGATGCAGCCTAATAAAACTTATGGGATTTGGGGGACAGCAGTGTTTAGAGGTAAATTTATAGCTATCATTGCCTATATTATTAATATGAAAAACATTAAGCTAATCTTCCTCTTTCTGACATGGAAAAATGCTTCTGGTCAAGATAGCTATGTAGGTAAATGTGGTACTTGTTTCCCCCACAACCACATCAAAATTATAACTAAACTACAGAACAACCATCATTCAGAACCACCTGAAATGTGGCTGAATGGAAGTCCTACAACTAAGGAATTAAAGAATAAGCCACATACAGACTGGCAGAGACATGGTATGGGTTGATCCCACAACCATGTGTGGTGGATAATAATTGGGAGGGGTATCTTGGCTGCAGAGATTTCCTCTGAGGAGCCAGGGGTCCTAGCTTAGGGATCTGGTGCCAGGAAGAGAAGTGCCCCTAACTTTTGGATGTGAAAACCAGATGGGATTAAGGCTGAGGGAGATGGAGGGCAGCTTTCTCCCAGACAAAAGTGTTGGCAGAGGCCATTATTCCTTTGATGAGCCCTCTCCCCACAGAGCTAGCTGGCAGGCACCACATTTGAGACTCCAGCAATCTGTCTCGCACTGTTTGCCCCACCCTGGTGACTCTCTGAGGCCCTGCCCACCCAGCTTTTTGGCTCACCCAAGCTGTTTCCAATGGCTGTCCATATGAAAGGTCTGTCTTGGCTCATGCTTCAGATTTCCTTAAAATCTCTCTAAAAACCAGCATGTGTTCTCAGCATGCCCTGTATTTCTTTCTAAGTGGCCCCAGAACTAGCAGCAGCTGACTTTGGTTTGCACTTAGCCTTGCCTGGGCACCTCCAAGCCCAGAACAAGTAGCAGCCGTCTGCAGAATGCTTTGTAGCACATGCCAGGTGGCCCTGGAAGGAACACAGGTGGCAGCTGATCTTGGCGTGCACCTCCTGGGAGGCCCAGAGCCAGCATACCCAGTGGACAGTTTCAGGCCATTTTGAAGCATCACCACCCAACCACCTCCACAAGTGACACACTCAACAGGTGGACGCAGTAAGGACAGAGCTCCACTGAATTAAGTCCTGCTCTGTGGGGGAGGCCTCTGCACAGCTGTTCCTCCATCAAGGATGGGGGCTGAGGTCACAGCCACTTCTTGCAGCTGACGGGCCTATGGATAAATCTCTCCTACTGACCTGCCAACAGCAATCAAGGCTCAATAACCAGAGGAAGGTGTATATAGACCACACAGGGGACACACCTCAAGTAACCAGCTTGGGTAAATGGGGAGGCTGTGCCACTGGACCCTATAAAACTCCTACTACATTAGGCCACTCTATAAACCCTGGTAGATATAGCACCTCTACCTAATATATAGACACAAACATAGGAAAGCTGCCCCAAAAAGGAGACAAAGAAACAAGCCCCAAATAAAAGAACACAACATAACCCCAGAAAAAGAGCTGAACACAATGGAGACAAGCGATCCACTAGATGTAGAGTTTAAATTACTGGTTATAAGAATGCTCAAGTAACTTAATGAGGATATCAACAGCATTAAAATAAGGACCAGTAAGAAATGAAGGGGATACTAACTGAAATGAAGTATAATTTACAGGAAGTCAACAGTAGAGCAGATGAATCCGAGAATCAAAAGAGTGAATTGGAATATAAGGAAGCAAGAACACCCCATCAGAACAGCTAAAGGAAAAAATTAACTTAAAAATGAGGGTAGTGTAAGGAGCCTCTGGGATAACTTCAATTGTATCAATATCTGCATCATGGGATTGTTGGAAAGAGAAGAGAGTGCAAGAAATTGAAACCCTATTTGAAAAAATAACAGAAAACCTCCCTAATTTGGTGAAGGAAATAGGTATACAAGTCCAGGAAGTGCAGCAGAGACTCTCAAACAAGAGGAATCCAAAGAGGCCCACACCAAGACACATCATAATTAAAATGCAAAAGGTTAAAGACAAAGAAAAATCTTAAAAGCAGCAAGAGAAAAGCAGTTAGTTACCTACATGGGAACTGCCATGAACTGTCAGCTGATTTCTCAACAGAAATTTTGCAGGCCAGAAGGAGGCAGCAAGAAATACTCAGTGATGAAAAGCAAGGGTGTACACGCCAAGATTATTCTACTCAGCAAAAGCTATTATTTAGGATTGAAGGGCAGATGAAGAGTTCCCCAGTCAAGAAAAAGCTAAAGGAGTTTATCACCTCCAAACCAGTATTATAGGAAATATTAAAGGATCTTCTTTAAGAGGAAGAGGGAAAAATGCTGAAAAACATGAACAATAAAATGGCAATAAATACAGCTCTATAAACAATTGGATCTAAAAACCAAAATAAATGAACAAGCAGAACAGAAACAGACTCATAGACACAGAGAACCTTTTGATGGCTATCAAATGGGAGGGGAGTTGGGAGGATGGTGAGAATGTGAAGGAATTAAGAAGTACAAATTGGCAGTTACAGAATAGTCATGGGGGATACAGCCAATAATATTTTAACAACTATTTATGGTGTCAGATGGGTGTGATATTTATATAAATTACTTGGTAAGTTATATAATGTCTAATCTCTGGGGTGTACACCTAAGCATAATATAATATAATGTATCTAAACTGTAATTAAAAAATAAAAATGCCAGGCTAGTGGCACAGTGGTTAAGATGCTGGCCTGTGAACCCAAAGGTCACTGGTTCGATTCCCAACCAGGGCATACAGCCAGGTTGCAAGTCAGGTCTCCAGCCATGTGCATAGCTGGAGGCAGGTGAAAGGCAACCATACATTAATGTCTCTCTCCCTCTCTGCCTCTCTCTCTTCCCCCATCTCTAAAAATAGTAAATAAAATATTTAAAAAATGATTAAAAAATGAAAATAAAAAGAAATAGAAAAAGAAGATCAAATTAAACCAAAAGCAACCAAAAGGAAGAAAATAATAAAGGTTAGATGTAAAATTAATAAAACAAAGGAGAGAAAACTTGAGTTACTAAAATCAGAAATAAAAGAGAAACATTACAGCTGACTTTACAGAAAAAAGACTTTAAAGGGATTATTATGAACAACTAATGGTTAACCTACAAAATAGATAACCTAGAAAAAAATGAAAAAATTCTTAGAAACATACAAACTACCATAGCTGTAGTTTGAAATAGGAAATCTGAAGAGACAAAAGCCCAGGTCTGATGGCTCCATTTTACCAAATGTTGAAAGAAGAAATAGCAACAACCTTTCACAAACTCTTCGAAAAATCAGAAGAGGAGTAAACACTTCCAAGTTATTCTATGATGCATTACAAAAATGCCAAACCTAGGCAAAACTATCACAAGAAAAAAATTATCCTATGGACGAATATCCCTTATAAATATAAGTGTAAATGTTATCAGCAGTATAAAAAAGCAAATCCAGCAACCTATACAAAGGAGCATATACCATGACCAAGTGGGATGTATGCCAGTAATGTAAGGTTAGTTAGACACACAAAATGCAAACAACACACCATATTAACAATTTTTAAAACCCACATAATTATTTCAATAGATACAGTAAAAACATTTGACAGATCTCCACATCCTTTTATGATGAAAATACTTAACAATCAAGGAATAGAAAGAGATCTCCTTATAATGATAAAGGGCACCCACAAGAAAACCAGAGCTAACATCATACTTAAGGATGAATAACTGCAAGTTTTCCTTCTAACATTAGGAACAAGAAAGATATCAGCTCTTGACCCTAATATTCAACACTGTACTAAAGTCATGCTCAGTACAATATGGTCAGAAAAAATAAACAAAAGGCATTCAGATTGGAAAGAAAGAAGTGAAACTGTCTTTATTTGCAGAAAATATGATTCTGCATGTATGAAATTGCGAGGATTTTTAATTTAAAATTATTAGAACTAGTGAGTCCAGCAAGGTAGCAGAATACAAAATCAAATACAAATATCTCCTCAAAGAAGATATACATGGCCACTAAGCACATGAAGATTCTCAGCATCATTTGTTATCCAAACCACAAGGAGATATCACGTCACACCCACTAGGACAACTATAATGAAAAAATAATAACAACTATTGGAGAGGATGCAGAGAAATTTGAATGCTCACATTAACATTGGTGATAAGTTAAAGTAGTGTAGCTCCTTTGAAAAACAATCTGGCAAGTTTCAAAATATTAAGCATAGCGTTACCTTGTGACCAGGCAGTTCTACTCCTAGTTATATATCCAAGAACCATGAAAACATGTCTACACAAATCATCTTCATAGCAGCCTTATTTATAATAGTCAAAAAGTGAGAACTACCTAAATTTCCATTAACAGATGTATAGTTAGTTCATATAATGGAATATTATTCTGCAATCAAAAAACCGAGCTGCTGATACATGCTTCAGCATGAATGAATATTGAAAATGTTATGTTGAGTAAAAGAAGCCAGTTACAAAGGACCACGTATATTATGATTCATTTTTTTGAAATGTCCAGAATAGGCAAATCCATGGAGACAGAAAGTAGATTAGTGCTTACCTAGAATTTGGGGGGTGGGTTGGGAGGGATGGGGAATTTCTTTTTGGGTTATTGGCATGGTAGGAATTGATCATGTTGATAGTTGCATGACTCAGAATATACTAAAAAGTACCAAATTCTACACTTAACGATGGAATTACATTGTTATATTAAATATTATGTTAATAAAGCTGTTACTTAAAAAATTACCAGTTTATCAAAGCATGTTTAAAATAAGATCCTATAGAGACCCATATTAATAAAAGCAACATTCTTTTTAAATTTTTTTAAAAATAAAGAGTTTGGAGAGAGAGGAAGGGAAGGAGGAAGAAAGGGAGAGAAACACCAATGTATGGTTGCCTTTTACCTGCCTCCAGCCAAGGACCTGGCTGGAGACCTGGATTGCAACATGATCATGTGCCCTGACTGGGAATCAAACCAGTGACTTTTGGGTTTGCAGGCCAGCCCCTATCCACTGAGCCATCAGCCAGGGCTCTATTTTTTTTAAAGATTTTATTTATTATTTTTTAGAGAGAGGGGAAGGTAGGGAGGCAGAGAGGGAGAGAGGCATCAATGTGTGGTTGCCTTTCACCTGCCTCTAGCTACGGACCTGGCTGGAGACCTGGCTTGCAATCTGGTTATGTGTCCTGGTTGGGAATTGAACAAGTGACCTCTGGATTCACAGGCCAGCGCCTTATCCACTGTGCCACCAGCCAGGGCCCTGTTTCTATTTTATACAAGTTCAGGATGAAAACATTAACTTAGTCATTTTATCCCCACATAGGCCACCTGCATTCTCACCTCTCCATTGTTAGAACGATCAAGAGTAATGATGCTCAAGGGTCGGCCAGTAGTGCACAGCATGTTTAGAACCTGTTTCAGGCTGACTGCCGCATGTTGGTCATTACCCTTTTGTTGACCTTGGCCCTGCCTGAAGCAGCGCTTGTGGATCTCTGTGGGCTGCCAACTGAAGGCTTCCATGGTGTAGACAAGAGTACCAAGAAGCAGAAAGGGAGGTGGCAGAGAGCAGAGGTTAGCATTAATAGCTTCATGGCCTTTGGAGTCAGAGAGGCATGGGTTTCCATCTTGGCTCAACCATTTATTCGTTGTGTGACTTTGATACATTCGCTTAACCTGTCTTGAGCTTCATTTTTCTCATCTGTAAAAGGGGGGTTGTAATATTACCAACCTTTCATGGGGTGTTTCAGAGACTCAGACTGATGTCAGGATGGAGAGATCAGTAGTCAGTGTTATTACGTTCCTGACTACAACTACTATTGTTATGGTGGTGGTGGTGATTATTATTGATAGGGTGAGATTTCACTCCCATATTCATTACTAATCTCTATGACATGAAAGTCCCTCACCTACCAAAACCTACAAAAAGCCGGGTTCACTCACGACTATGAAATTTAAAATTTCGAGTTGCACTGAAGGGATAATGCACACATTCTAACTGTCCTCTTTTAGCTGGGGTCCTGGGTCCAGGAACAGCACACAGGGCCTTTATCCTGGCTGGTTGCTCTGTCTCTCAGAGTCACGATTATGCAGGGTTCCAAACCAACTGCTGCCCCCGCAAATGATAGCCTAGGATGTACTTAGGCCAGATGGTCACGGAGCACAAGAATGCACTGTGGATCAATAATTACAGCTCTGAAGCGGAATGTAGAGGAGGAGACCCAGCTCTCCCAAGCATGTATAGTGAGTTACTTGCAGAACGTGTGCTCTTTAGTCTGTCCTATTTTGGAACTATGATTCATGGGGAATGTATAGAGGGAGAAAAGGAAAAATTCTTCCCAAGTCTCAGTACACTTCAAGTCAACTGGACTGAGTAGTACTTTCAGTTCCTCCCTTTGACTCCTAAACTAAAAAGCTAGAGAAGCTCTGAACTAGTCCTGTTGAGGGTATTCTGGCTCTGAGCACCAACTCTATGACTAAGTTAATGATTATTTACTAGCGCAAGCAGACTGTCGTTGTCGTCATTGTCGTCGTCATCATCATCATTATCATCATCATCTTCATCATCATCAACAAATATTTATCAGCTACCATGCTGGGCCATGCAGCCAGATGGCTTAAGGAAATGCTTTCGGTTATCAGAAAGATTCAGGTTCCACTCCTAGCTCTTATTATCCATAATGACCTTGGGCAAAGTTATCTAACTCTCTGAAGCTCAGTTTCCTCCTTTACAAGGCCTAATATTATAGCCTACCGGGTTGTAAGGAGGATTTAATTAGATGATGAGTTTGAAAGTTATTTGCAAATCACCATCTGTTAGCTGGTTGTTGTTATGAACAGCCTGGTACATAGGAGGATTTTGGAAAAGTGATGTCATGAAAGGCTGAGGCCACCAAGAATGAGTTTTGTAGCCCTGGCTGGTGGCTCAGTGGATAGATGCCAGCCTGTGAATGCAAAAGTTCAATTCCCAGCCAGGGCACATAACCAGGTTGCAAGCCAGGTCTCCAGCCAGCTCTGTAGCTGTAGGCAGGTGAAAGGCAATCATACACTGATGTTTTTCTTTTTTCTCCCTTTTTTCCTCCCTCCCTGACCTTCTCTCCAGAAATAATGAATGAAATTAAAAAAAAAAAAAAAGATTTAAAATCTGATCAAACATGGTTAATGAAGAAAACGACTTTAAAAAATGAGTTTTGTGAAGGTGGTGGGTCTTGAAGTATTGAGGGGCATTAGGAGGGAAAACCAGAGGGTACAAGCAGATGCAATGGTTTGAGCAAAGGGGAAGAGGTGAATGAGAGTAGCGTGTTCCGGCAAGATGTACATATATAGCTATAAAAAGTTCCAGAGGACACTGCGGGACCATTAGCAAATCCATGGTCTCGTGGTGTGAGTTCAGGGGTAATAGGCCACCTTGCCTGGGGGTCTGAAACTTGAGGCAGTGCAGTCCTACTGCCTCTTGACTCCAGTGATAAGCTGCATGGTCAGGACACAGGGTGTGGACATTCACACCCTCCTCACTAAGTCGCCTGAATCCCAGTAGTGCCTGCCACTGTGACACTGACATAGCCCAGATGGCAAGGGAACCAGATGTGAAACTAAGATGAAAACAAAAACACAAGATACTAGCCACAGAATGAGCCTGTTTCTTAAAGCAAGTCTGGATTCCTGATTGGAACACTCAAACGGGATGAGAAAGTGCTTTGGAAAGTATGAAGTTAATAAACAAGTGGAGGCTCTAGCCAGGTCTGTAGCTGGAGGCAGGTGAAAGGCAACCACAGCCCTGGCTGGTAGCACAGTGGTTAGGGTGCTGGCCTGCGAACCCAAAGGTCGCAGGTTCGATTCCTCAGCCAGGGGACACAACCAGGTTGCAAGCCAGGTCTCCAGTCAGATCTGTGGCTGGAGGCAGGTGAAAAGCAACCATACATTGATGTCTCTCTCCCTCTCCGCCTCTCTCCCTTCCCCTCTTTCTAAAAATAATGAAATAAAATCTTTAAAAGAAAAAAAAAAAAAAAAAAAAAAAGGAAAGGCAACCACACATTGATGCGTCTCTCCCTTTCTTCCTTCCTCCCTGCCCTTCTCTCTAAAATAATGAATAAAATCTTAAAAATAAATAAACAAGCAGAGGAAATATAAACATTCATACACACATGTATACATAGTATAATTACTGAAAGAAGAAAAGGTTAATCATTGGAAAAAACAGCGCAATGGAGCGCAATGGGGTCTCTTAAAATTCAAAACCCTCCTAACCTTGCCCTTCTAATTTTCCGAATGCTAGATGTGTTTTATATTTGAAGATTCATTTGGAAATCATTTAGGTCACCATTTGGATAGGCTTGTTTTTAATTCATATTCCCACTGATGTTTGCCCCTGTGAGTAGAACAGATGTGGTGAAGGCAGGCTGGATTTATGCACATTGCGGTGGGCCCCTTCCCAGAACAATAAATCCTTTGGTTTCCAAAACATTAAAGATGAACTGATAAACCTAGCATGGTTGCTTATTGTCCTGTCCTGATTGCCTTTCTCCATATTAATCCAAATGACTCAGTGATGTGTTTTCAACTTTCCTTGTCCTATGTTAGCCCTCAGGGCCCTTGATTTTAGCTCTTCAACATTTTACACCTTCCTGTGCAGTTTTTTAAAATCTGCAAAACAGAAATAATAATGGTACCCACCCCACAGGTTGTTGGGAAGATAAAATGAATTGCTGCACCTAAAATGTTTGAAACAGTGACTGACCCCATAGTAAGTGCTCAAAAAAGGGAGCTATTACTGTCACACCAAACCTGCCATTACTCCCTTTATGCTCTCCCTCGGAATGGCATTGGCATCGGCCCATGTGTCCCAGGTGACTTGGCCCGTGACTACCCTTTCTCATCCTGCCACATTGCAACACAAACTTCTGCTGGTTCCTCTTCAAGATTTTCTCCTGAAGATTTCCAAACACAATTCTGACCATGCCGTACATCTCCCATCAGTGGCACTCCCTCACGCTCCTGACCTCCACGTCCACACGCACATCAAACCTTACACTGGCAAACCCGAGGGCAGACTCCAGTCTTTTGGTGCTGTTCCCTGTAGGGCTATGTTGAGAAGGATTCTGAGGTCAACTCTGGGCTTAGTGGAATGAGGTGCTGTGATCGATTCTCCACATTTTCCGTAAGAGAAGTGCAGGTTTGGGAGGCTAATGACCCGTATGTTGGGAATGTATACACCCTGCTATATAATCAATGCCAAGCTCCTGAACAAGGCCTAGAGGGCTTACATGATCTGCCCCTCGCTAATCTTCCAGGGTCATCTCTTGCCTCTTTCTGCTCTAGCCATACCCAACTGGACATTGTTTCCAGAACCACCAGGCCCCTCTTCACATTGTTGAAGACTTGGCTCAGTTTCTGATCACCTCAGTCTGGATTTGAGGCTTTTCCTTTGGGTTTCCACAGCTCCCTATGTGTAATGCAATCAGAGTTCAACCAGACTATATTATAATTACCTGGTTAGGTATTTGTGTCCCCCAAACCCTGTACCACCTAGACTGTGGTCTCATATGGGCAGGTTCTGTGCTAATTTGTTTTTGTACGGTCAGGGCCATGCAACCAACACTTAATGAGCACCAATTATATTCCAGGCACAGGAAATACCTGACATCAAACTGATCAAGGCTAGAATGTGTACTATCAAAGCACTTTGCCGAGGGTAAGGATTCACTGAGGGGAAAGGTACATGTGAACTGAGTTTTAAGGGTAGAGAAGGGGAATCGATTTTTGGATAAGGGAGCAGCATGTATACAGTATTAACAGCTACCATTGATTGAACCCACACCAAGGTGCAGGCAAGTCCTGGGCTAGGTGTTTATCGTATATTTTAAACACAGGAATTTATAAAGGTCCAGAAAGGCCTTAAAGAGCAAAATAACAAGTTTGGGAACAGTGAAAAATTTAAAGTAGATGGAGCATAAAATGGAGGAGAGGTTAAGGGGAGACAAGATTGGAGAACCCCTGCCCACTTCCTTCTCATTCCTTCAGCTGAATCTGATTCTCAATCCCTTTGAGGGGCTGAAAATAATGTTTCCTGCTGAAGTGTGACTTGTGTGTTCAGGTTTAGAAATCCCTAGGCTGGTGGCTCAGTGGATAGGTGCTGGCCTGCGAACCTAAAGGTCGCTGGTTCAATTCCCAGCCAGGGCATATAACCAGGTTGGAAGCCAGGTCTCCAGCCAGGTCCGTAGCTGGAGGCAGGTGATGTCTCTCTCCCTCTCTGCCTCTCTCCTTTCCCCTCTCTCTAAAAATAATAAATAAAATCTTTTAAAAAAGGAAATCCCTAGAACTAAAATGTATGATTTTCACAGATGCTGCCCAAATCATGACCAGTGTCAAAAAAAAAAAAATCTGTCTTTCTTTCTCCAAGTATTATATCCCTATGAAATGTATGTGGGGAGAAAGAAAGCTAGAACAAAAAAGGAAGAAAGAAAGAAAACAAAAGACTAAAATGGAGAAGTAGAAGTTCATGGCTCCACGCTCCAAGAAGCTCGGGTCAGAAAGACAGTGCAGAAAGGTGCTATGGCTGGACATTGACTTCAGATAATAAAGAATTTATGAACCCACAGACGCAGCATCCCTGAAATTCCTTTTCATTGCTCACTGAGTCTTCCCGTGCTGTGTGTCACAGGCAGGTTCAGAAATTGGCAGAAGCTGAGTGCAGACATCCTCACTGTATTGCTGCCTACTTGTACACAACGTTTGCAACTCCCTTATCCGACCACATTAGGGGAGAACCACATTAGGGGAGAATCTCAGGCCTTAGTCCAGCAACTGGAGTGGGACATGAGTATGAGTAATATGCTGCTTTCCTGCACAAACAGAAAAGAAACGTTGAGAAGGAGAGTAGGGTGTGTTCCAAATTTAGCTTTCCTTGCAACCTCTGCCCATATGGTTGGTGGTTAAAAAGATGATTACCAAGCCAACAAAATGTAACCTGATACTAGCAGCTCCACACAAACCATGTAAAACCAGGGCCAATACAAGCAAACAGCATTCATTTGTCTCGATGCCACGTGACATAGGGAGACGAAACTCAAAAACTGGGTTACCTGTGAGCTAGCCTGTAGGACTCCCATCTAGGTTTGAAATGGGGCTGTTGAGGTTGCCATTAGGAAGCAGGGAAATTTGAGTGGGAGCTCATCAACTGCATCAGGGAGTAAAGGGTTCAGAGAAGCAAAAGTTGATTGATCTGGCCTTCTGAGGGATAATGTTAAGCTGGCCAGTAGGGGTGTGGAATTTCCATCCCGGAACCATGGTTCAATTTTGTCCATAACCTCGCAGAGAAGGCCCCAGGGCTGATAAATACTGCTGTAGCTGACTTGACACCTGGCGTGGCCACATTTTGGAACTATGCCAATGTTGCACTGATTTCCCCAACCCCTGCTGAGATCCTAACAGCTTTTCAGAGCTTGAAGAAAAAAATAGTCCATAGTGCTCAAACTGGTATCTCTAAGCAGCTCACAGCCTAGGAAACTTGCTGGTTTGTTGACCACTGAGGTGTGGATGGGGTTTTACGTTGATGAGATCACAGGCAGGTGTGGCATCGTTGGCTGTAATGTATGGAGATGAAATCTGTAACATCTGTTTCATTTTAGTTTATTATTTGAATGTTTCTTGGACCATGAGTGATCAGATGGGTATTTGAATGAAAGAAAAAGATATTTCAAAATAAAAAATAAAGGCCCTGGCCGGTGGCACAGTGGATAGGTGCTGGCCTGCAAACCCAAAGGTCACTGGTTCGATTCCCAGCCAGGGCACATAACCAGGTTGCAAGCCACTCCAGCCAGGTCTGTGGCTGGAGGCAGGTGAAAGGCAACCATACATTGATATCTCTCTCCCTCTCTGCCTCTCTCCTTTCCCCTCTTTCTAGAAATAATAAATAAAATATTTTAAAAAATTAAAAACTTACGGATTTGGTTAACAGTTTCCAAGTTAAGGAAGTTTCCAAGTCTCAGATTCTGAATTGTAGATTTCACAGTAACTGAAAATGAGGGAATTTTTTGGTTTGCTGGAATAACTTTGGAAAAGAAGAACTTTCTCCTAGTTGTGGTGGAAAGAGCTATTAATTTAAACCTAGAACTTGTAAGGACGAAGGAAGGAAACGAAACCTTCCAAAGTACTCCCTCACTTCATTGTACGCTGGTAAATGTTTAACAACTGGCTTTCAGAAAAAAATGTATGTTGGCTTATTTTAAATTTTGCTGGAATGAAGGATGTGGAGCACACAATTTACAAGTAATAAAAACTATACAATGCCCTTTACCATAAATTCCATAAACCAATTGATTCTCACAGGATGCATTCAGTGATTTTGCCAGACTTGCATCGATAGCCAAAACCTAGGTTGCAATTGATGAGAGAGTGGTTGATATACCAGTTTACATTAAGGAGCAAGATTAAAACAAAGGATGCACGTTGTAATCATGTCTTCATCAGTGACGAGAGTGATATTTCTACTAAGTCAGATAATGGTTTTCAAACACTGGAATCTCAATGTTTTGTGCTATTCACAATGCGACAGCTATAGAGACAACACGATCTAAAGTTTCATCTGTACTATTAACATTTTTCCATCTACCAAGCAATATATTAAGCCCTGATTTATGGTTTTTGCCAATTTCCGTGGTGTAAATATTTCCATCATGGTCAATTTCAAGATACCAATTATGACAGCACTATACAGAGTTGAGAAGCCTTATCTAGTACTTCTACCTCACTGACACAATAGATACAAATAAGCTCAAGAGCATAGATGATTGCAAATATAATAAAATAATTAGAACGTAATGAGCTGTGAATGTTATCCATGTTTTACTTGTAAATCTATGGACTTTACTTTTTAAAAAGATTTTATTCATTATTTTTAGAGTGATGGAAGGGACAGAGGAAGAAAAGGAGAGAAACATCCATGTCTGGTTGCCTTTCACCGGCCTCCAGCTGCGGACCTGGCTGGAGACCTGGCTTGCAACCTGGTTATATGGCCTGGCTAGGAATCGAGCCAGCAACCTTTGGGCTCACAGGCTGGTTAATTTTTAATAATAGCTATATTCAACAACTGGCTCATGAAAATTCTGAAAATTAACAATTGGCTCTTATGAGCCAGTATAAGCTGGCATCAGTCAGTCTACTGTTGCCCTCACCCCCCTTTAGATTGCTGCTTCTGAGTCAGTTATACCGCTGGGTCTAAGGGTAAAGAAGGAAACAGGCAGAGACCTAGGGAGTAGGCTACTCTTCCTTTCTCAAAGTGGGGTGTGCTGTTCTACTATTTATTACTGGTTTGCAAGGAGGAGTACAGAAATTGCACGTAAACATTTAGAAATTTTTTTAGCAACTTAACAGAGCCATGTTTAAGGTGTGTTGAGTCTCATAATTAAAAATGGTGGCTTCTTGGCAGGCTTTTTAAAATTTCCCTTTTTTATAGTAATTAATTTATCATAGTTTACCAAAGCATTGGTCCATGACAGATTTGGAAGAAATAAACCCCTTCCCCCCAGGGCCTTCACTACAGATAACTTGAAACACATTGGTCTATTCTGTAAGGCCAGGGTCAGAAGGGGGAGAGCGGTGCAGCAGAAAAGTGTGGGGTGGACAACCTTGACATTGAGCATTCAGCATTAGGTCTAACCATTTGTAGCTGAAGGAGGGGCTGGATCTGTGTTTGCTTTTCTAACATGGTGGCAGGAAGGCCACAAGCCTGGAAATAATCCAGCAGAAATGAGAGATGGATTCTCATGGTAGTAAAACAAATCCAGAAGCTGTGGGTGATAGACAGGATGTTGAAAAGAATTGCTCCCTGGAAAACACTGCCATTCCCGAAGATCCATTCGGTTGGAAAAACAGATCATTCCAGAAAGTCATAATTGGTGACATGTGCTCAAATTCAACCAGAAAGAGTCTCTTCTCCACTCCTCTTTCCTACCCCCAGCCTCAAAGATTGCCTCATTGGTTTGCTCCACATCTTAGTTCTCCTTTGCTCTACTTACATGTTTCTATCATACAATAAAACCATAGCATCTATCATGTAGCAAAAAATAGAGGGTATTGAAAGAAGTAAGACCTGTGCACAGCCAAAAAAAAAAAAAAAAATCAATCCACTATTTAAGATGGAAAATTCCAAAATGAATAAGTTGTAGTTCCAGTAGCTTAAAATAAAGTTGAGTTGTATTATTGGAGGGGGCAGGATCTGACTCAAAAACCAAATTCATTTTTTACTATGGGTTTGGCACTGTCTCTAAGACAACTTTCACAAAAGTGAGCTCTGTAATACACCATTTCTGTGATATATTTCACAAAAATAGCATTCCAGAGTAAAATAAGTATTAAAGAAGAAAAAACTGCTTAATTTGTTACAGTATATATCTAAAATACTATCATTTAACATGCATGTAATAATTATATAAGCTATTGGCATATTTAAAATGTTTTTGTATCACCTCTTCAAAATCCAGTATGTACTTTAAATATGTGTAAAAATACGTTATGTATGTAAGTGTATTTTTGCATGTGTTTGGTAATAATGCAGTTCATGTTACTGAAAAGAGTAATTCTTTAAACGCAGGCATTTTGAAATAATGAAAGCTTTGTATTAATATGATCTGAGAAGCTGACAGAAGGCAGTAATTAAATTGTGAATTGTCTGGATGTGAAAAGGGAAAAAAAAGTACAAATTGGTGGTTACAGAATAGACAGGGGGATGTTAAGAAGAATAAAGGAAATCGAGAAGCCAAAGAACTTATATGCATGACACGTGGACATGAACTAAAGGGGGGATTGCCGGAGAAAATGGGGTACTGGGTGAAGGGGGGCAAAGGTGGGGGGAAACTGGGACAACTGTAATAGCAAAATGCATAAAAATATTAAAATTAAAAACCAAAACCAAAACCATAGCATCTCAGAGCTATACAGGACCATGAAAACCAGGAACCCATGACAAAGGTATCAATCCACTCTCTGACACACCCCGCTAAGCCCACCCAGCCAATCTTCCTGAATATATGGTTATTTAATCTCTAATCAAATACCTCCAGAATTAGGGAGCTGACTGTGTCCTAAAGCAATCCATTCCACTCAAGAAGAGCTCAAAGAGATAGAAAGCACCTCCTTTTGACAGTCAAAATATATTGCCTTGTAAATGCTATGCATAGGTTCCAGATGTACCCTCATCTTCCATATACAAAACCTCTAAATACTAGAAGACAACATTCACATCTCCCTGATTCTTTTTTTTTTTTTCCATAGACTGAACATTGCTACTTCTTTTCACTGTCCTTCTGTTAACACTTTGCAGATTCTTCACCATTCTGTTGATTCTCCTCAAGATGCATTCTAGGCTACAGAGAGAGAAACAACGCTTCACACAGTGTGCCCTCCCCTGTCACAGGAGCCCCTCCTCTTGCGTGGAATGAAACAGGAATCTGGTATCTTTCTGCTCACAATTTCACCTGCCTAGCGGCTGGATACTTTGAGGAGGCTAATGAAAGAAACAGTGAAGGTGAAACCTACCAAACAGGAGGCTAAAAGAAAGCAAATGCCGAAGTAAACACTACACATGAATAATTGAAATATTTATGGAACATCTGCTAAGTGAAAATTACGGGGCAAGGCAGGGGAGTGCAGCAGAGGTGGGTGATTGAGAGCTGTTAAGTGTATATATAAAATGACAAAGATTTGCTTTCCACCCGCTAACGCGTGTTCTCGTTAGCCAAGGAAAAAGCTTTACTCTGAAACTCAGCTGAAGGTGCTAATGAGATTGTCCCCCGCTGTGACATAGCCTGTTCTCAGACACCAGAATGCGTAGAGTAGCCTTCACTCCATTTTTATTTATTTGGTAATTATATTACTGCCTAACTCCATTAATAAGCTACAAATTGAGAGATTCTCTCTGCATTGGTTCTCCCATTCTCATTTTAAAGGTTTATTTACCATCACCCATACCCATTAGGATGATGAAAAACAAGGTCAAAAAGCAGTTTTTAAAAAAGTAAGTACATCTGAAAATGTTAAGAACCATGAGCACCATGGACCATTTTGCCAAATCATTAAAACATCTCTTAGCCAATTGTGCATGTAAATGGGCCCTATAACAAGGTTTCCTTTCAAAACAACCAACCAAACATAAACTTGCCGTAACTTCCTTCCTAACCAAAGCAAGTTAGATATCTACTTGGACCTGACAGACAGATAAGGGTGGGGGGAGAGATGATGGCTGTCCTTTGTCACATATTAACAAGTTAAAGGACACCATTTGTCTGAACTGGAAAGAGAGACTTGATAACACATGCGTGTGCATGTATGTATGTGCGTGTGTCTGGGTGGTCTCGGGGCTCTTGTGGAAAATCAGTGACTGCAAGGCATCTGATGGCTCTGAGCCCTTCCTCCTCCTCAGAGCAGGACCTCAGCCTGGTTTCACTTCTGATCTCCAATCATGGCCTCTAGGACTATCCACACCAGTCACCTTCAGCTTCTGCCTTCCTCTGCATGCTCAAGATTCCTTGTTACACTGGGCTCCTCTGATTTTACTCCCTCAAGAGACCACTGTATATGAAGGGAACGCAGGGCCACTGTACAGGTTTAATTAGAAATCATAGCCCTGGCTGGTGACTTGGTAGATAGGTGCCGGCCTGCGAGCCCAAAGGTCGCTGGTTCGATTCTCAGCCAGGGCACATAACCAGGTTGCAAGCCGGGTCTCCAGACAGATCTGTAGCTGGGGGGCAGGTGAAAGGCAACCATACATTGATGTTTCTCTCCCTCTCTGCCTCCCTTCCTTCCCCTCTCTCTAAAAATAACAAATAAAATATTAAAAAAAAAAGAAATCACACCTTTCTCTCTTTCTGATATGATATTTCCTCTTGTAGGGGAGCACTCCCTATTTGGTAGCACGTGAATCCACTCCCCCAGATCCCTTGCTGATGTTATTACTTCAGGAATTGTGTCATTTCTATCTGATGGCTCAGCTAAAGGCTTTGGGCTTGCCACCTTCCTGCTGCTTCCTCCTCTGCTTTTCACCAGCTGAGTATTGAATGTGCCTTTCCCATTTGCTTTTTTTAAAATATTTTATTTATTTTTAGAGAGAAGAGAAAGAGGGAGAAAGAGAGGGAGAGAAACATGGATGTGTGAGAGATGCATCAATTGGTTACCTCCTGCACATCCCCAACTGGGGACCCTGGCCCACAACCTAGACCTGTGCCCTGACTGGGAATTGAACCCTTGACTTTTCACTTTGTGGGATGGATGACACCCAACCCACTAAGCCACACTGGTCAGGGACCCTTTGCTTGTTTCCATACTAGATCATCACAATTTAGTTGAGACTTTCACTAAACTGGCCAACATGGCTTTATCCAAAGAAAATCAAATTGTACTATTTAGTGACATTCACATATTCAACAGTTGCCTTTGAATTTGAAAACTGATTATAAAGTTTAATGTAATGGCCACAAATCACTCACACTATTCCTGATACGCCCCCAATTCTTATCATTATGCGTAAGACCCCTCAGCAAGTATAATTATTTATAGGACTATTTTTTTAAAAAATTTTATTGTTGTATTACATCCATCCCCTTTTTGCTCCCTTCTGTCCCCCTTCCCACCCACCCATTCTCCCCAAAGTCAATCCCCCCTGTTGTCCATGTCCATGGTTCCTTCATACTAGGTTCTTGTCTAAGCTGCTCCCCTTTCTTGCCTCTGCCTCCCCCCTCCCCCCAACCCCTTTTCCCCTGACCACTGAAGGCCTATTCCTTGTATTCATATACTTGGTTCTGTTTTGCTTGTTGTTAGTTTTGCTCATTATTGTCCCGTAATGGGTGAGATCATATGATATTTGTCCTTCACTGACTGGTATAGCACTACTCTTAATAAAAGTCTCAGAGCCTAATGGCTCAGATAGGAAGCACCATTGGGCAGCAGACCCAGATAAATGAACCCTAGATATATGGGGTCTGTCCCAAAAGTATTAGCCCTGCAAACTGTTTTAATTATATTGAGATTGGCTCGATACTTTCAGGACAGACCCCCACCCCACTAATAAGAAACTAATAAGCTGCCTGAAGCATCTCAAGTTATGGTAACCATATAATAATGTTTTACCTGTCCTTACTTTCTTCTATCACCAGTTTACCTGCAGTAACTCCCCAGTCAACACGAAGGCATGGGAAGGCCCTATGCGGGGTCAACTTCTTCAATGGGCAGGTAATACCACAGTTCAAGTTTGCATCTAAATCCCTCTTCATGAGTCATGGGAACTACCCACAGCTCTGCAGTGAGGCGGGATTGACAGTCCTGTCAATCTATGAGCAAGAACCACCTAGTCTGTACCCTGGTGCAAGTGCTCCTATAGTGAGCTTCGTTTCCTTCAGCTTCCCTATGCCATTTGGTCTCTAAAAGAACAGGTCAAGGAATGAAAGCAGATTGCTTGTAGCAAGATAGAATCGAAAGCCTCTGGGGTTCTTTCTTGATCCTCCCCAACTCATTGCCCATCCCTGCTCCCACTAACACCAAAGAAAACAAAACATAACTAGCTGTGGTTCTTTCAAGACGTAGGTGACTACTGCTGCTGTGACTGTGGTTATTTGCTCAACTCAGCAGCCATATTTGTCATGGTTGACCTATCTTCTCGCTGGGATAAAGCAAGTGAATGAATAACTGAAAGCGACACCTTGGGGAAGGAGAAGAGGGGATGTGTTACAATGAAAGTTATTGGCCAGACCATTGGGGACTTCATTTATAATCATAGGCTATGTAGGTTTTTGGAAACAGAAACTAACTTATAACCCAATGGTACTAAATGATATTAGTAATACTACTCTAAATGGGTAACTGCTTTACAGTTTATTAAGTGCTTTTATACAGCATAAAATTTTAGTATTTAGAATTAGCCAGCTGGACTCAGTTTAAATGATCCCAATTTTGTTGGCAACATCCAAAGCATCCTAGCCTGGAGCCAATGGAATGTATGCCTTCTTCGCTCCATCAGGCCTGATCAGGGTGTTGATCTTGGCCACATCAGTGTCATAGAGCTTCTTCACAGCCTGCTTGATCTGGCACTTGTTGGCCTTGACAGCTACAATGAACACAAGTGTATTGTTGTCCTCTATCTTCTTCATGGCTGACTCAGTAGTCAGGGGGAACTTGATGGTAGCATAGTGGTCAAGTCAAGCTGGTGTCTCCCAGGGGAGCTCTTTCGAGGATACTTAGGCTACCTTGGGAGCTGCAGTGTCTTAGGCCTCCAGAAAGTGGGTGACATGTGGATCTTTTTTTTTGTGTGTGTGGCTGTGGATACCTTTTAGCACTGCTTTCTTTGCCTTCAAAGCCTTTGCCTTGGCTTCAGCTTTGGGAGGGGCAGGGGCTTCCTTCTTTGTGGAAAAGCTATTAAGTATACACACACACACACACACACATACACACATATATATATATATATATATATATATATATATATATATTTTTTTTTTTTTAAGATTTTATTATTTCCAGAGAGAGAGGAAGGGAGAGAGGCAGAGAGGGAGAGAAACATCGATGTATGGTTGTCTTTCACCTGCCTCCAGCTACAGACCTGGCTGGAGACCTGGTTTGCACCCTGGTTATGTGCCCTGGCTGGGGAATCAAACCAGTGACCTTTGGGTTCAAAGGTCAGCATGCCTTATCCACTGTGCTACCAGCCAGGGCTAAGTACATATATTTTAATACCCATTATCACATGTGTTTCATTCAACAGCTTATAAAGTGAGCAGGTCAGAAAATGTTTCATCATTATTTTTGCACATGAGGCATAACAGGCTTGGAGGAGCCGAGTGACTTTGTTCAAGATCAGAATCCTGGGAAGTAGCAGAGACACAGAACTGACACTCAGTTTGTTTGACTCTTTAGATGAAATGCCCTTCCTTCGTTTTGTGTCTCAAGCTTCAGCAGCCTAAGGGTAGGAGGGTGTCATGTTCACCCATGGGATGGGATCTACCTTTCATTGCCAATGACATAGAGTCCTTTACACTGAGGCCACATGCTTGAGGAACTGCTATCCCAAGAAAGAAGGTTGGAAGAAGTCACTGCAAGATCTTGCCTAAGAATTTGAGGAATAGAAGCCACCAGGAACCTAAGTGTCAAATATCTGATTGGTGGGTTTTCAGAGTGCAAAGGAAGTAGGTTTGGGTTGTTTAAATTATAGAACACATTTCAGGAAAACTCCCATAAGTTATTCCCGGACTTGTTACCAACAGGGCAGTATAAATAGATAGATTACTGTATCCACATGTATTTTGAGCTCTGAACAGGACTCAAGAACTTTCCCATTAAAACAACCCCAGGACATTTCATTCCCCTACAAACCTTCTACTCATTCTTCAGCAGGCAGTATGGTTCGTTCTAGAGCATGAAAACTTTGCAGATGTCACCCATGGTACACGGCCAAGCATCAAGTTCCTTCATTCATTTGACCCTTTTCAACAAACCAACCCATTAACGGCTTTATGAATGTATGTGACTACCAGCCCATACTTATGACGGTGTCACTGGAGAATTTAGAACAGTTAAGCCATTGATGTCTTCTTCTTCTTTCCTGTACATACATACAGGTTTAAAAAGAAAAAGAATAAAAATCATCGGCTTAAAAATATTTTCTATTGCTTTAAAAAATATTTCATTGAAGTTTTTCTCTTTCTTTAATGTATTAATTGGAAAGAGAGAGAGAGAGAGAGAGAGAGAGAGAGAGAGAGAGAGAGATCAATTTGTTGTTCTATTTATGCCTTCATTGCACATGCTCTGATTGGGGACTGAAACTGTAAACCTGGTGTATCAAGATGATGCTCTAACTAATCGAGCTACCTGACAGAACTTCAAAGGGCAGGCTTTTTTGGAGTCATTTTTCTTTTGCCTTCCGATTGTAAAGAAACTGGAGGGAGGTAATATTCAGCGCAGAGACTCATGGGGTCCACAGCTGTAAAGTCTTAATGGCTTTACTTCCGGGCTGCTGGGAAGAGCTGATATTGGGGGAGGGAGCACACAGCTGCTTTCACTCACAACACCTGGACATAACGGACACAAACAGCAAAAGGGGCCTATTAGGCCTGGATGTCACCATTATCCTCACTCTCAGCCAAAGAACAAGCGGCCAAGTCTCTTCTTTTCAGTTCCCAGACTGATACGGAGAAACTGAAAGTTTCTTGAGGGCAAGAAGCAGCCATTTGGGTTTTTTAAAATTTTAATTTGATTGTTGTTGTATTATATCCATCCCCTTTTGGCTCCCCTCCATCCTCTTCCCCACCCACCCAAGCCATTTGGTTTTAATATTGGTTCAAGTCCGAAGCCCAAGACATATTTCATGATCTCTCCTCCTCAGCCCCATGATGGACTAGCTGGAATCCCCTCTTGCTCCTATGAAGCAACAAGGAACGTTTCTATCTTCTACAGTCTGTTTTCACTTTCCTTTTCCAAAGAGATAGGCTTTCACAGTAGCCATGATCACTCTGTCCTGTCTTTGGCCCAGCATGAGCCTAGATTATCTTTTTTTTTTTTTTTAATGACTCGCAGTTAAAAAAAAAAAAAAGCCTCACCAGAATGTTCCATCTGTAGTGCAAGCTGGAGCAAGAACAGGTAGAAGGACAGGGAGCAAGGGAGTGGTAATGCAGATATCTCTAAGATAAGCGGTTTTTTCTTGATGTGAGTTGATTTGTGCATGTTTGTTTTCATTGTGTTTCCAACAGCAGGTGTGCATACTTAGGTGAGTGCACACACGTGTTTCTGTGTGGATAAGAGTGGGGACTTGGCGGAGAGGTGGCAGAAGCTTAGTCATCGCCTCTTGGCCAGGGATACCTGGCTAGAACTTGCCAAGCTTCTCAGGGATGAGCCCCAGCCAAAACATTAGGAGGAGCCAGTTTCCCAAAAAGCTCAGAGTAAGTTTCCACAAGGAACACTGCTGATGGTAGCCCGGCAACAAGACAATCATCTTATTGCACTGAGTTCATCATGGATGATCTGTCTTTGGAAGGGCGTCTTAAAATGGGTGTTCGGTGCAAAGATGTCTCCTAACTCATGGGCTAAATTCAATCATGTCAGAAAGTATGTGCCAAACAGGATGTGAGATAGCCAAAGAGCTCCCAGAGATTTTGGAATAATAAGAATAGTCTTCTGGTTGTTATAAATATTGGTAGAGCTTAACAAGTTAGAAAGCACTTTCATGTTCATGATCACATTTGGTTTTCACAGGTAACTCACTGAGATAGGCAAGGACAATTCTCCCATTTTATGGATGGTGAAACAGAGGCTCAGAGTAGCTACATAACTTGCTCAAGGTCCCACTGCTAGAAATCTAAGTGTCCTAATCTATCATATGGGCAACTGGGCTTTGGACCTATTTTATGCTTCCTAGAATAGTTAGTTCATTGTCAGGTGGTTTAATGGATGTTGGAAGTATTAAGCCTTAAATGCCACAGTACTCAAGTAGAAGGTGGTATGGGCTGCAAACAGATCATCTACGGATAGTCTTAACATGACCTTCTAATTCACTAGGTCTGGGAGAGCACCCAAGACTGTGCATTTCTAGCAAACTCCCAGATGATACAGAGGCTGCTGGTCCATGGACCCCACTTGGAACAATAAGGGGTCAGGGGGTAATGCTGAATGTTGTTTATCAAGTTTTAATTGCTTGTCACGGGTCTTAAACAAACAAAAAATAAGTAAATTCTAATCTACATCTTCAGACTCTTTGAGCTTCCAAAGGTCAGCAGCAGCAGCAGCAGCAGACCAGTAGCTCTAATGGTAGATATCATGTTTTGATTGCTTGCTAGGTGCCAGGTAAGCACCAAATGCTTTGCATGGATGATTTTATTTACTCACCAAAGCCCTGTGAAATGGGCTGAGGGAGATGGAGTAACCACCAAAGGGAAACACATTAGTCTTGGCACTGAGAAGTGAAAGAAACAGGTTAGGCTGTAAGCATGAGTAAGACATCATGCCATAGTCATCTCACCAAGAGGGAAATGTAACAATCAGAAAGAAGGGACAGACCCTACCAATTCCGCGTTACATTGAATCATAAGAACTATAGGAAAAGAGAGCACTTTGGAAGCTTTAGGCTGAAGAGTTTTAAAAGGTGTGGAGGAGGAGGCAAAGAAGGGGAGCAGTTTAGTCAAAGAACTAGTATGGAAGAACCATGGACATGGACAATAAGTGGGATTGACTTTACGGGGGAGTAGGTAGGTGGGGAAGGGGAGTGAAGGGTGGAGAAATGGGATGGATGTAATACAACAACAATAAAATTAAATTTAAAAATAAAAGGTAATATAGCCCAGAAAGTGTGGAAATTGCTCAGAACTTACTAGCATCCTGGTGTACAAGCATCCTAAAGGCCAGGTGTAGGCAGCCCTTGGTAAGAAGTCTAGCTTGCTAGATTGGAAAAGTCAAAGGAGCAAGAGTAGGGCAAAATGAGATATTTTTTTAAAGATTATTATTTTCAGAGAGAAGGGAGGGGAGAGAGGAAGAAAGGGAAAGAAGCATCAATGTATGGTTGCTTTTCCCCTGCCTTTATCTGGGGACCTGGCTTGCAACCCAGTTATGTGCCCTGACTGGGAATCGAACCAGCAACCTTTGAGTATGCAGGCCAGCGCCAATCCACTGAGCCAGAGAAGCCAGGGGTAGATCTTTTGAAAGTGGAAATAACCCAGGAGGAGAAAACTGGGAACCGGAAGGGTCAAGAGAAAACTCAAAAGAGGTTCCTAAAACACTCCAATAAGCAAGTACCTTGCCAGGGATGAGAGCCAAATAAATTAACACAGTTACAGATTGTTGGCACTAGTATGGCCTGCAAAAATTGTTTGGGTATTCTCTTCATTTTACAAATGGAGAAACTGACTTCTAAAAGGAGAAAGGGGCTCCACCTAAAACACATGGGAGTTGGAAGGCAAGCCAGGTCCTGCACTTCATCAAAGGCATCAAAAGAAGCAAAAAACTGATCCAGGGAAGAGCCAGGAGGACCTCTTGCTGATGATGGTGCAAAAGGTCTGTTCATGGACAAAAGGGACAGAAAAGAGTTGGAACGTACTTTGGGCCATTGCCATATTGTCTTTTGGAGGAAAGGATTTGGAAGTTCTAAATGAGATGATGCTAATCGCACACAGTTCCAATGGACTAACTAGATGTTGATGAATCACCAGGACCAGATGGCATCTACCCAGCTTTTGAGTAAAATTATATAATAGCTGAGCAAATAGCCAGCAGTTCCAAGTAGCTAGCATGGCATGAGCCCCAGCAGACTGCTAGTGAGTCTTTCTCTCCATGAGAAACATTTCAAAGGCGACCCAAGGAATCCAGGTGGGTAGGATCACTGAACATGTTGGACAAGAAGTGTAACCTATTGGGAGTGAAGCATCATTTTTCTCCCTATGAGTGAAATTAACCACCATTTGTGGAGGGTTTTACAGTTTACAAAGCACTTAGGTTTAATTATGCCTAACTAATCGACCAGAATTCTTTGAGAGAACAAATGTGCATGTGGACAAAGGGAAACCAGTGGATGCAATCTATTTTGATTGAAAAATCCTTGACAAGGTCCTACACCAAATACTGCTTAAAAAGTTAAGTCGCCACGGAAGTGTGGAAGAGTGTTTTGAAATGGATAGGGGAGCAACTTACAGGCAAGAAAACAAGAGGAGGGATAAGCAGGGACTTTTTTTTGGAGAAGTGTGAGCAGTGGTGTGTCTTAGGGGTCAGGGCTGGGACCAGCTTTGGTCAATCCTCTGAACAATTCTAGATGATCAGAATCTTTTCTGGGTAGCAGGATGCAAAGCAGCTTCCAGTGTTTTATGGCTGTATTCATGAGCAGAGCAAGCAGTATTGGAGTAGAGGTGTTCAAGGAGGGGCTTCTGAAATCTCACTACCTGGCTCTGAATCCTAACTCTGCCCTTAAAGACTGCATGATCCTAAAAGCAAGTCACTCTACCTCTTCCAGCATGAATTTTCTCCTCTGTCAAGTGGAAATAAGAATAACTCCCAGCTCACGGAAGTGTTGTGTCAATGGTATGAGGCAATGTCTATAAAGGAGCTGGAGAGATGGGATGGGTAGGTTCAAGAGAGCAGTTAAGACTGAAGGTTAATGAATTTATGAGTTGTCCCCATACTGGTATAATAGTTAAAGAATGTTCATTGCAGCATTGCCCGCAAGAGCCAACAGGTGAAAACAACTTCAATGTTCCTCAGTGGCGAAATGGATGAAGAAAAAATCATGGTACGTACAGACAGTGCAGTATTAGCCTTTAAAAAGAAGGAAATCCTATCATGTACTAACTACATCATGGGTGAACATTGAGGACATGCTCAGAGAAATAAGCCAGTAGCAGAAGGGGAAATACCACATGAGTCCACTTTTATGAGGCACCCAAAGTAGCCAAATTCCTTGAAACAGAAGGTAAAACAGTGGTGCCAGGGTTGAGGGAGGGGCAAAGGGGAGTTACCATTCAATAGCCAGAGAGTGTTGGTCATACAAAATGAAAAAGCTCTAGAGATTTGTTTTAAAAATTGTATATAACTAACAATACTGTACTGAGCACTTACAAGTTTCTTTCTTTCTTTCTTTTCTTTTTTTTAAGACTTTACTCATTATCCTAGAGAGAAGGGCAGGGATGGAGGAAGAAAGGAAGAGAAACATCAATGTATGGTTGCCTTTCACCTGCTTCCAGCTATGGACCTGGCTGGAGACCTGGCTTGCAACCTGGTTATGTGCCCTGACTGGGAATCGAACCAGTGACCTTTGGGTTCGCAGGCTGGTGCCTTATCCACTGAGCCACCAGCCAGGGCTACACGTTTCTTAAAAAAGTAGATCCTATGTTAGATTTCAGGGGCCAAAATAAAAGAAGAAAAATAAGTCATAGAAAAACATTAAAAGAGCCAAAGTGAATGAGATCTGTGTTTTCTGTGGAGAAGTGAGAAAAGATAAAAGTTTAAGAAGAGACCTCTGGATAATACCCAGTGTCAGGGAAGGATAAGGAAGAACTAGTGAAGGAAAGAGGTGGAAGGAGGAAGATGAGCATGTAGGGTCTCAGAGACCATAGGCAGTAGATTTTCAAGAATTCTCTGCACTAAAGAGGGAAGAACATGGCATTGGAAGTCTCGAGGGCCACAAATTAGATTTCCAGTTATTCCACTTAGATAACTCTCACTTCTTCCCAGTTTTTCTTATCAGATGGAAACGAACATCTATCCCTAGGAGAGTACTTTGCAAATGGAGAAAATGAATACAAATGGCAGGGGATTTTTTGCTGCTGTTGCCGTTACTTTGTCTTGACCCCAGCAGCTCGATTTTATTTTTTCTCTATTGCTGTTGTTTATATGTAACTTAGCAGTTATGTGTCATAGCCTGTTTCTGAGAATGCTAGTAAGAAAATAAAAGAAATATGATGTTCTAAGAAGAGACGGCCAGCTGATGTCTCTTCCTTATAAAGTTACCCCCATCATGAGCCCTGGCTGGTGGCTCAGTGGATAAGGCACCAGCCTGCGAACCCAAAGGTCACTGGTTCGATTCCTAGTCAGGGCACATGACCAGGTTGCAAGCCAGGTCTCCAGTATTTGGAGGCAGGTGAAAGGCAACCATACATTAATGTTTCTCTCTTTTTCTTCCTCACTCCCTGCCCTTCTCTAAAAAAAGAAAAATGAATAAAATCTTTTTAAAAAATGAAAGAAAAAAAGAAAGTAAGTCACCCATTGTTGATTTTCAATCGATTTCCAAGATTGCATTTGCTTGATAATTGGAAAAGCACCACGGAAATGTCTGATGAGAAGAAACCAACTGAGTTGGTCAGGTCCGTTTAGACAGTGAAAAACGTCAAGTTGTCCTTTTCAACCTACCCAGGTCCAGGGACTTACAAAAGGTTACCTGAACACTTCCTTTTCTAGAGTACAGCCTGGCCTTGAAGAGTTGGTGGCATCAGGTGTTGCAGGGATTTCATGGGAGTTACAGAGAGCAGATTCACTGGGGTTTTCATTCCCAAGTGTTACTGTGTTAGCCGCGATGTGAGCCGGCACGAATCAGTTACCTGCGAGGAAGCGGAGTTGGTTCTTCACTTTCATCATTCCGTCACCAGAGCCTCCAATGCACTCATCCTCGTCATCGCCGCAGTCCCCGCTCTCAAGCCCTTCCTCATCGAAGTTTTTCTCTACAACTCGACCTTTCGGCACGGACATGGTTCTCAGGAGCTGAAAGAAAAGAGACAGAAATGTAGCAGCTCTCCACATTGCCGGGGGTTAAGTCTAAAACTGTGTGATATTCATCAGGAGGCATTAAACGTGCTGAATGAGTTACGCAGAAGTTTTTAAGACTGATTTTTCAAGTTCAAATACCTGTAGATGTGGACTGCTTATACACTTTGGAGTTTCATGCTCTTAGACCGTTTTATGGCATTTTCATATGATTCTCTACTCCTTTACTCCACTTACACCAGACTATATGTTGTATGAGATCTTTCTATGTTGCAGTATTTAAGTTGATGAAAAGCTCCACAGTGGAAGAATTCACTGATGAGGAAATTAATACATGATAGGCAAAGCATGTTAATAGGTTGAGAGTACATCGAGATCAGAAAAGATCCCTATGGAATCCCCTTAGAACTATAGTTATAACTGTAACATATAGTTATATATGTTATAACCTTATAACCTTTACTAAATTCAAGCAACAAATGCTTCTACCAAATGAAGAGAATAGCAGTGAATTTTCTATATACTTTAAAAGAAATACAATCGATTGCTACGTACTACGCCTTCATCACTAGAAAAACTTAAAATACCTCCCTCTTCCCATCATTGCAATAAGATGGTTTGAAATTCCCTTTGCTTTTTTGGGGTACATAATATGCCTACTTAGAGGCATGTTTGTTTTGCTCTTCAGGTCTGGCTTTTCAGTCACATTGCCAATGCTTTTCTTTTTTTAAAAGATTTTATTCATTCTTTTTAGAGAGAGAAGGGAGGGAGGAAGAAAGGGAGAGAAGAATCAATGTATGGTTGCCTTTCACCTGCCTCCAGCTATGGACCTGGCTGAAGACCTGGCTTGCAACCTGGTTATGTGCCCTGACTGGGAATCGAACCAGCAACCTTTGGGTTCACAGGCCAGTGCCAATCTACTGAGGCACCAGCCAGGGCTCAATGCATTTCTTATGTGATGGTGGCTCCCACCTCCCAGAAGTCTTTCCACTGACACTGAAGCCCAGCTTAAAGCTCGAGTGGTCTCTGAGAACTGTTCTAAGGCTCCATTTTATTTTTCTGCACCATCTCTTTCTCTAAGGTTGTATTCCAATATCCTCTATTTCTGCTCTAGCTTCTGCCCTACCTGCCCTTTTTAGTCCTAAATCTCAGTTCCACCTCCTATTTTTAAATAAGAGTCAGGAAAAGATGCTAGCTATACTTCAACTGATGTGTGTGTGTGTGTGTGTGTGTGTGTGTGTGTGTGATTGTAAAAGAGGTATCCAGGAAAAAAAAAAGGCTGCATAAATAGGCACATCTTGGTTTCTCTGGTTTCCATTGTCTGTGTTTATTGTCATTGCAAAATATAACTTTATGCTCTCTACTTGAGATTTAGCTGCTATGCCAATATCCTCTTGGAGCAAGCTACACACCAGAGACAAACTTCACTCTGCAGGCTTATTTTTTAAGCAAAGAAAGAAAAGTTCAAATAGTTCCTTCCTGCCCAACAATCTCTAATGATGTTGGAGAAGCCAACCCACCGACCATCTGCCACTCTAGCAGCATCTGCACACTGCTACTCTAATGTTTCCCTTCTATAACCCTCCTCCATCCTCTACTATTCAATCTACAAATCTAACTGTACGAGGTCTGTCCCAAAAGTATCGAACCAATGTCAATAATTAAAACAATTTGCTTGGCTGATACTTTCTGGACAGACCTCATACACTACAGCCATATAGGCTAGGATAAACTAGACCAGGTGGTCCGCAAATTTTGGTGTCAGGTCCCCTTTATATTCTTTTTAAAATACACCTATGTTCATAGCAGCACTATTTACAATAGCCAAGTGCTGGAAACAGCCTAAGTGCCCATCAGTGGATGATTGGATCAGAAAGCTTTGGTACATTTAAACAATGGAATTCTATATAGCAGAAAGAAAGAAGGAACTGGTACCCTTTGCAACAACATGGATGGAACTGGAGAGTATTATGCTTAGTGAAATAAGCCAGTCAGTGAAGGACAAATATCATATGATCTTACCCATTACGGGACAATAATTAGCAAAACTAACAACAAGCAAAACAGGACCAAATATGTGAATACAGTGAATAGGCCTTCAGTGGTCAGGGGGAAAGGGGTTGGGGGGAGGGGGGAGACAGAGGCAAAGAAGGGGAGCAGCTTAGACAAGAACCTAGTATAAAGGAACCATGGACATGGACAACGGGTGGGATTGATTTTGGGGGGAATGGGTGGGTGGGGAGGGGGACAGAGGGGAGCAAAAAGGGGATGGATGTAATACAACAACAATAAAATTTAAAAAAATAATAAAGAAAAAAGTTATACAAATATCAATTTTATTGATTATGCTATTACACTTGTCGCAATTTATCTGCTGCCTCCTGTCTGCTGGCTACCCTCATTCCCTCCAGCAATCCCCCCTTAGATAATGCTCATGGGTCATGCATATAAGTTCTTTGGTTTCTCCATTTTCTACACTATTCTTAACACTCTCCTGCCTATTTTGTCCTGGCCAATTATGCTTCTTAATCCCTGCAGCTTTTCCCCCATTCTTCCCCTTTCCCAGCTGATAACCCTTCATATGATCCCCATATCTATGATTCTGGTCCTGTACTGATTGTTTGCTTAGCTTTTTTTCCCTCCAGATTTGGTTGTTTTTTGAAGTTCAGTTGTTGATAGTTGTGAATGTGCTGACCCTTTTTAGTGTTCATAGTTCAGATCTTCTTCTTTTTCTTAAACAAGTGTCTTTAACACTTTATGTAATAATGGCTAGGTGATGATGGACTCCTTTAGCTTTACCTTGTCTGGGAAGCACTTTTATCGGCCCTTCCATTCTAAATGATAGCTTTGCTGGTAGAATAATCTAGATGGTAGGTTCTTGCTTTCCATCACTTTGAATACTTCTTGCCAGCAAAGTTGCTTTTGAGAAATCAGCCGATAGTCTTATAGAAACCCCTTTGTAGGTAACTCTGTTTCTCTGGCTGCTTTTAAGATTTTCTCTTTCTCTTTAGCCTCTAGCATTTTAATTATAATGTGTCTTGCTGTGGTCATCTTTGGGTCCAAGTTATTTGGACTCTGCTTCCTGGACTTGTATGTCTAGTGCCTTTGGCAAATTCGAGAATATTTATTTCATTATTTTTTCAAGTAAGTATTCAATTTCTTGTTCTTCCTCTTCTTCTGGCATCCCTATGGTTCAGATGTTGGGACATTTCAAGTTGCCCCAGAGGTTCCTAAGCCTCTCCTCATTTTTTAAAATTTGTTTTTCTTCCTGCTGTTCTAACTGAATGCTTTTTACTCTCTTGCGTTCCAAATTGTTGATTTGATTCTCAGTTTCATCCTCTCCACTGTTGGTTCCCTGTAGATTTCTTTCTATTTCACTTAGTGTAACCTTACGTTTTTGCCATACTCAATTAATTCCCTCTTCCACCACTGCTCCCTTTATTTGTATCTCCTAAAGAGCCCATTATATATGCAGCCTGGTATTATGTGTACATGTGACTTTGTTCCACCACTAGACTGAGCTATCTGAGGGCTGTGTCTAACCATATTTGAACCCCATAGCATTTAAAGCTGTGTCCAGCACAACATACTCACTCAACAAATGTGCTATTGAACTGAAGCAAAATAAAGTGGCATGGTATCTTTACTTTTTTAAAAGGCTACTTCCACAAACTCATGAGAAAGGAGAAAGCCAAAACAGATGAATTATATAAGACTTTGTGAATGAATAGCTGAATCCTTTTTGATGACCCTGGCTAAGATCTACAACTTATCTTTGGGAGACCATTTTTCAACCTCATGTACAATGCCCCCAGTATTCTCTGGTAGTTCAGTTTTTTAAAAAAAAATTGCAATCAAAATAAAACCTTTAAAACTTTGCCATTGAGTTAACTTCTTTAGTTCTTAAATTACTCCCATTTTTAGAGACAACCTCAGCATTGACAAGAGGATTATAGGATACTTCCAGATCATTTTACACAGACATTTGCTGATAAGCCTAACCCTCACACACTAACCAAACAAATCCAAACCTAGAAAGCTATTGTTAATGTAAAAGTGTGCTTAAAGAATAGTCTGAAGCTCCACAATGTCGAAAGAAGGGTAATCTGTCAGAGATGAGAAACTGCCAGCAAGGACTGTGGATTTATTACAGCCTGGAATTTGGAACAGAAATCAAATTGGCTAATTACAATTTACAATACTGACCTTTTTGTTCCCTCTCTCACTCTTTACCATGTCTTCCAAACTGAACAACTTGCTTTATAAAATGAAAGTTACGAGGGCCTTGGACATAAAATCAGGTAACTTTAGGTTAACTGCCATTTTCAAAGGGCACTATCTTGTTAGTGTTTTTAAAGCCACAGCTCAGGCCCTGGCTGGTAGCACAGTGGATAAGGTGCTGGCCTGTGAAACCCGAAGGTCGCTGGTTCGATTCCCAGCCAGGGCACATAACCAGGTTGCAAACCAAGTCTCCAGCCAGGTCCGTAGCGGGAGGCAGGTGAAAGGCAACCATACATGGATGTCTCTCTCCCTCTCTGCCTCCTTCCCTTCCCTTCTCTCTAAAAATAAGAAATAAAAAAATCTTTAAACAAATAACTAGAAGCCACAGCTCGGAATAATTATTATCAATGTAAACTATCTTATTCAAACACGGGTCTGATTATTCCACTCCCCTGCCCCCACCATCCCTCTATAAACCTGACATTTCGGCCATATGTTGTCTGACATGCCTTAGTGGGAAGGCCTTTCCCAGCCCAACTTTTTCTATAGCTATTTCTCCCCTTGCAACTCTGTTTGAGCCATGTGAGACTATCGCAGTTGCTTACACATGCAACTGTGATCAGTTTTCATTAAGTAACTTAATATGTTAATTATATGAGCAATATAATATAAGAAGGTAAAGGAAAGAGAAGGGGGAAAAAACCCTAGTTCTCCAACTGTAATAAACAACATTGGTATTTTCAAAGGTCAGTGTGTATGTGTATGATTTTTTAAAATTCGCCTACATTTTTACGTGGTTGAACTTGGACTCTAGCGTCAGACTGACTGAGTTTGGGATTTGGGTTTTTCCACTTACTAACATTTTCCCCACTTGTTAACTTTGCTGTTTAATCTCCCTAAACTTCAATATCCTCATCTGTAAAAAGAGGAAATAATGCTTGCCTCATAGAATTGTTGTAATGAAGAAATATGATAAATGTAAAGCTTTAAACATGAAAATGCATTTAGTTCTTTTGTTTCTGTAAATAAAGATGGTGTATCAGGAACATTCACACAACTTTTACTGTATTTTGACTATTTCTATAGTTTCCCATTAACAGGATTAGTGGGTCAAAGGGTATATACTTTTTTAATACACCATGGGAGTGAGTCTCCAATTCTGCAAGAATCACCTAGGATAACTGATAAAAACTCAAGCTCCCTGGCCCCACTGACAAGAGCGTCTGATTTAGGAGGTCTGGGGTGAAGCATACAAACCTGCATTTTTAACTAGACCTGCCCCTCTAGCTTATGAGCAAATCACAGGGCACACTAATAAGAAAGGCTACCGCGGCATTGCTCCACTTCCCAGGAACCATCTTTGGACAAGAAGAGTCAACCTAGCTCCATGTGTGTTAGAATCCGTAATACATGCTCTTCAAACAATTTTTTTTAAAGTATATGCAACCTGATGATTTCATTTTTCACTTAGACATGAACATCATGACCTTTTGTCTTTGGAGTTAATGAAAATACCTGTGTGTAGAGGTGACTGGCTGTCTTTGATTAGAAAGAGAAATATTCGAAGTTAGCTTTGGAACAGGTGCTTAAGGTTGTGTAATAAAAGGAAACAAAACGCCTGGAATAAATACTTAAGATGATTAGAACCACAGTTAAGAGTAAAGAAGGCATTTTTATTTCATTTTTTAATTTTTATATTTTTAAAAGATTTTATTTATTATTTGTAGAGAGAGGGGAAGAGAGAGGTAGAGAGGGAGAGAGACATCAATGTATGGTTGCCTTTCAGCTGCCTCCAGCTACGGACCTGGCTGGAGACCTGGCTTGCAACCTGCTAGGAATCGAATCAGCAACCTTTGGGCTCGCAGGCCGGCACTTTATCTGCTGTGCCACCAGCCAGGGCAGAAGGCATTTTTTAGAATTTAGCAATTTCACATTCAGAAAACCATAATAACCAAGGTAACAGATCTCCGCATCATGGGACAATGTGATTTAGCCAAAGCTCTGCCTGTGCTTGGTTGACAGGAGAACAAAGATCAAAGTGCGTACTGGTTGTTTTCAAGGGGATCAAATATGGTGAAATTAGACCAATGAGAGCAACGACTTTTGATCTGTCTATATGGTATAAGTAACGTGTCTCTTGGAATTATCTTGATTGCAAAGATATCAACCTTATCAGGCACATATTGTGCTAGGGCTTAACATGTTTTCTCATGTAATCCTTGAATCCTCACCACCAATTTGTGAAACAGGGGAGACTGCCACCCCGATCTCCACATCACGGGAGGCGATTGAGGCTCAGAGCGGAGACAGGACTTGATCAAGTCACTGAATAAGTGATAGAGACCTCATTAAAAACAAAGTCTTCTGCTCCCAAGTCCAGAGCTTTTCAAGAAAAACAAGTTCTCTTAGGGAAAGACATCAACTGACGGGGGTCTTCATTTCACATTCTTTGCCTTCTTGACGGACGACTTTGCCTGAGGTGATACCCAGCTCAGTCTCAATTTTTCAGATGCTAGCCATGCACTATACCTTGATGGGAAGGCCTTTTGTTACTGTGCGCAAGGCCAGGTGGGTAACGACATTCGGATGCCTCCTGCTTTGTTTTCTCCAGCACTGTCATCTACTGCCTTAAATAATCCCTGCGCCTCATCACGAATGGGCGCGCTTTGAAAGGCTTCAGTCACATTGGTTGGAACAGAATGAAAAATTCCACTATTGCTGCTACACAGCTCAGAGTTTTCTTGACTTGAGCCCCTTAAGCATTAAAAATGTAAAGAGTTAAGTAACAAAATAGATCCTGTAAATGTGGGCCTTCATACGTATTTTGAAAATTTAGCTGGTTTCGTCTCTTTTGGCTACTCGCGTAACTCTCTGTAGGCATTTTTTTTAAATATCCGGAATCTAAATTACATTTCCAAGCTATTGAGCTGCGTTTACAAAACTGATGTTGAACTATCTGGATGCTCGGCTTTATACAACCTGCAAGGAATGCTTTGGGGGCCCTGCTTTCCTTGTCCACAGCAACGTAAACATATGCTTTACTGTTTGTATTCGAGTAGCGTAAGTTAATGGGAAACAAATGTGGTGGCTCCAATGATTCTCAGCTTTGCTGGAATGCCATTACTATTTATGTGTCGTGCACATCCACAAGGCCTTGGGCACATGACCTCTGCTTTGCGGGCACACTTTCTTGGAGCAAATGCACTAAAACCACTGCCACAACTAATTGGGAACAATAGCAACTCCACACATTTCAGATGAACCCAGACCCTAATGTATAGGGCAAGAATTAATGGCTGTCTATGTAGGTTGCACACCAGAGAGGCTATCAAGTATATATAACAGTTAAGAGTGTGAGCTTTCGAATCCTACCAGCATGAATTTGAATCTCTGCTTAGCCTATGTACTGGCTGTGTTACTTTGTGCAAGTCACTTAACCTGCCTGAGCTTCAGTTTCCCCATCTGCAAAATGGAGGATAATGCTACTCATCAACGCCACAGAGTTGTTGAAGAATTAAATTGAATAGTATCATTCATATTGCATAGTCCCATGTATCCTACTTTCATGGAACTTTCAATGGTTTATAATTATATATTCCCTTGTCCGCCCCTGTTAGACAGTGTATGCCATAGTGTTTAGTACCAAGCAGATGTTCAATAATATTCATTAGTTAGCACATAATTTTAATGATAGTAATTGGGTTAAAAGAAGATTCAAGGGCATCAAGAAAGAGTCTATGTAACATAATATGGATCTTAAAAATACCCATTAAATATGCCCTGGCTGGTGGCACAGTGGATAAGGAGCCAGCATGCGAACCTGAAGGTTGCTGGTTCGATTCCCAGCCAGGGCACATAACCAGGTTGCAAGCCAGATCTCCAGCCAGGTCCATAGCTGGAGGTGGGGGAAAGGCAACCATACGTTGATGTTTCTCTCCCTCTCTGCCTCTCTCCCTTCCCCTCTCTCTGGAAACAATAAATAAAATCTTTTAAAAACTATCCATTAAATAGATGGATGAACAAATAAATAGAACGTGTGTAAAGTGCTGAACACATTGCTTGGCAAGGTAATAAGTTCTCAGATATGTTAACTTTGCTGCTGACAATGATGATGAACTTGCAGAAGAAGAAGAAAGGGAGGAGGAAGAGCATCAGTAGCCACAGTAGCAGACATGAAGAGCTTATTACGAATGCCTCGTACGGGTAAACAAGCAACGCTCCAAGGACAAACACTGAGGCATCAGAAAGTCTGAGAAACCCCTCTGGATGCCCCCAGGAAGATAAAGATCTGTGCATTAAGTACACACACATAGATGTTTAGGAGAGAGCCAAGGGTCTGGCTACAGCTGTGCATCCATGTGGTATCAGTAGGAAGGGCACCCACACCCAGATATGCTCCTGTCTGAGCACTGCTTCCAATGTCCCCCTCTTATCCACAGCACACACTTTCTCTGCTACTTCCAGTTTCCTGATTTTCACTTTAGGTGTTTTAGAATTTAATTTCGTTTAATTTATTATTTTTAGAGAGCGGGGAAGGGAAAGAGGCAGAGAGGGAGAGAGACATCAATGTACGGTTGCCTTTCACTTGCCTCTAGCTACAGATCTGGCTGGAGACCTGGCTTGCAACCTGGTTATGTGCCCTGGCTGGGGAATCAAACCAGCGACCTTTGGGTTTGCAGGCTGGTGCCTTATCCACTGTGCCACTGGCCAGGTTTTTTGAGGTTTTTAAATGCAGCACTGAAACCTGTGAAAATAAGTTCTCCCATTTGAATAAATGTTGAGATAGTAAAACAAACCAGGATGTGAAAGAAGCAAACTTCAGATGCCTTAAGTCAACAATTTATAATATTACCAATAGCTTACAACTGTATAGGATTTTATTCTTTTCCAAGAGGAGGCATAGCGTAATGGTTAAAAGCTCATATTATGGGGTCATAAAAGTTAAATTCAAATCTAGACTCTATTACTTACTAGCCCGGTGGCAATAGATAAGGTCATCTTTAACTACTCTGAGCCTTATGTTTCTTATCTATTAAAATGGGTATAATAAGCCCTGGCTGGTGGCTCAGTGGATTGGCACCGGCCTGTGAACCCAAAGGTCGCTGGTTCAATTCCCAGCCAGGGCACATAACCAGGTTGCAAGCCAGGTCCCCAGCCAGGCAGCTAGAGGCAGGTGAAAGGCAACCGTGCATTGATATCTCTCTCTCTTCCCTCCTCTCTAAAAACAACAACTAAATAAATAAATAAATAAAATCTTAAAAAAAAAAAAAGAAAGAAAGAAAGCAAATGGGAGCTGAGAGAAGTGAGGCAGCATGTCCATTTTTAGCCTGCAAACGATTTCAGGGTAACTACTGTGAAGTGGTTAGGGTTTGGAATGCGGCCGGGGAGGCGGGCTCGTGTGCACTCCCGCAGGAGCTTGGAAGCTGGAAAGGGCATGGCCCCAGGATAAGCACAGCGTCTGACAATTAATAGATGCTCAGGGAATGCTTGGTGACTGAAAGAATGAATGAAACAATGCGGTTACCATTGTTAACAGCCGGAGAGATTCGGACGGACCAAGTGACAGCCTGCCAACGTTCACATTACTAGGGCTACACTGAGGTGCAGGTCCCATCATCCCTTCCAGTTGAGGGAGCCTCCTCCTTTGATCAAGCGGGGTGAGGTCAAAGAGGAAGGCAGAACGCTGATCTTTTTAAGTGGATGAACCAACTAACTCAAGGGGATGTGGCCAGCCCTCACCCCGAGTGGCTGAATGAGGTTCCTGAGGCCCTAATGAGCCTCTTCCAAGGCCGGATGAGGGCTCTGTGAGATTAGCTGGCCTGAGTGTGTTAACTCCAGGCTCTGTCATGCCCTCCCCTTTAGGGTCTCCAGCCTTACCAGAATAAAGCTCAGCTGGAGGGGCCACAAGCCCCACATAGTATCATTCCAGTCTTAAGGCCAGAGTCAGTGCTGGCCTCACCTCAAGAAGCTGCCCAAGTCCCTCCACCTTGACAGGTGCGGCAGTGAAATGGAAACACAGCCAGGCAATCTCACAGGACCCTGGGTCCAATTGCCCTCGGCAGGCATTTGACCTGGGCTACCAGCACTGCTGAACATGAGTGGCTTTTTGTCTTTGTGTCAACTCTGAATCATGGTGAAAAGCCACAAGGACCCGATGCAACATTTTTCCATAAGAAAAACTTACATCAGGCACCTGTGAAACCCCACAGCATCGGTGCCCAAAGGAATCACCTCGTTTTGATGAGGGCTGATGGCAAACAGCAATGGGCCCAGGGTAAAAGTATACATATTTCCTCACAGAACCGAGGTTACACAGGCATGATTTGAGCATTTACTATCGTCTTGGTGTATAAAGCTGATTCATTCCAAACAGACCTATTGTGGTTAGACTTTTGGGAAATGAGAATTCTTGCCTCTAAAAATAACCTCTGTGCATGAACCACAGCAGGGCCATGTCATCAAGCAGAGGGCTTGGAGAGTCAACCTCAATGACTGGGGGATGAGGGTGCACTCTTCTTCCATAAGTCTTCTGACCCACCAGGGATTAATGACTGCCTCTAATTTCCCTGTCAAAGTTTCCTTCCTTTGAACACTAGGTCTAGATCAGAATTTATAAATAGGCTCTCGGTGGAAGCCAGTTTTCTTTCTCTGGCGTACCCTTTGAAAACTAGGGATTTTTAAATAGGTTTCTGATCATTAAGGGCTACACTGTCTTATTCTGAAGTAAAATAAATGACCTGGTGCATCTGGTACAAATAAAATAGCCGGGACTTGATGAAAAACCTACATTCTGAATTTCTAGTGGTTGTTTCCTTGAAGGTAGCAGAGCTTCAAACATTTCCAGGTCTAAGTGTTAGGCTACGATCCTAAGGGGGAAATGGGCTCCCCCAGGAAACAGGAAGTATGTTAAAATTATCATTAATGTTCATATCTAATCATATACTTTAAAAGGTTGAACTAGAAGAAGCAAAAGAATGGTGCTCTTGTATACATTTTAGCTTTACTCCTGGATGGAAGATTAACTTAAGAAATGCTCGGGTAACTCTTAAATATGAAAACTTGGAATGTGTTCCTAAGAACAATGCTTTGTTTGGTAAATAACAGCATTAAAGATGCCAGAACAATGAACTTTTTCTGAATCCACCATAAGTTTTGCAGCACTTTGGTCACAGAAGAGAACTGGAGCTCTGGTCTTTTGGTAATCAAAGGTGTAATCCATATAATGGCATTTTTGGTATAAATGCTATTATACAGGCTAGTCATAATATATCATTGCTTCATGAAGTGCTTAGAGGCTCAGCTCAGGAGTGGAGTAATAATAGGTTTAGTGAGCCCATGAGGTTTTGGATGTGGGTTAATGCATCTAGTAGGGGGAGAGGTCCTACTGGGGTGTAAAATAGGAAGTAATGTACTGTGACCAATCATTCTGTTTATGCACCTCAACATGTAATAATAATAAGGGGTGGTACTAGTGCAGCTTCAAATAAAATGTAAAAGACAATTAGTTCTGTGGCAGTGAAGGAGTTATGATTAGAAAAGTCTGTAGCAGAATTAGTATTGTAATGTATGATTTTTTTTTTCTGTTGGTGGTAGAGTTTTCCTTTCTGTACCTCAAGTAGTTTGAATGGAACTGGTCAAACAGTGGATGAAGAAATGTGAAATGGAACTACTGGTATTCTCCAGTAGCAAAGGAATTCAAGTTCTACCTTTCAGTGACCATTTAGGATACTGAAACAAAAATGTTGGACACTGCAGTAGTTCAACTCGAACCTGGCCATTAACAATGTGAATATATTCTCTACCTTGTTGGCATTCCATATTTGGTCAAATGGTCTCTTAACAAAATTCACAGCCATTTTACATCTAGTTGTGGATACTGGTGACCATTTTTCCAATTTCAGCTTAGTCAATTCTAGTTTCAGAAATTCCAGTGGCAGAATTGTCTGCTGGGTGATTGTACTTATACATACATTCTGAACATTCTGTTTGTTCATCATCCTTACAGATAAAACTTATGGTAATATTCACTTTTGAGGAAAACAACTTGCATGCCCTAACTAGATGCATCAGGAAAGGAGATGATTGGGAAGAAGAAAGCTTATTTCCCAGAAGATGGTGTCCAATATGAGAGAAGGAGATACTAAATGTACTGAGCACCCAGAAGTGCTCAGCACCTTATTCAACATCTTACTAAAGGAATTAGGTTGTAGACTTAGAACGGTGAGTTAGAAACAACCTGAGAGATCATATGATCCAATCCGTTCATTTTACAGATGAGCACAGCAATCCCACACAGGTCATAGTGGAGCTTTTCAATGACCTAATCAGGAGCGGACAACGTGAACTAGTTTTCTGTCTAATCCTTGGTGATATCATAAGGGAACCAGTTGAGGGCAGTTAAGATAACAGACGGGCAATGGGACTTGAGAGTTGCATAAGGCCTTAAGTCCAGGGAGAGGGCAATGAGGTTCTTCCTCCCAGATCCTTAGCCAGACTTGCTCACGTCACAGGGTACAAAGAGGACGACATGGCTTCTTAGAGCCTGTGGCATCCAACTTCTATGTGGTCATGGGTAACTGGCAGCAATTGAACATGGAGCTTGCCCTCAAGAAATATATAGTCTACAAGGAGTGCCTTTTGAGTTGGTGTGGAAAAATAGTGGGATAAAGCCTTCCAAAGTCCTGATCTCATCCACTCCTGATCCCATTGAGCAAAACATTGATTTGTTGCTCCACTTATTTATGCATTCATTGGTTGATTCTTGAGTATGTGCCCTGACTGGGGATTGAATGCATAACTTTTAGTGTATTGGGACCATGCTGTATATAGCTATCCGGCCAGGGCTATAACCTTTCTGTTTGGATGTTGTTATATAAAGTTTAGCTCTCTAACAATAACTAGACTGTGCCTATCTCAACATTTGCATTCATAAACCAATGGGCTTTTTATTTGGTTGATGGCTTCTTCAAAGCAAATATCAAAAACAGCATGTCCTAGATTTAAATATTCTAATGTATTAGGTAGGAATCTCCGAAGAGAACCATGAAATAAACTACTGGGTTGAATTCAGAACTTGTCATCCTAATTGGCTGATTGCTGATGGCTTTAAAAATAGTTAATGGCACATAACTTTAAATGTATATGTACACCAATGTTAATTAGCAAGTGGATATGTATATTACCAAAAGTCCTCATTTTTAAAAAAGCAATGTACATTTATCTCTATTATATTCTAGCCAATGTTTTTCTTAAATCAAGTCAACTATTTCCTGGCTACATGTTTGCGTATCACTTATAAATAGGGTATATCATACAGAGCTTCTATAAAGGCAGATAATTCACAGTAACAAGTCCCTTCAGAATCTGAATAAATTTCCTATGGGCATCCATACAAATTAGGCCACCAAGTAATGGCAGTGGATATATATTGCCCTAATTGATGTATGTTTACACATAAACCAAAATGTCACTTCCTAGTTGATTGTACATTCTCACATGCTATGAACATTGACATATTTCAGGTTTTAAGGTTCCTGCTCAGCCTACAAATTATATTACCTAAGAGAAACTGCATTCTGGCCTTCAAATAAAACCCATGTTAGTTGATTGTTTAACAAGTTAGAAACAAATTTGACCTGGAGTCACAGCTCTTTTTGGCCCCCGCCTGTCATCTTCTGATCGGACAGCACAATGTGTATTGGAAAGAGCTCGAGAGAAGCAGTCAGGTGTTCTCAGCTTTGCCGCTCTTTTGGTCTTAGGGGGAAACCTCTTCCCCTCTCTGGGCCTGAGATTCCCAATATATACAAAGAGGGATTTGGACTGAAGGAGCTGAAAGTCTTTTCCAGCTCTGACAGCCTATGAGATTACTAAAGAGAGGAAAAGGGGGAATAACTTGGGAATGATTCCTTGTGAAAGAGAGTTGAGTTACTTGGGGGTTTTTCTATGTGTGGGTGTGGCAATGTAAGGAAACCCGATCCTAATTTCAGCTTCAACACAGTAAGAAATAATTGCTAATCAAATGTTAATGAAATGCTTACAGGCTTTAGGTCTGGAAAAGTCATCTTAAACACTTAGAAAAACAATCGGGAATGACAGCTGTTTTTTCACCTGCTCCTAGAGAAAATTCTTAGCTTTTAACCATGACATCCTCTTTTAACTCAACTACAGTCCATTTAAACCTACTAGCAACCTCTCGTTTTGAATTATACATGAGGATCATGAAGACATTCAACATAGAGAATTCTTTTTCTTCACCTGAATTCTGTCCATTCAAAGTTTCCAGCACCATATTAAAGTTCCTGCTTGAAAATACACACTATCTGTCTTCTAACAAAATGAACCTTTATAATCTGATACCCGACCCTATGAATAGTTTCTAAATTACATGGCCTTCTCTCACAATTACCAAAATGCAGACCGATCTCGCAAGCAGGCAGAATGGTGAGCTGTCAACAAGCAGAGACCTGAAAGGTGCTGGGTGGCTCTGTGCCCCCAAATCTTTGTCTTCTTAGACACTTGCAGGGTTTGACATTCTATCTCTAGAGACACATTCCTTTGGGATAAACATTGATCACCCCAGGTGTCTTGTCGAAACAGAATGTCTATTGGAGAGGCAAGATGTTAAATCATGAATGCTTTATAGTAATGTTTCCTAAGGTGTATTCTTTAATACACTTTCCTCATTCCAGAAGACATTGGAAAAAGAGATCCATGGCCAGGTAAATTGACAAAGCATATTACACTACATCTCTTCTTGAAGGGTCAAAATGCACAGCAGCATATTAAAGATTCTAGGAAGTCCTGCTGCAAACAAGCTAAATTCATTGTGTTTAAACCACTGTTTCCTTACTTGAGAATATGGAACACTTTTGAAAAAAATTTCGAATTGTGGTAAAAAAACACGTAATGTAAAAATTTTCATCCTAACGATATTTAAATGGATAGTTCAACAGTGTTATATATGTCTACATTGCTCTGCAACCATTTTCATCTTGCCAAACTGAAACTCTGTACCCATTAAACAACTTTCCATTCCTCTCTCTCCCACAGCTCTAGGCAACCATGACCCTACTTTTTGTCTCTGTGAATTTGGTACGCTAGATACCGCATAGTATTTACCTTTTTGTGACTGGCTTATTTCATTTAGCATAATAGCTTCAAGGTTCATCCACACTGCAGCAAGTGGCAATACTTCTATGGTGAATAATATTCCATTGCATGCATATACCATATTTTGTTTGGCCATTCATCTATCAATAGATACTCATGTTGCTTCCATCTTTTGGTTACTGCGAATAATGCTGCTATGAGCATAAGTATGCAAATATCTTATAGTCCCTGCTTTTAATTCTTTTGGACATATACTCAGAAATGGCATTGCTGTAGCATATGGTAGGTAATTCTATTTTTAATTTTTTGAGGACCCACCATACTGTTTTCCATAGTGGTTACACCATTTTACATCCCCGCCAACAGTGTACAAAGGTTCCAACAATTCCACATCCTTGCCAACACATTTTTTATTGCAGCCATCCAAATAAGTGTAAGGTGGTATCACATTGTAGTGTTGATTTGCATCTTCCTAATGATTAGTGAGCATCTATTTTCATATGGTTGGAAAATTTTTATTTTTGTAATTTGGAAAAACTTCTAAAAGTCCTACCAATCATAGTTTTGTGGAATATACTTTGGGATACCCTGCCAGAGAGAATGGGAGATAATGATGACTTTTTAGAATAGAGGAGTCTTTGTTGGTTTATTTTTTTATTTAATTTTATTGTTGTTGTACTACATCCACCCCCTTTTTACTCCCCTCTGTCCCCTTCCCCACCCACCCACTCCCCAACCAAAGTCAATCCCACTTGTTGTCCATGTCCATGGTTCTTCCATACTAGTTTCTTGACTAAACTGCTCCCCTTCTTTGCCTCCTCCCCCACCCTTATCCACCAAAGGTCTATTCATTGTATTCATGTATCTGGTTCCATTTTGCTTGTTTGTTTTTGTCCATTATTGTCCTGAAATGGGTGAGATCATATGGTATGTGCCTTTCACTGACTGGCTTATTTCACTAAGCATAATAACAGTGACTATTTAAAAAGCTACAAACTATAAGTATGTACCCAAACAGGTTACCTCTGGGTAGCAGAATTAGGAGATGACTTTGTTTTTGCTTATCTGTAATTTCTACATTCTTACAATAAACCTGTATTATGTAATTTTAAAAGTTTTAGATGATGATAATGACAGAAAGACAGACAGACAGCATGCCCAGTACGACGCTAGTTGCTTTGGCACAGCTACCAGTGATCTATTCCTTCCCACAACTTTTGTTGTTCTCGTGCTCAATTTAGCAGCATCCTACATTCTGCATTATATGGTTTTCTAATTATTTGCTATGTTTTAATATTAAATGCCCATCACTGTCAACTCTTTAGGAGGAGAAACTGTGTTTTTCTATTGTTTGGGCCCCAGTGATAATGACTGGATTTTCCAACCCCAACCAAGGCATATCATCTAACAAAGGATGTGTTTATGTGTATATGTGCTGTAGCTGAGCATGTGAGGCGATATGGGAATCTTCATGTGGATATTAAAACACTGAAATTCTGGTGCATTTTTGGTGATTTATGAGTCCAAAGAGACAGAACGTTTAAAAACATGCCCTTGGATGACACAGAACTGTTACTCACCACTCCTACAATAAAACTTTCTTAAAACCTTAGGGGCCTCTGTATATAATATCTTTATTACACTATTAGTGACTATATTCCCTGTGCTGTACTTTACATCCCCATGACTATTTTGTAACTGCCATTCTGTACTTTTCAATCCCCTCACTTTTTTTCACCCAGTCTCCCAGCACCCTCCTCCCATCTGGCAACCATTAAGCCTGTTTTATGTGTCTATAACTGTTTCTATTTTATTTGTTTTGAATAGAATAAATCTAAAATAATTATCTAGTCCTTAAATGCATTAGTATTCTCCATTTCTCCATTTAATATTTTTCTGTTTATATTTTTAAACAATATTTTGACCCCACAACTTGGCATTTTGTTAATTAACCATTGGTTGGTTGGTTTTATGTAAACTGATTTTGTTTCTAAAATAATCTCCAATCAGAATATAGCATCTCATCTATTAGATTTCCTCCTCTCAACAGATGTTCTGAGTCCTCATTGTTTCCAGATTACAATCAGATTGTCCATAATACAGAGACCCAGACATCTGGTCCAAGGGAAAATGGGCAAAGCCATTCAATCAGGTAGTGGAGGAAACACTTCCTGAAAGTTTATCCAGCAGCCATTCCCACACATGATATCCTGAAGGTACTGCTCTGGGCTTTGCTGGAGTTCTGAATCATGAATCCAAATGGGACCTTCAAGGTGTGATTCTGTGCGATAGTGCAAAGAGGATTGGAAGCCCGACCTGGTATCCAAACTCAGTCCTAACAATTTATCAACTGATTACATTTGCACAAGTCGCTTCCCTAATCATAGGCTCACCTGTGAAAAACAGAGTAGGCAAGTCCCTCACAGAGCAGCTTCGAGGAATCCATGAAATGATACATGTGAAAGCACTTTGTAACATGTCACCCAAAGCAGTGTAAGGTAACTAACTCTGCTGCTTAGGAGCAGAAAAACTCTAACCTACTACACTTAGAAGACCATCGATGTCCTCAAAAATGCTGTTGAACCCAGTGATGATGATGGGGTGTTGCAGTCTTGACTTGTTAAAAATAAATCAGTAAATCCCCACCAAACAACTACAAAAAGAATTGAAGGCTAATTAATACATAGAAGGTGGGAGTGCAAAAAAAAATCTCCTAGCATAGGCACTTTCTTTGTACCTCTCTGCTCTTATTTAAACTGTAAAATATCCAAGAAAAATTACTTGAGTGAACACTTGATCGAAGATGATATACAAGTGGACAATAAACACATGAAAAGGTGCTTAACATCATGACTCACTAGGGAAAGGCAAATGAAAACCACAATGAGATACCACTATACGCCCACAAGAAAATCTATACTCAAGGAATGACTATATCAAGTGTTGAATAGGATGTGGACGAATTAGAACACACATACATTTCTGGGGGAAATATAAAATGGTACCATCACTTTGGAACACAGTTTCGCAGTTTCTCAAAATGTTTCACATATTTATCAATGACACAGCCATAACACTCCTAGATATCTACCAAAAATATTAAGACATCCATCCACAGGAAGACCTGTATGTGAATGTTTATAGTGGCATTATTCATAGTAGCCCAAATCTGGAAACAACCCAAATATCCATCATTTGGTGAATGGATAAACAAAAGGTGGTACACCCAGATACTGAAATACTACTTGGCAATAGAAAGGAACAAAGTATGGAAACAAGGAACAGGCTGGCAGTGACCAGAGAGGTGGGGTGAGGGGGAGAAGGGTAAAGAAGGAGAAGGGTCTAGTCAAGGAACTAGTATAAATGACCCATGGACAAGGACAACAGGGTGGAGATTGACTGTGACAGAGGGAGTGTGGGTGGGGTAGTGGAGAACAGTGGGGCGGGGGGGAAATTGGGACAGTTGTAATTGCACAACAATAAAAAAACTAAAAAGGCACAAAAAAGAAACAAAGCATTGGTACATGCTACAACATATATGAACTTCAATAGCATTATGCTAAGTGAAAGAAGGCAAGCACAAAAGACTTTATTTTATTGTAATCTCACTTATTTGAAATTACAATAAATAATTACAATAAATAATTATTTATTTAATTATTTTAAATAAATGATATTTATTAAAAAATATCTATAGGGACAGACAGTAGATTAGTGGTTGCCTTGAGCTGGGGATCAGAATGGAAGTGACTGCAAACAGGCCTGCAGGAACTTATTGGGCTCATGGAAATGTTCCAACTCGGACTGGGATGATGGTGGCACCACTGTATAAATTACCAAAACTCTTTGGGTTGTATGAACACTGATCATGGGTGAATTTTATGAAATGTAAATAATATCTCAATGAAGTGTTTAAAATATATTAAAAAAAAAAAAGGAGTAATTATGCTAGCCAAGGTGACAGCTTGTGTGAAAATGCCTGCCTTGGGGTCAAAACCCAACAGAAATCTAGCTCCTTTAAGCCAGCAACATCTTAGTGAACTCCTTCCTTATCCTGACTTTTGGCTATCATAATCATGACACCAGCCAGGGGACTACATTGACTACATGAAGTTCAAGTTGATACTTTTCCAAACTCAGTTACTACTCTTCTGCAATCTCTTTTTTCCATCCCCATGTCTCTGGCTTTTATCAGCAGTTGCTACATTAAAAAAATATATTTTATTCATTATTTTTAGAGAGAAGGGCAGGGAGGGTGGAAGAAAGGGAAATATCAATGTATGGTTTCCTTTCATCTGCCTCCAGGTGGGGACCTTGCTGGAGACCTGGCTGGCAACCTGGTTATTTGCCCTGCCTGGGAATCGAACCAGTAACCCTTGGGTCTGCAGGCCAGTGCCAATCCATTGAGCCACCCAGGTGGGTGGGTAGTTGCTACATTTTGCCTTGGCTCCCAGGAGATGTGTTTCTTGCTCAGTTTATACTTCTTCCTTCCAGTCATGCCTGAGTCTGTTGTCTACCTCTCACCTAGTTCCATGTGCATGGCTTCCACAGCCTATTTTACAGCAATGAATTTATACTGGAACAGACAGGTCTCATCAGATGACCAAACGGCTTACTTTGTAGATCTCCTCTAGTCATTTCCAATGTCTAATCACTCTTTTTTGGGATGCAAAATACCATTGCTTATTCAACAATACAGGAGTGACAGAAAGTGAACATAGATCCTAGACAGTGCTTATCTGAGTTGGTCTCCAAGTCCTGGGATAAAGCCAAAGGCAGAAGTAATCAAAAAGCAACAATGAAAGCATATTTGCTGTATGTGGCAATTGGGCAATGAGGTAAGGCAGTCTATTTTAGAAAGGTTTCTATTTTGTTAAAACAGTTAACAATTCGAAATTTGTGCCCTAACCTTCAGGTGTCGAAAAAGCCTGGTCCTTGCCCTGGCCGGTGTGGCTCAGTGGATTAAGCACCAGCCTGCAAACCAAAGGGTGGCTGGTTTGATTCCCAGCCAGGGCACATAACCAGGTTGCAAGCCAGGTCTCCAGCCAGGTCCGTAGCTGGAGGCAGGTGAAAGGCAACCATACATTGATGTCTCTCTCCCTCTCTGCCTCTCTCTAAAAATAATGAATAAAATCTCTTTTTTTCAAAGGCTGGTCTTTCCAGAATCCCTAAGAATTCTAATAAGTCAGTTTTTAAAATGTGCCTAAGAAGGTATACCAGACGCATACTTCATTCATCAAACCATAACCACCACAGTCATCAAGTTAGGTGTGCTGAAGAGTAAGGAATGTGGAGTCAGAAGATCTGTATTCCTATTTCCTTTGAGTCCTCCCCATGCTGGATGTGAGACCTCACGCAGTTCCCTGAACCTCACTAATCCTTAGTTTCCTATGCTACAAAATTAAAGTAACAGTCCCATCTATCATACAGGGTTACTCGGAATGAAACGTATTTGCGTGTATAAAAAAACACCTGCAGCGACCCATACTTATAGAAGCTGTCTGCTTGCCAGAAAATGCCAACATTCCTTATACGGTTTTCTGAACTTACAGGGCACCTTCCCAAATTACTTTAAAAAACATTCTGTTCTCATTTCCCTATCTCTAAGGGGTCTTCTTAAACCTTGGCATTCCTGGCCTTCCATATGGTCATTGCTTAACTCTGCAGTACACACCACACGCCACACACACACACACACACACTAATGGTTATTCTGAACACTGTTTGGGTCTGTTTCTTCCACTTCCACTTCCTGGCTTGCCAAAGAATAAATGCTGTCAATCCCACATTTCTATAGCACTACTTCTCCCAAAGGGTTTCCACTTGCATTTCCCACTGGGTGAAATGCAACTGCTATTTAATAGCACATAGCAACACTATACAACAGTCTAAGACAGGATGCGAGAAAAGTAATATTATATGCAGCTGAGAGGCCAAGGGAAGCCAATGTCAACAGATGGAATTACCAGATGTGAACTTTGGCCAAGGAGGTCAGGGCAACCACTCCTTTAAGGAGTGCCAGGAGATCTTTAATGTCCACAAATCAGCGCAACCTTGGAATCACATCTTATTGAAAATGGACTCTTCTGGAATTCTGACCCATTGTTATTGCATCGATTCCGTTTTGGGGTGGGGTGTGCCTTGTACACTCTCACTAGCAGATCTTCCCCTCCCTGTTCAGAAGGTAAGCTCTCTGTAAAAATCACTTCTAACTAAGAGCTTGGCATTCTTTGGGGTGATTTAAAGGGCTGATTGCTGGAGTGAACCTGGACACAAGCCACAATTTAACGCTCCTTCCCCCTGTGGCGGCCTTTTTCCTCCCTTAACACAGTGGGAAGAGCAATTGCACTCCAGTCTCACATAAACTTGGAATGAGCCAACCGTCCTTATTTTGTTCTCACTCTGACACTTATTTCCTTTCCAAGACAAGACAGGTGCACCGGTCCTTGTGGTGTTGCGTGATGGAAATGAACTGGGAAGAATGATGCTTTAAAAGGCAGGGGATGCTTTAGCCAACCAGATACAACAGGAAAGCGAGGAAGTTCACTCTTAGTCAAACTACACTCTCCCCCAGGGCTTCCTCTCGAAGGTGGTCCACTGGGGCTTACATGATGGTGTCCAGAAAGGAACTCTATTGGGAGGAATGTTAATTTACCCAAGAATTGTTTTTCAGACTTACAAAATTCTTGGACGCAAAATAACGAGGATATGTAAGCACCTGGCACTCCAAATGAGTCATTATGAAATATTTTAATTAAGCCAATTTTCAATATAGCATCGAGTGCCAAAGACTTGTGTGTCCATACATGATGAGAAGGACTTTTGTCCCTGAGGGAGACTGTATGTGGGTCAGACAAACTTCCTATTCTTACGCTTTTAATAAAAGCAAGGAAGGAACTTGGCCTGTCTGCTTATTCCATTCTGTACTGAGGTGTTACTTTCAAATGTGAACAGGACTTTTCTTCATGATAAAATGGGAGGAAAAACCCACCACCTGGAATTTATGATCAGTTAATTTTCTCATTCGCCAATCTAAAAGTAAATTGCTTGCTCCTTCTCGTGCCAACCTTTTTTCCTTTTTCCCCTTCTTTCCCAGTCACTAGTGCTGTGAACGAAGTCTGTCTACAAAGGATGTGACATTTGAGTGGTGGGGGGGCAGGCAAAGGCTCCAAGTGGGCCTCAAAAACAATCAATCACTTATATATTTTGTGCATTCCCAATGCACCCCTCAGCTAGTGCATATGTACATTGTATCACATAATATGTAGGTCATTCTGTTTTTCAGTGTAGATAAACATGAACGCCTTGCCTCTTAATTAAATTTTGCCCCCCCCACAAAGTATTTATTATTCCCTGGGAGCCAAGTTCCTTATGGACAATATTAGAACCCAGCCTCTGATCTTTGTGTGTGGGGGGGAAGAGTGGGAGAGAAATATCCTTGCTGAGGGGTGCATTGGGAAGGCACAAGATCAGAGGCTGGGCTTCAATACTGTCCATAAGGAACTTGGCTCCAAGGGAATAATAAATACTGTTTGGATTAAAAAAAAATAAAATATTTATTTATTTTTAGAGAGAAGGGAAGGGAGGGAGAAAGGGAGAGAAATATCCATGCAAGAAGGAAACTGGGCCCACAGCACAGGCATGTGCCCTGACCAGGAATTGACCTGGTGACCTTTTGCTTTGTGGAATGATGCTTCACCAACTGAGCCACACTTGTCAGGGCGCTGTTCAGATTTTTTAAAAAATTCTCTTGTCTAGATTTTACTCTCGGGCTTCCAACTCAAATTTATAACTGTCCAAGGTATACTTGCCCTTGACTACCTCAACTTCCACCATTCTCTCCATATATCTTCACTAATCGCCATTTCCTAAGTACACCACACAGTTTCACACCTTCATGCTTTGCCCATGCTGTTCTCTTGGCCTTGGCCTTGAAATTCAATTTCTCCTCCAGGAATCATCTCATATGTCACTTCCTCTACATTAATTCTTCCCCAGTTCCTGCAGCTGAATCAAATCGTTCCTTCTATGTGCTCCCACAACATTTTGTTTGGACTTGTCGTAAAATCCCAATCAGATTCTGCCTTGTACTGTGATCATTTGTGTCTATGTCTGGGTTCTCTACGAGTCTACAGGCTGCCTGAGGGTGGAACCATGTCTGATTCACCTGTGTGCCTCTCCAGATTCCCAGCGCCTAGCTGAGTGCCTGGCACACTCAACAGCTGAATAAACAATACATAGAACAGGAGCTCAAGGATTACGCATTGGTTGATTGAATTGTCTGTATGTCTTCTAGTTTTTAATCAAAGAGCCTGGCATAGACTGTAAACCCCATACAGAACACAGGACATCTGTGTCGGAATAACTACGAACATTTTTAAATGTCAGACTTTTGGAAATTTGTTTAAATTCTTTTGCTAGCATGCAACCTTTGTAGGCCTAACAGTTAATAGGAAAAAAGAAAAACCCAAATCATTGACTTACTTCCAAGAGTTTTAGCCACAGAACCTTTTGCAGACTGTTAAGAATGAGGGCTTCTGTTTAGGCATTGCCGGTTAATTTCTAACATAGAAAAATTATTTCTGGTTATAGCATTAGTGCATGTTTTGATTTCCTCAGCACTGTCCTGCCCTGAACAAATACTCCTTTTCAGAGACTCTGCCTTACTGGGCAGCTCAGTAATAAGAACTTGTACTGTAGTGCAATCTGATGATGTCCCATCCCCCATCCCATCAGAAGCTGGTTTTGGAATCTCCTTGCAAAATGTTCTTGCCTTGGCTACCAGAAGGTCCAAACAAATGACCTAAAACCCCGTCTAGAAAATACTGGGGCAAAGTGCCTTGGAACATACTCAATTTATACTAACTAAATAGGTTATCCACTGTTTCTAGTGTCAGGGCCAATAAGTCAATGGGATGCTACGGGTTGATTTGTGTTATTTTTTTTCTCCTTTCTCAGTCCCAGACATCTTGGAACCTAAGCCATGGATATTCCAACATGCAAGTTATTATCGTGACTAACACAGACGGAATTACCTACTGCTACATTCCAGGTATGTTTATGTACGACCCTGTCTGACCTGCTTCCTTCCTCCAGCTGTCTCAGTTTGGGGGTGGGAGATGGGGATTTACCCCCTCTCCTGAATTTTCTCTGACAACTGTGATGTCAAATGCAATTATTTGTGGAGGAATCTGCCGTATGGATGGATGAAAGGGACCCATGCAAATCCCCAACAAGAAAGGGAAATACCAGCTCTAGGGAAATATGTCCTGAAAGCATGCCAACTCTGGTCCACCCTGCCCAAGGCCCCCTGTGCAGATATTAACAAGCTGAACACAATATGACTTTAGGAATGCAAAGAAAAAAAGAAAAAAAAAACTGTTTAGCAGTTGAAAAATCTCCTCAATCTGAGGTCAACCCAGCTAATAAAAAAAAAAAGCTTCAAAAACTTCTGAAAACCCCTGAATAAGCCCCAGATGTTCCCGTTCTCAGCTGAACTTTCCACCAAGTTGTTTCATACCCTCTTCTTTTTCACAAGTAAAACTCTTGCAACCTCTGGTGCTTTCTTATCTGTTTCCAAAGAAAATTGCCGCAAGTCAAATTCCTTCTCGCACCCACAGTAACTAATTGTTCATACGGTTATTCATCTCCTTTTCTGAAAAAAGAATAAAATGGGCAAGACCCCTTAGTGCAAGAGTAGAGACTTCCATTTTATTTTATTTTATTTTGCCAAGGGCCACTGACCCACAGTGGAAAAATATCCACTGGGGCCACACACAAGGAAGGAGCCACTTGATTTTGTTTTGCTTGTGTGGGCAAAATAGAAAATATTCACCTCATTTCCTCGACAAAATAAGAATAGGAAAAGGAAAACGCCAATCTAGATGACAAATAGTTAAGATACTCCAGGTCTATGCTATAGCAAGGTTGGGGAATGAGGTAGTTAAAAAAAAAAAAAAAAAAAAGGATGTGGGGGAGGAGGAAATAGAAAGATTGAGGGGGAAAATGGTAAGGTAAAGAATAGAATGAAAAAGGTCGGGGATGGTGAAAGGGGGAAGGAGAAAAATAAGACACTAAGAAAAAGGTAAAGAGGAAGGCTGTGCAGGCTCTGTAGATAATGGCTTCATTGCAATAAACTCGTCCCACCCCTGTACGTTGGGAATCCGAGTAAGTTATCACTGCCCTTTGAAAATTCTTATTAGCTTTCTAGCAGTTTCGGGAAAGTCCTTTCTGTGCTGAGAAACAGCTGGTCTGCTTTGATTTTCAAACTTCAAAGCTAGTTTTCTGAAATAAAGGCTGGTTTTGTCAGCCTGCAGGTTTTACGTGTGTGCGAAGGAATGACTGCAAGTTTCTGACATTGCAAAATTGTCAGGTGGCTTTATCTGTGGTCTTCGAGAGGTTAGGACTGTCTTATTTCGTAGACCTTGAACATTACGCTTCTTTTTAATTTTTATTTATTGATTTGAGAGGAGAAAGAAGAAGGAGAAGGAGGGGAGAGGGAGGGAGGGAAGTGGGGGAGAGAGAGAGAGACAGAGAGAGACTGATTTGTTGTTCCACTCATTGATACATTCATTGCTTGATTCTTGTGTGTACCCTGACTAGCAATTGGACCTGCAACCCTGGCATATTGGGAAGACATTCTAACCAACTAAGCCACCAACCAGGGCCTGAATGTCATTTTTAAAATCAGCATTTATTCTATTTATTTGATGGTTCTCCCCCTCAACATCCCCAAAGAAACTTACTTTGGGTTTTAGCTGGATCCTGGTATAGCAGACAATATAAAGTGGAGAGACCACGTGTACATCTCTTAAGACAAAACGGAGCAGCATTCACAGCTCATTTAACTACTACTCTTCTCTCATTGAAAGAAGAACCTCTGAATATATGGAGTTAGCAACCCACTAAAAGAAGTTGCTTTCAAGCTGCAGGACTGATTTGAGAGCTACTGTACATGTGCTGCTGGGATTACATTTTGCTCATGGTGTATTAAAATGGAACAAGACAATGTCCCAAGAAGGAAAAATAAAATAATAAAGGGTGGACAGCAAAGCCAAGCCATCTGATGACAGACTAAAATCACTAGCCTTTGAGTCTGAAACAATGAAGTCTTAAGAGGGAAATCAGAAAAGTGTATACAACTGTGATGGGTATTGTAACCACAAAGTTCCATCCTAGAATACTGAAACCAGGGGGCAAACACCTTGAACTTGCAAGAGATGGTTTCAGGTTAGATGAAGGGAGACCCTACTTCAAATATCAAATATTAAACATAAGTAATTTATTTACCTAAGGGGTAAGGAGGAAAAAAAAAATAGCAATAGGTTCCAAAAGATTTGGACCAACTTGTGAATGACGAACTAATGATTGGATTACTCACTCGGGGAAGCTCACAAGCTTGGGACCATCTCTCACTGTGCACACATTTCCTAGTGTCCCTGTCAGCAAGGAATCCTGGGTGATGTGCGTTGTGAGGCTGCCTCTTAGACCATTTCTCTAAAGGTCTCTGGTGCTGCTTTCAGAATTAAGGTGGTACCTGCAGGGCTATCAGGCTGAAACACAGGGTCAGGGGGTATCAGCCCAGTTGTGGTATTCTCACTGCCTCCTCTCAGGTCCTAGGTTTCTTCTGAGGCAGCTAACAGAGATGGAGGCAGAGGCAGCTCACATGGGGGAGGATGGAGAGAGGTGGGAGCCCTTTGACTCTGGTCCAGGGTAGTTTAAATTTACATCAAGTCCTCACCTAGTTCAAAATTTAAAAAAATGAAAATAGACATTGCTTTTCTGATGTAAAAAAAAAAATAACTTAAAAATGTATTTGGGCAGAATACAGAGAGGTACGAAAACAAAAATAAAAGTTATAATACCGCTGATATCTTTAATATAGATTGTTAAGCCTCCTCCCCCACCATACATTCATATATACATGTGCTATTTTAAACAGGTTTTAGAAAGATTTTATTTGTTATTTTCAGAGAGATGGGGCAAGGGAGAGAGGCAGAGAGGGAGAGAAACATTAATGTGTGGTTGTCTTTCACCTGCCTCCAGCTACAGACCTGGCTGGAGACCTGACTTGCAGTCTGGTCATGTGCCCTGACTGGGAATTGAACCAGCAACCTTTGGGTTCACAGGCTGGCACCAATCCACTGAGCCACACCAGCCAGAGCCACATGTGCTATTTTTGGTAAAAACTGGGTTGTACTTTAATAGTCTCATAGCCTTCTTTTTAACTTGACAATATGTCACAATAGCTTCCTTTGCACAACAGTATCTTAAACATATTTTAAAATTATAATATTATTTTTTATTTAAGTATAGCGGAATTATCTGCATCCATTACACTATTTTTGAGGTGTATAGTCAATAAAATATTTTTAATGGCTGCAGATTATTCCACTGTATGGAAATACCAGAGTTCACCTAAAAAAAAATAAAAAATCTCCTTTTGATAGATATTTGGGAAGCTTTCCTGAATATGCCATGGAAATTGTTATACATACAATTTTGTGGATTGCTATAGTCTTTCCTTGGGAGAAGTTGCTAGTTGTGGAGTCTAGTTCCAGGCTACTTCAAGGGACCTCCTAGATAATTAGACTGTGTCATCCCTCAACACAATAGAAGACAGACCATGGAATTTGCAGTAAGTTCAATTTTTCAGTCGCAATGTAAATGTCCGGTCCTTCATCAATGACAAAAAGAATATTAATGATAGCTAGCTCACAGGACAATAGTTAGAAATAAGTGTGGTCATGTACACAAGAGGTCCTCCTAAACTTTAAAACACAAATTCTTGTTTTCTTTTTAACATCTCTATTGTGAATTCAGAGGCAGTTTTAGTGGGTCCAGTCTACCATGTTCCACATACTGAGAGGGCCCCAAGAAATCTCTGAGGGCTTACCAAGAACACTTCAAGCCCTGGCTGGTGGCTCGGTGGATAGGTGCCAGCCTGTGAACCCAAAGGTCGCTGGTTCGATTCCCAGCCAGGGCACATAACCAGATCGCAAGCCAGGTCTGTGGCTGGAGGCAGGTGAAAGGCAACCATACATTGATGTTTCTCTCCCTTTCTTCCTCCCTCCTTGCCTTTCTTTCTAAAAGTGATTAATAAAATCTTAAAAAAAAAAAAAAAAAAAGGAGAAGGAAGAAGGAGAATGAGGAGGAAGAAGAAGAAGAAGAAAGAAGAAAGAAGGAAGAAGACAAGAGGATGAAAAGGACAAAAACGACTTCGGAGTCCCAGCCCTGCATCATTTGCCTAGTGTATGAGGCGGGATGTGGGGTGGTGCTTTAAGCTACTTTGTGTCTAGGTAACATTTGGCTCCCCAAGTTTCAGGCTACATGGAGTTCACCTGGTGACTGTTTGCCACTGTCTAACATACTGGGGAGGAAAGTTTCTCATGTTCTCTTCCTTGTTTGGCCCTCTATAAATACACCCGGTTTGCGTGGGCCTGAATTGAACTCTCTGGCAAGAAACCAGCTTTCTCAGGAAGAAAGAGATCAGTTGCCTTACAGCACAACTTGCACATTCCTTTCCAAACGTCTGGTGCTTTTGCTTGGGGGGGGGGGCAGTAAAAAAGTGCTGCTGTTCATCATTACTAGCCAGAAGCATTTAGAGATTATGGCTTGTTTTTTTAATCCAGAAGGGAGGCACAGGATCAGCACCCGTAAGTGCTCAATAAATGCTACTTGGTCTTGATCTCTGTCCGTCTCTAGATTTTTTTTTTTTTGCTAAATTCTTAGTTTATGTGGAAGATGAGAGTGGGTGAACAGGACGAAAATGAGTGAGGAGTTGTGGGGCAAGAAGTACCTCTCCCTTGCACGTGACAGAGTAAATGTGGGAGGCAAGGAACCACGGGGCTTATAAAAGGAAGGCGACAAGTATTTTTGTGGCAGAGACAAAAGTCACACACATGGTTGATAGAAGACAAATAGAAATGTAAGTCACGTTGGAAACTAGAGCGCTAGAAGGAAACAAAGACACAAAAAAGATTGTGGGTCCCTATAAGCCAAGGGCAGTGAGCGTGTCATTGTTTTTTCTAGTTCCTCTGCTCCACAGGGGACTGATGGGGGAGTAAGGCCACCGGCTTAGGGTGATGGCATAGGGATGGAAAGGGTCTTAGACAAAGAATGTTACAGATAATGACCTGAAGGCACCTGATTGCCTGGCTACAGGGATGAGAGTTCAGGACTAGCAATGCCACCAGAACAGTGATTTAAAAAAAAGTGAGTGGCACACAGTAGGTCCGAAGAATGTGCTGAAGTAGACAAGAAACAGACCTACCTGTCCGTTCTCACAATAATTTCCTGGGAGAGAGCTGGAGAAATCTGTGTAAATTGGGTAGGTGTGCTAAAGATTTTGTTTACTTTATTCACGTTCATATCCATCAAATAAGCACGTTTCCCAGGATCTAGCTACCCATACCTGTGACATGAGTCACTACAGGACTTCAGGACCCAGAAAAACTGGAGTCTAGAAATAAAACAGCTACATGAATTACTGTTTCATCTCAGCGCTTCAAGCCTCAACAAGCTGAACTTGGAATTGAAAAGGGAGAGCCAAGAAAATGAAAGTCCCCATTACTCAGGCTTTGACAGATGAAGTAGGTTTTCCAACTTTGCTCAATACCCTATTTTACAGTGATTGAATAGGCATAGTAGGAGGGAACAGGTCATTACCGGGGGTCTCTGTCAAAAATCATGCCACTGAACAAGAGCCATGGCAGAGCTGCCAAGTGAAGGTCAGAAAAGGGAAGAAAAACAAGAAGAAAGTTCATGGATTTTGCAGGTCTTATCAATTTGGGGACCTTCTATATGAAAGGAACGAGGACTCACCGGAAAGACATGGTACTATTCTGTCCTGTTTCTCAAGACACAGTGAAAAAACAGAGCAGATCGTAAATGCCCTTTACCACACAAAAGAAATGGTAATTATGTGATGTGATGGAGTGTTAGCTAATGCTATGGTGGCAACCATTTCATAATATTAAGTGTGTAAAATTAATACGGTGTATACCTTAAACTTTCACAATGTTGTATATCAATTATATCTCAAATCAAACTGGAGAAACAAAATAAAATACTTTTTAAAAGACAAAGAAGGACTATTCTAGATGACTTTTGACACACTTAGAATATTCTGTACATACTTCAAAGGCAAAATGCAGTGTAACATTATATAATTGTTTAATGGTTAAAGCATTCCCCCTACTCTCTGGCTTTCTCTCTGTAACATGCATATACATTTTCCACCATGTGCAAAATACATTCACCCTACACCAACATCCCTATAAAGTCTCAACCAATTATAGCAGCAACTCTAAGTCCAAAATCTCAACTAAATATCATTAGTTCACCCTGGCTGGTAGCACAGTGGTTAAGGCGCCGGCCTGCGAACCCAAGGGTTGCAGGTTCGATTCCCCAGCCAGGGCGCATAACCAGGTTGCAAACCAGGTCTCCAGTCAGGTCTGTGGCTGGAGGCAGGTGAAGCACAACCATACATTGATGTCTCTCTCCCTCTCTGCCTCACTCCCTTCCCCTCTTTCTAAAAATAATGAAATAAAATCTTAAAAAATATATATATATCATTAGTTCAAAAGTCCCACAAATCATCTTATAAATCAAGTACTGGTGAGATGCTGGATACAGTCCATTCTGAGTCAAAATGCCCCTCCATCTCCATACCTATGACACTAGAAAACAAGTTATTTGCTTCTAAAATACAATGGTGGGACAGGCGTGGGATAACAGTTATTGACATTCTCCTTGAACTGGATGAAAACAGCTAAGTCAACTGTTGGAGGGGAATCCTTTACTTACTCATGCAAGAAATAGTTATTGGTCACTTACTATGTGCCAGGCACTATTCTAGAAGCATAAGATTAAGTGGAAACTGGGGTGGGCAAGACCCTACTGTTCTAGAAGTACCATAAACAAGTTGCTATGCTGCCTAAACAATGCACACCTCATCTGCCTGGTTAGAATCCGCACTGACCTGTGAGAGCACAGGGGTGCTAAGGTGGAGAGAAAAAACATTGTCAAGTGCCAGCTAGCCAGTCGTGGTGAAAGGCCAGGTCAGCTCATTGTCAGCACATGCTTGAGGAAAATTAACAGGCAGGGCCCTGGCCATAAAGTGTATAAAGTTCTTGGAGACCATGCAAGGGAAAGAGCACAAACTAGAAGTCGCTATTATAATTAGAAAAACGCAGCAACAAATGGGAAAATGTGCTTGAAGAAGGTCGAAGAAGGCGAATAGTCACTGCCTCCCTCGGGTTCCTGCACTGCTCTTTGTGAGCCTGTCACAAAACACAGTAGTCTCTCCAATGCATCTAAGCACCCACAGTGGCAGCTGAAGAAAAACACTATAATCTCTCTCAGTCTTTCTCACAGTTTCGGTAACTTGTGAGACTCCAGTGAGCTGCTGGCACTCCATGTTCACCAGCCAAGGAGCCACTTTTCATTGGCTCCTTGAAAAAAAAAAAAGTGTAACAAATTGATTAAAAAGTAATAGGTTAACACATTCATCAGGGAATCAAAACACTTCACTGTGAGAAGTTCTACTTCAGGTTCAATGAGGGATGATTTCTGGAGGTACTAGAATTTCCTTTTTCTTTCTTTTCTTTTCTTTCTTTCTTTTTTTTTAATGATAACTGTAATTATAACCAATGCCAACTGGAAGATCCCACCTGGATGGCAGGTGAGAGCAGGAAAGGGTGGGCAGCAAAGTAACTGAAAACCAATAGAATTTCCTTTTAATTTCATCTGTGGGACCTGGATAAGGTACTGGTCTACTGAGACCCAGATAAGGTACTTCTCTCCTGAGACCCAGACCTCGGCTGTTACACCCGTTTTCATTTCCTGGCTAACAGCCAAAGATAATTGGCCTGACTTTAAGACAGAAGAGTTTCCATCCCCTAAAACAGTTTCGTTAGACAGTGGAAAGCAAAAATGAATTTCAATAGTAAGCTTCACTTCTTTGCTTCATTAGCGGTGTCAAGTTTAACCAGACTCCTTGCCTCCAGTTTCTTTTTTCTTTCTTTTTTTTAATAAAGATTTTATTTATTATATTTTTAGAGAGAGGGGAAGGGAGAGAGGAAGAGAGGGAGAGAAATATCAATGTATGGTTGCCTTTCACCTGACTCTAGACACAGACCTGGCTTGCAACCTGGTTATGTTGCCCTGGCTGGGAATTGAATTGCCTCCAATTTCTGATCATCATACTGCCCACCCTTTATGCTCCAGGCAGAGTTAACACCCTAAAACACTGATCTGACCACGGCGCTCTTTTGCTCCAATCCCTTCCCCAGCTCTCCATTACTAACAAAGTTCATGTTCTTTATTATACTGTTCATCGCCACCCCTCACATCTTGTACCACCTTTTCAGTCTTATCTTTCTCTGCCCATGTCCTCTTCCACTCTGCCCCCTGACCTCAGCTCTCCAGCCACCTAAGGCTGTTGATGTACTTTCCTATCTTTGTGCCACTGTTCATTCTAAATTCCTCTGCCAGGAAGATCCTTCCTTCCTACATCTATCTGTGAAAATTCTCCTCATCTTTCAAAGCCTGGCTTAAATGCTACCTATTTTTGAAGTCTTGTCTAATTCCCTTGGTGGGAATTAATCCCTTCTCTGGGCTAACACAGTACTTGGTTTATGTTTCTCTAATGACACTTTATGCTTTGGGTTATAGTTGCGTAGGTATGCTTCCATCACCCTCCCTGAAAGCAAGGATTGTGCTTAAATAATCTCTGTATCCTTGTCCCCAGCCCCTACTTCGAATGCTTGTCACACAGAGCTGTTCAACACTGAACAAATGAATTTAAATGGCAATGATATATGTTATGTGATAATTATGCACAGTGGGTTTCTCCATGTCTTTATCAAAAGAGTCCACTAAACTCAGCACCAGACACCTTATGGTCATTCAATAAATAACTTACTAAATAAGTGATTAGGATATATACATTTATATTATTTTACTTTTAAATTTTATTTATTTATTTAAAGATTTATTCATTCTTTTTAGAGAGAGGGGCAGGGAGAGAGGCAGAGGGGATGAGAGACATCCAGGTATGGTTGCCTTTCACCTGCCTCCAGCTAAGGATCTGGCTGGAGACCTGGTTTGCAACCTGGTTATGTGCCCTGGCTGGGAATTGAACCAGCGACCTTTGAGTTTGCAGGCTGGTGCCTATCCACTGTGCCACCAGCCAGGGCTATGTACATATATTTAAAATGATTTAATTGAGGTGACATTGGCTCATAGGGTCACTTAGTTTCCAGTGCATTTCTAGGATACATGATCTGTACACATTGCATTGTGTGCCCACCACCCAAAGTCAAGTCACCTATCAGCATGTATTTGGTCTCTTATTCTTTATTACCCTCACCCCCTTCCCTCTGGTAACTACAGTCAAAAACATGTCTTTGCAAAGATATATGTTATTTTAAACTTTGTTGTTTTCTTTTTTGTCGGATGAGTTTCATGTTGAAATTGAGTCGTGCAAGCAGGCACAGCTTAAGCGACTTCCAAGAACAACAGGCAAGAATCAAAGCAATCCGACTGCATGGAAGTTCAGAGCTGAACTTCTACCTCATCACCTTATAATGGAACCTGTAGCTTTAACAATAACGTGTACTGACTGCAACCGTTGATCAATCAATTGGCCATACAATAGCTCAGGGAACGGATTTCTTTCTAAAAGAAATCAGCAATAAGAAAACTACTCCCACAGAGACAGCCTTCTCCTATGCCTGAGTCTTGTGACCAAAGGTAACAGCACCACTGGGTTCTGATCTGGAGAACTTTCCAGCTCTCAGATACCTTAAAAATCTATGTGTAGCTATAAAAAAATAAACTGCCTCCGGCTTGGCTTAATCTTTCGTATTAGCTCATTAATGAGTCTGGATTCCTTCCCCATTTTCCACAGTATATCAGGCAGGAACAAAGGCCCAGGCAGCAGGGGCAGTTTTTCCTCTTTCCTGGACAACAGGTAGTCACTGGTCCCAGACTTTGGCTAACACATTCTATTGTTTCCTGATGGCAGAGCCCACAGAATGGGTCTTGTGTGTCTTAGGCTCTGCAATGCGCACTAGAGCTTTGAGAATGTGGGCCTAGGCAGTGTTCCTGGCATCTGTGACATCACTCCAACAGCTGAGAGTGATGATGTCTCAAGAAAGCCCGTAGCCCCGAGCCCTGTGAATTCTTTCTGTTCTGTCGGCATGCGAAATACACACACACTCATGAACATAATATACACCACTCCAAGCCATTCTAAATACCTCCTGTGAGACATCTGCCAATAAGGATATCATGTCAGCCAGGTTTTAAATATAGGAACCTCTCACCATCTTCAACCAGAGAGCAAAATGCAAAAGGAATGCAGATTAACTTCTCCTGAACTTTATAGCTCTGAAGTCTCTTCACTTGATACCATCCTTCCATGAAAGGTCCTGGTGGGGCTGAAGATTAAAATGGGGTTCTGAATCATGTGGTAGGATCTCTAAGCTGTACTCTAAGGGCAGCAGGCCTATTTATAGGTCCTCCACTTTAGGGTAGAGTTCAAACTTGGGAAAATCTGAAGAATTTCATTTAAACAGATATGTATCAATATCTATCTATATCTATCTAAATAGATATGTATCTAAATAGATAGATATAGATAGATATTGAATTTATCATCTTCATTCTCCATTCAGTTACTCAGAGCCAAGCTAAACTTTAAATAGTCCAAAAATCTGTTGAAGCTTGGCTAGATACCTTTTTCCAAGAATCCTTAGCATTTAGAGGATTATATTTTGAATTTTAAAATCATTTGAACAACCACCCAAACTAGGAAAGTTGTCGTCTCTCTATTCCAGAAATTGATAAACTGAGGCACAGAAAATCAAGCCGTTTAAAAGGTCACTCTTGAATTTCTCTTAAGCTAACTCTTCCTACTATCATAATCTGAAGAAAAAAAGAGTAGGTATACTGCACTCAGTGTCTACTACATGCATGATCTCTAACACTTGTACTAATCCTTCAAGATAGATTGTAGTATACCCACTTCACAGATTAGGAAACTTGAGTACAGGGAGATGAAATCATTTGGCCCAAAACAAGGCAACTACAAAACACCATATCTGGCATGAAGATCTGCGTTCTAGAGTCTTTGTACTTTCCTGCAAACTAGATTATATAGGGCCACAGCTCTCAGTTTTCTCACTCTGGCTCTAAATTACACACCAAAAAAAAACTTCCCAGCAAAAGGAGGCAGTACTGGCTTAACAAAGGCTGCTATGGAGCAGTGAGTGTTCCACTCCCAAAATAACTTTCTGAATGTTTAAACAGAATGGATAATATTTCTCTAGCCACTCACTCCCATGCCACTCACCTGGCTCACCAACACACATGTACATGTTTTACAAACCTCTTCCCTCCATGCTCCAGTAATGGCCACAACATCCAAAGAGCTGTTCCATGATGATGGCTACATTTAAAGTTAAGAGTCCTCAAACGTGGCTTAGGGAAGGTTTCATTACTCCTCATTGCTGTTTCCATCATAACTAAAAACAATTATGTCTACTAAGTTCCCCGCACTGTGTTCATACAGTCATGTTTGTGAATCTACGTGTCATAGTTTACTTTTATCCCTGTAACATTTCACTTTGCGAGCTTTCTCTGCTATTCCAGTCTACTGAGGTATTTTTAGGTCCTGATTGTGTTATCTATGTATTAACTTGACCCCACCTGGCTTCGTGCTATCATTAATATTAGATGCATGCTCTCTCTGTCTTCAGTTAGATCACTGGTAAAGACTTCAGGCAGTAAGGGTCAAGTACAAAGCCAACATCCAAAAGTCTCTTTCCAGGCTGACACTGATGTGATGACTGCAGGGGCGAGGAAAGTCTAAGGGGACTAAATGATAATAGAAACAACATAATAAATATGGGAAAAAGGAAGAAAACACTGTTCAGGTATGATAGTCATTAGCTATACTTTACCAAACCATATGATTATTTACCCACCAGTTCTTGCTACTTGTTGAAAAACAGGATCCTAGGAACCTCTGTGAAATGCTTTGCTGAAATCTAGACATACTATAACTGTGCCATTCTTCTCATCTAGTAATATCAGGCCTGCGTATACACACACATGAAAGGAGAAGTGAGCTGGTTCCTAATTTTTTCTTGAGTGAGCCCACAGTGGCTTCTAGTAATCATCATAGTGACTACTGCAAGTTCATGCTCTCTAAGAATCTAGTCTCGGAGTTTGCTGAGATCTGACACCAGGATCCCAGACTTGTGGTTTCCACAATTCAATTTCCATCACTTATTAAAGGTGAGGGTCAAACATGCCTGTCTCTCATTTTTCGGCTCTTCTATTTGTTGTGATCACCAAAATTTCCTAACAGTGATGCCATGATAATAACCAGAAGGTTCTTCACTGACCTGAAATATAATGGATCTGAACTTGGGCCTGATTAGTTATGATTGTCATGGTAATTCTCTTAGCTTCTTTGGTCTTGTTAACTGCATACCCATAGTATAGAATAGATATTACTATGAAAGTGTGGACCTACCAACATATAGAGTAATACCGAGCCTACATGGGATATGGAACTCTCCCTGGTCATGTGCCAAATAAGGTTGCAGCTGAAGGTTTATTCTCAAATAACCATTGGCATATAAGACAGTGACCAAACATTTAATTGAGTTAATTAACATGGGACTGTCATCCAGGGGCAAAATCGTCTGCTCTGTATAGACAAGCTAGTTTAGGACAAACTGACCAGTACTTACTGCTATTGGACTTTGTCAGAATCCTAATGACTTGGACAATGAAATTTAAGATGTGTTGGACTGCAGCTTCAAATAAGACACTTCAGCTCACTAATATAATAACATAAAAGCTCCAAAAATTACTTTAGAACCTCACTTCCAGTGAGAATAATGTCTGTATCAAGTCACTCACATTTTTCCATTTGGACACTATTTTAACCAACAGTTCATTTCAGGAGGTGGCTGATGGGAACTGGAAAGCATCCCACGGCTGCCTTATGTATAGCAGATATTTAGTACACTCATCGAATGCTCAAATGGAAAAAAAAAAAAAAAAAAAGGTTCATAGGAATTTAAACCTTTAATGTTAGCTTCGAGGGCACCCTGAGAATTTTATTTTATTCTTTGTTGTTGTTGTTGTCATTAAGGTTTTATTTATTTATTTTTAGAAAGAGGGGGAGGGAGAAAGAGAGGGAGAGAAGCATTGATGTGACAAAGAAACATCAATCGATTGCTTCTCATATCTGCCCGGAGCAGGGATCGAACCTGCAGCCTTAGGCACGTGCCATGACAGGGACTCGAATTGGCAACCTTTCACTTTGCGGGACAAGGCCCAACCCACTGAGCCACAGACAGCCAGGGCGAGATTTTTATTCTTTCACATGTTGGAACCCTTTGTTTAAGTTTAATCTTATTTGGAAGACGGCTATGCAAAGCAGATTTTAAAAGTGTAGCTGCTTTGGCTAAAAAAGGAATGGGAAACTCAGAACAATGCCACAGCACCTCTCCCACATCTCTACTCCCTGCTGAGCAAACAAGTAAGCGAACTGGCATGTAGGCCCACTGACTAACAGGATGGTAATTTTTGCCATAGTGAAAGGAGGAAGAAGGCACTAGATGAATTAGTAAAGGTTGTCCAGGAAGGAGGAGGAGTTGAGATGCAGAACATGGGAGTGAAAGCTTGATGGGTCCTGAATATGATAGGAGCCCAATTCAGGCTTGTGAGTGGGTGTTAAGTCCATGAGTAACAGGTCCAGCTGACAATCTCCACCCCTGATCAGTGTGCAACAACTGTTCAACGGGTTTAATGAGGAGGAGGGCACTAGGGCGTACCTGTTAAGAGCAAACACTAGTTAGTTAGTACCCATAATAATAGCTAAATCATTGACAAGATTATGGCTCATGCTGTACTGTCTTTTGTTCCAGAGATGAACTGATTAAGAATGGGCTTCTGCTATGATTGGGGATACAGTGTAAGAAAATGTGGTTGCATGTTTACAAGCATGTTTTGTGTTATATTAAAATAAACTCTGGGAAGGCCCTGGCTGGTGGCTCAGTGGATAAGCTCCAGCCTGTGAACCCAAAGGTCGCTGGTTCGATTCCCAGCCAGGGCACATAACCAGGTTACAAGCCAGGTCTCCAGCCAGGTCTGTGGCTGGAGGCAGGTGAAAGGCAACCATACATTGATGTTTCTCTCCCTCTCTGCCTCTCTCCCTTCCCTCCTCTCTAAGAATAATAAATAAAATCTTAAACAAACAAAAAGAGAAAAATAAAAAAAAACTCTGGGAGCACAATAATGGCCCTATGGAATATTGACCTGTTCTTCTCCCAGTCCCACCTTTGTCAGTTACTGGCAATATGACTTTGGAAAAGTCACTTCCCTCTCTTGGCCATAATTTCCTCATCTGTAAAACCAGAGGGTTGGACCCTATGACCTAAAGGATCCTGTTAACTCTATGTGTTTATGTAACCCTGCCTTCAGCACAGAAAGGGGTTAATATTGAATGTAAAAAGTGCCTTAAATTGAATCTAAATTTAGAAATAAATTGGGGGCAGTAAAGGTTGAGTTCTTTGAATGAACTGATCAATACAGTACTGTAAATATTGAGCATATACGCTACATATATATTAGGTACTACAGAAAATAGAAAATTATATGCATAATTATATGCATCTCAGATTTAAGGAGATGGCAGCCCATAGACAAGATACATATTCATAAATATATCTAGGTGAAAAGTTATTTCTGAATTTTCTCAAGTAGTATTTGAAAATACATATAACAGCATACTGCTTATAGTAACGGTTACGGTGGTAAAAAGCAACAATTGTTAACCATTAATTTAGAATATATGGTGTCACATTTTACCAGCAGGTTAAGTGTGAATAGAATATGAGACCCTATAATTTTCATAGATATTTTGGAAATATATTTCTAACTTTGTAAATCTGGTAGCCTCTACAGTTTACAGAATTCCCTTTTCAGATGTAGAGCTTGTCTCTCCATAGCTAACACTTCCAATACTCCTAACAATGAAACTCATGAAGGAGTACAATACTGCAATAAAAAAAGATAATGTATTTCTCTTCCTTGTTCAATCAAGATTAGCACAACACCTTGTTACCAACAACATTTTGGTTCACATTCCTGACATATCTTCCATTTTTGATTATTAATATGCAAGCACTAAAACACACGACCCAATTTAAGTATCTTTAATCCTGTATATTCTAAATATAGAAAATAGCTCGTTTCAAGAAATTTAATATGAAATACTTGGGAATTCTCCTTGGTGCAGTGTTATTAAACTGTACATAGTAATTAAGATATTAAAAACACATGTTCCCCAAAGCCACCAGACATTGTAATTATTTTTCAGGCTATTAAGCAAAATGACAGAAGATTTTTTAAATGATAAATGTGTTTTGGAATGCATCAGCTAATTCTGTTTTACTTCATGAAATAATGTTTAGCTCCACAGAATCTAAGTCTGGTATTTAAAGGCCAATATGCATTGTCCTTTGGTAAATCAGAAGTCATTCATTGGCTCTTGTTAACATACCATTGTAGATTTTGTGTTATACACACACACACGCACACACACACATTATGGCTTCATATAAAAATGGCAATTACTAGAGTTGTGCCACACTATTCACACATGAAGAAGTGTGACAGACACAGAGACGTAATTCTATTTGAAAAGGTCTTTTATTTAAATTTGACTCTAAGCCTCAGCTGGTGGCACAGTGGGATAAGGCGCCAGCCTGTGAACCCAAAGGTTGCTGGTTCGATTCCCCAGCCAGGGCACATAACCAGGTTGCAAGCCAGGTCTCCAGCCAGATCCGTAGCTGGAGGCAGGTGAAAGGCAACCATACACTGATGTCTCTCTCCCTCTCTCCTTTTCCCTCTCTCTAAGAATAATAAATAAAATCTTTAAAAAATAATATTTTATTTAGAAATTTTACATCAGTGTTGGCTTTTTAAGCAACCATTGGACTAGGGCAGTGTTTTATGATTCTCACTATTTTTAAAAGATCTCATTTATTTAATTTTAGAGAGGAGAGAAGGGAGGGGACATTTTATTTTATTTTATTTAGTTTTTAAGATTTTATTTATTATTTCCAGAGAGAGGGGTAGGAATAGAGGCAGAGAGGGAGAGAGGCATCAATGTATGGTTGCCTTTCATCTGCCTCCAGCTATGGACCTGGCTGGAGACCTGGCTTGCAACCTGGTTATGTGCCCTGGCTGGGAATCAAACCAGCGGCCTTTGGGTTCGCAAGCCAGTGCCTTATACTCTACATTTTATATTTTTCTTTGATCACTTAACATCCTTTTATGAATTAGAGATAGCTAATAGGAAGGTTGTCTGCTACCTATAACTCCAACCCATGCCACAAAGTGCCTCCGTTTCTATATCGTACAATGTCATAGTTTTCTAAGAATCTTCAATTGAGATTTGACAAATATACTTGTTCTTCTTTTCTTTTCTTTCTTTCTTTCTTTTTCTTTGTTGCTGATTTTAGAGCTTCAGACCATAGAAATTACTATTTTAGGAACTTGGAAAGCAGTAGGCAAATTGAGGAATGTCTGCTACTTGTGCTTCTGCACATTTTTTACATATGGATCTCGTTAATCATAACAAGGTGTACCATGTCTTTTTAGTTTAGAAGGAAAGACTACAGACACTGATATCAGAAGCGCTGGGCTGCAGGTATAGTTCTACCACTTACTAATATGTAGGTCACTTACACTTCTAGTGCCCCTGGTTTCTTCACTGGACAAACGTAGGTAATAAATACCTGCTTTTCAGAGCCATTGGGAAGGCCAATCTTTCTAGTATACATACAAGAGCTTTGCAAACTGAATTGTGCTATGCAAATGTATGGCAGAATTATTATCATTTATATGGTGTCACATGATGAACAGGACCTGACCCTGGAGGAGGAAAACCTGGAGGTGATAAAGGCAAAAGTGTTTTTATAGGACAATGTTTTCATAGCCTGATGAGAACAAGGCAGAAGAAGAGATGCACAGGGTGGGGGGGGGGGCAAATTTAAGTCCCATTGCTCCCGGCTGGAAGACTGGTGGGACAGGAATAACCTCTGAAAAGATGAGAGCTTAGAAAATAGAAAGGGGTATTTTAAAATGAGTAGAGCGAAGAATAAAGTCACAAGACTTGTTGACTAGGGGGCGCTGGGTTAAAGCCTGACCTTGAGCCACAAATCACAGAATCCTGAGAGGCCCTCTTGTCTACCCCGCTACCATTCAGCAGGACATTTCAACCATCCCAGACAGACGAGACTTTATCCAACACTGAATGAAAAGCTCTGACACCAAATGGGCAGGTATTGAGTGCTTGGTATCAACTGTTTACAACAAGCAAGGAAACAATTTCTCAAGACTTTATCTGAACCTGAACTGAAACTGGGGAAAACAATAAAGAGATTTTCCTTGGGAACAGTGTCTTCTACAAGCAATTTTGGGACTGCTAAATTAGCACTACGTACACAGCAAACTCTTCAACTGAAGAGAAAAGGTTACCAACAGAATAAGGGTAGATGACAAATGGCCCACAGTATCATATGGGTAAAAGTGTATCATGATCACCCTTGGTATTTGTGGGGCCTTCTCTTCATGCAGGAGCCTTGGAACAGAACACTAACAAAAACAAACATTTTAATGAAAAAATAATATAGCCCCTGGCTGGTAGCACAGTGGATAAGGTGCCAGCCTGCAAACCCAAAGGTCACTGGTTTGATTCCCCAGCCAGGGCACATAACCAGGTTGCATGCCAGGTCTTCAGCCAAGTCTGTAGCTTGAGGCAGGTGAAAGGCAACCATACATTCATGTTTCTCTCCCTCTCTGCCTCTCTCCCCCTCTCTCTAAAAATAATAAATAAAATATTTTTTTAAAAAGTCTTCATTTCCTATCGTGGGAATGTTACACATGAACTCTGGCTTGGAAGGAGGTGGGGAGGACATTCCACACCTGCAGGCTTTCCCAGGCAAGAGGCCCTGGGCCTGACCCTGAACCTATCCCCTTAAGATTACACCATGGGGCTGTTGATATGGAAGTAATGTTACTTTATTTCCTTAGTGAGTATATAATTTCCATTGCTATCAACAGCAACTATAACCTGAAAGTAGGCAGCTGAGAATTTCCATGGAAGAGATTGATGAGTTATTTTGGGAGGTGCTCATACATGGCCTAACTACAACCCCTGTGGATAGATAAAACATGGGTATACAAGCACAGATAGAGAGAAATAGCTCTGTAATTATAGATATATATGTTGGAACAGTCTACTATAGTTTACTAGATACAGCATCAAGCAAGGGCCTTAGAAAAATAACCTAACATTCCTGGATTCACCACTAATGTACATGGGAACTTGGGCAAATTTACTTGATTCTATCCTCCCATCACTAAAACTTTCGGTCAATTTAGTCAGGCATCCAGGAGATCCAGATGTTTGGCAGTGGGTAGGAAACAACATCTGGATGATTGATCAAATTTTCAACTGAACTCACTGGATGTTTTGGCAGTAGGCCCGCATAGCCCTTAATGATTTTCTGCCTCAGTTTCTCTAGCTATAAAAAGGAACAACATTATTTATCACTTACCTCCCAGGGGGCAGTGAGGATGACATAATGTCCAAGGGTAACAATGAGCTCTTGAAGAGAATGATTCTGTGAATGTACTGTATCTTATACATAATTCCAAGTTGGCTACTTTTCCCAATAGAAGCAGTTATTTTAGGACATGCAATTTCTTGGAAATATAGTTAAATGCTACACAGATATAAACATATTATTTTTATCATCACCACCATCATCACAGTATCCTTTATGACCAAAATATAAATTTTATTGAAGATCTGAAAAAAAAAAAAAGTGTTTTGGCTATCTAAAGCAACACGGATGACAAAAATAAAAAATCAATCTGGGTGTTTGGAGCCAACCAATTTTAACTGCTCAACTTAAACAGGTAAAACTGGTCTATCAATGTGAGGTAATTGGTTACCTCATAGTATTTGTAAGGGAACAAAAAAAGCTCACACACATGTTCATGGACAGAGATAAAAGAAACAAATTGTAAATTGTGACCTTTCCTTCTCTGACAATGCACGAGGCTTGTCCCAGAATTATCGAGCCAATGTCAATATTACATTGACATAATTAAAACAGTTTGCGCCACCGATACTTTCGGGACAGGCCTTGTTATACCTCCCTAATGTGAAGCTGAAAAGCTTTTGTGGCTGGAAGTTAGAAGAAAGGGAAAGAAGGAAACAGTATAAAAGAGAAAAGAAGAAAAGCATCAAAGGGATTTGCAACCATACAAAATTGGGGAAGCAGAAATAGGCTGGTCAAGGGTAACTTGCTCCCTTTCAAAGTCAGGTCTTTACTACAGAGAAAATCCTGAAAATAATCATCTTAACTGCCAATTATTATCTGGCATGCACATGTATTTATATATTTGTATGTATATGTATGTATGTAAAATAAGTATAACATATAATAATATATTACATGTTTAATTATATATGAACTTTATATAATGGGAATATATACATGTATATCTTCTAATTCTTACAATACCCTTGTTTTGATATCTCTATATACTACAGATGAGGAAACTAAGAGCTTGAGCAATTTGCACAAGGTTATATACCTCGTAAGAGCCACACCTGAAGTCAGGTCCATCAATCCAAAACTCATAATTTTTTCACCTACATCACATGGTTTCCCACGGCGTCACTATCAAACACCTAATTAAGTCTCTGCTGAAAGGACTTGCTATGAATGTTTTTAGTGACCACTGGCTCACACGAGGTCTGTCCCAAAAGTATCAGCCAAGCAAACAGTTTTCATTATATTGACATGCTGACATTGGCTTGATACTTTTGTGAGAAAAGAATTAGACTTCTTTTGAACGTTCACACTTCCTGGCACCTGGCTGAACCCATAGTGGGTATTTCTTAAGGTCTGTTCACCAAACAGCTCTGTTGACAGTGTTCTTCACTTAGCATCATGGGCACAGGGATGGGCTGGGAGATTTTAGCCTCACCCATACGAGGGTCTCATCAACAGAGTGGAGGTACGCAGAAAAAATTGGTTTGAGGTAACTTGGAAATAATTCAGAGGACAAATAGTGCCATTCTCCCCAGGAAAAAGATACCATGCCCTCAGTTCAGCCATTAGTGGTTTACATTGTATTCTGAACCCTTCAGAGATCATTTTAAAATAATCATGCTCTACCTAACCAGGCTTTGTAGAATGTAGTGGGGTTGTGAGTTCACAGGGAAAAAAAATGATTATGCACATACTGCCATTACCATGTGCTTAGCAGCAGTAACAACTATTTATTAAGTGCTTGCTGAGTGCAGAGCACTTTATTAGGCACTGGAGAAGTCACACCCAAGCGTGTTGTAAATACTTTCCCAATGCCATCTGCAGTGAAATACACCGCTATTTGGAGAGCTCTTCTAAACATTTTCTAAGAACCACAGAAATTTCCCCGCTAAACTTCATATTAAAAAGCAAAACCGTGCCAATGTTTTCATACAGGAACCTCTGTCCTTGCATAAGGATTTTAGCTTCATTAAGTTCTTCTTAAGCTACAAATAGAAGTCCGTGGTGCCAGGGCCCTCCCACCCATGCGTCACGGGGCAGAAACACTGCCACTTTGGTATATGGTGGCATTTTTGTATTGTGGCCACAAAGCAATCACAAGCAGATGGTAGAGCTAACTTCTATTTCTGTCTTAGCTACTAAACTCCTTATGGGAGGGAAAACTCTGAGTATAGGTCAGGGGAATCTGTGGGTGCCTCTGTGCAAGGCAGTGAATCACAAGTTGTTGCAGGCACAGTGAAGCTGGTTCTCTCACTTCTTGTTTGTGGCAGTGAAAGCCGATATATTCCTATTGCAAGGCAGTTTAGAACCATGCATAAAATGCTTATTGCCTGTCCTGGCTAGCGTGGCTCAACAGATTGCCAGGTCGATTCCTGGTCAGGGTGCATGCCTGGGTTGTGAGCTGGCTCCCTGGTGGACGGCATACAAGGAGCAACCAGTCAGTGTATCTCTCACACATCAATGTTTCTCCCCCTCTCTTTCCCTTTCCCTTCCCATCTCTCTAAAAAGAAATAAAATCTTTTAAAAATGCTTATAGCCCTTAATTCAATAACTCCAGTATTTTGAGAAAATGATCTAAAAGCAGGCAGAAGCATAGTACATGAAGAGGTAGCTTTAGTTATAATGGTAATAAAAAAAACAAAAACTGAAGGGATCTGAATATCCAGAAAAGCAGGCTGACTATGATAAATACTTAAAGGAGTCTTATGGCCACACAAGTTATTAATAGGAAGATTTGTCGCAGCATGAGAAAAACGTTTCCAATATAGTGTAAATTTTAAGAACTATAAATCACTTTGTATACATCCAATTATGTAAAAAGTTTAGAGTGTGAGGTTTCTGAATATTAGAAAAGAACAGTTAGGATACAGTAATGCCATTGTGAATAGCACTTTCCCGTCTATTTCCCAAGATTTCTCTAATATTACAATATAATCTTTCCAATTTAAAAGTGGGATGAAAAATGGGGGTCAAAATTTCTTCTTAGCAGAGAGAAATGTGGCAGAAAATGAACAACAGCTGCCTCTACAAAAGAAATGTAAAAATGCGGCTCGTAGCCCTGGCTGGTGGCACAGCGAATAAGGCACCAGCCTGTGAACCCAAAGGTCCCTGGTTCGATTCCCAGCCAGGGCACATAACCAGGTTGCAAGCTATGTCTCCAGCCAGGTCCACAGCTGGAGGCAGGTGAAAGGCAACCATACATGGATGTTTCTCTCCCTCTCTCCCTTCTCCTCTCTCTGAAAAATAATAAATAAAATCTTTAAAAAAAAACACAAAACACGGCTTGGACAGCGGATGTCAATCCCTTACTTTTGTGCCACTTTCATCAGTGCTGCATATAGTTCCACATACCTGGTTAATGTGCTTCAGTTTGTCAATAATCTGACTGACCACCGGCTCAGGACCCTTCATTTTCAGCTCATGGAGGTTGAACTGATTCTTCATCCCGTTCCTTGCTGCCTTTTGGCTGTATCTGGAAAGGTCAAGGTAAAGAGAAGTTTGGTCACCAGAGAGTCTGAAGCAAAGCGAAACCTGAGTGTATTTGGCACCAAGGGTCAAGCTGACCTCCCGCTCCCTTCAGCCTTTTGAACCATGGAATGACCCTGCGGTGCAAAAGTAAATCACTCTAGATAGAATTTCTTTACAGTAGAGAGCACTCATTTAACAGCCAACAAACGCTCATTCAGCATCCCTTTATTCCCTAGGTAGTGGGGACACAACAATGAACATGGCAGAGAAAGCCTTTATTGCGCTTTCAGTCTAGTGCATCGTCCGGAAGGGTACAGACCAAATGCAACGCAGAGCGGTAGAAGCTCGGGAGGGAGGCCCTGGATCTTAGCCAGGGAAGCACACGGGAAAGACCTGAACTCTGAGTGTGCTTTCCATTCATTTGAAGGAGAAAGACTTTTCTGCATGTTCTTTACCGCTCCTTTCTTCTACCGTTGCCACTCCCGCAACTTCTAACAGGCTTTGGAGCTGTGTTTGTTTTCCGGGAGACTTTCCCAAGCTGTTTGTGGTATAAATTTGCCCTTATTTTATACATTTTTTTTTCAATGTAAATGGGGTAAGTCAGGTTTGCAGATAGATTTATATTTTTATTACAAAAATAATAATGTGCATTGTAAACAATTCAACCAGTGTAGAAATAAAGCATCAAATAAAAATTCCCTCATCATCTTACCCTTTGATGAAAGAACCATGGTTAACAGCTAGATATGTATACTTCTCAGGCTTTATTCATGCATATACCAACATGTAATATCAACTGAGGTTGGAATTGTACCAGTCATACTGATTTGCAGCTTTTTATCACTTAATACCTATCTTGTACATATTTTCATGTTAGAATAGAAGGAACTGCCTTGTTATTTATTCATTCCTCTCTATGGCTCTTGTCATTATTTATCTAATCCTTTACTAATGCATAGTTGAATGATTTCTAATATTTTGCTGCTATAAACAACGCTGCACAGTACATTCTTAGATACCAATCTTTGCACATCTGTAAGAATACCTAGAAAGCCTAAGTTCCTAGAATTTAATCAATTTACATTTCTAATCCCCAATTTTGATGTACAGTGAATAATTAATGCTACTGTCCTTTTGCATAGTGCTTTATAAAAGTTTCACATCATAGCTCATTTGAGCTTCTCAGGGATACTGCGGGGTTGATAGGGCAGACTTTATTATCTCTTTATTATTGAAAATCTCACAACTTCATACTGATCTGCCTCTGTTAGGTTCTCTCTCCCAAGCTACAACGTATCTGCCAATATTGAGGACCTGCTTTGAAAAACATGTTACGTAGCAGAGGAGATCAAAAAACCTCGTTCTAACTTTCACAATGAAAAGTTATCCTCTGAAAGGGAAAACATTTTGTAGTCAAGTTGAAGAGAACATTTAACATTTAATTGTGTTTCTTCTAAAATGGTAGCGTACCATAGTCATCTTATTTAACTTAAGTGAGGGCATACACAAATCTCCAATCGTTGCATATCAATTACCTTTGGGGGCTGTATTAAATGTTAAGCAATTATACATATATTCGGTGGGAAGTGGCTTACTACTTATTAGTCTCCCTTTTTATGTTCACATAATGCTGTCTGTTTAAATATCATCTCTGTCTGATGTTCCCAGCAACTCCATCTTTTCTTTCTTTACACCTACTGATGCCAGAAACAGATAAGCCATTCACAGGTAAGGCTCATTATAAATCTTCGGAAATAACTTAAAGAATGTGTCCCTAGAGACCTTCATTTTGGACTTGGTCATCATACAGAAGCTGGCTGGCCACCTTCGTGCCCACGACTCCAAAAGAAACATGTTCCTGAAGTTTATTATCATCATTGACTTAGGGCAAAGACATCTGCCCTCTTCCAACTCATTTATAAATATTAAATCAAACTAATCCCACAGCTGATCTCTTGCAGCCCTACTGTATTATTTTCTGCCATTCAGAAGAGTGTTTCTGTAGCTCTACTTTTTGTTTATCTCCAAGGCATTGGTAAGGAACCAGGGCTAAACACTGCCCCCCAATTCCATAGTGACTCAATTTTCTTTAAAAGCAGCATTGGGTTTAAAAGCTTGCCAAACTTTTTGAAAATCAAAATAGCATACACTGTTCCCCTCTCTCCATGTGCTATTTAAATCCTCAAAGGACCCTAGTAAATTAAGCATGGTTTCTGGTTACAGAAGCATTGGGAAGAGATGACCCATGACTAAGACCTAAAACTCGCTTTTATTTTATTTGCTACACAAAGCAGTAACCAAAAGTACTGACCCAAGTGATGCCAATAGCTGCTAAAATGTAGTGACACCACTACGGGCACCACTTGGGTCATCACTGTGTTCTTGCACAAGCCCTTTAGGTTTCTCAATACCTCCCTCCTAAACCTCCATATTTTTGTTCCTCACCTCTCTATCCTTTTCTCCTTAGCCAGACAAAAACCAAGAATGAAATTTAGAAACATGTGATAATGGAATACTATGCAGACATGAAAAGAACCAAGCGGATCTGTATGTGTTGATAATAGGAGCCAATCAAAGATACAATGTAACAGATACAAGCAGTGGTTAAGAATGTGCAGCAATGATTCTACTTGGGTCAAAAACAGGTCTGCAGCAATGATTCTACTTGGGTCAAAAACAGGTCTGCACGTACAGCACTCTCATATAATTTATATGAGTTAAAATATACACCACAAATTTTTAAGGACTAGCAATAGCAATTACTTCCAGTGAGTGAGGAGAGGTTAGGAAAGTTTTATTTTTTTTCTTTTATGTCCTTTCATAGCTTTTACATTTTGATTTTTTATAGTGAGTTAATTTTTAATATGTGAATTTTTATAAAGTAGTTTATTTTTTAAGGCAAAAGGGAAAACAAAAGGAAAGAAAAATTAAGAACAGGGCTAATCCAATGCCTATTGCAGGGCCTGTGGGAAATCCTATTTATTAATAAGAGTTGTTGGCCATCACTAGTGCCCCAGGCTAAAGGGGATTTCTTAGGACAGAACACATATTTCGGCCAGTATACGCAATGTTACCCTTCTCATCTCAGACAGATATCAGCAGGTCACAAACTATACTTTGTTAGGTTAAACACAGCCTGTATGTCTTCTCCTCTTCAATGAGAGAACTCCAACCTGCCTATTTCAAAATGAACAGTGTTATCAGTGAGGATGTGAATATGAATATAAATTCGTCTGAATAGGACCCTCTCTCAAAACAGGAGCAAAAAAAAAAAAGTATTCAAGTTGTCATCCACATGTCAGTCCATACAGTCTGTGACCTCTTTGAAGACCAAAGCCTGGTTAGTTCCCTTTTGTGCCACCCAGAGCACCTTGTGGTAGTTATAATAATAACAGCTATCAGCATTGAGTGCTTTCTCTGTGCCAACTGTTCTGAGCACCGAGAAAAGAAACAAGCATCTATCACCTCGCTTAATCCTCCTAACCACCCTCTTGAGATAGACACTATTATTATCAGCCTTTTTCTTTGCAGGAAACGAGGACACAAAGAAGTGAGATCGCTCACCTCAGATCACACAGCTTGTCAGCAGCAAAGCTGGAGGTTGAATTTTGGAAGGGTTTTCTCCAGCCGCCTCTGTTCTGAACCCCTATGCTCCTATTGCTTCCTTAGAAAGAATCCAGGCTGACTAAATATTTGCCATTTCCTCACCACACTAGTCCATTGTATAGGAAAAGTTGCAAGCTACAACCGTGCCTGGAGCAGTATCTCTCTTTACCCACTCAGCAGATTCCTGGGCTTGCTCTTTAAGAGCCCTTGGGGAGAGCCCTGTGTATGGAGTTTCTTCCCCGGAACACAAGTCCACAGTGTCACCGTTCAGTGAAATATTTGCATTCTTGGGGGATAAGGTGTTGAAGTTAGAGAAATAAACAACCCACCACCACCATCACCATGATGCCACTAGACAAACACTAAAAAGCGTGTTTAAAATTCCTAAGGCCAAGAGAAAAATGAATGCAGAAAGTTGTGCTGGGTGCCTTTGTCGCAGTGGCTGCAGAAATGCAACATAGGTGATGCGCCCCTGATGAATTTTACGTAGCATGCCTGGGTGCTCTGAGCTGCAAGCCCAGAGAAACTCCGCTTGGGGTGTCTCCGACGCTTTGGGTTAATGAATTCAGTATTTCTTTTCCACTCGCTCCCTCTGTGTCACCGGTGTTCCTGGTTCGTGACAGGCTTTGCATGTGGATGAGCCAACACAGCCCTAATTCTCCTCATCTCCACATCGCCCAGAGTGTCAGGAATGGGGATACTGTTGGCCATGGTGGATTTTAATAATGGGTTGTCTGCTTAGTAACACTCGTCTCTAATTAGATTAATTGTCCTCTCTTCAGAATACTGCTTCTTTCCTACAGCTTTGAAATGGTTCTGGCAATAAATACCGGCCAGCACAGGAGGAAAAAAAAATAGAAGGAAGTTCCTACCTCCCAATTCTAAAGTTTTCTTAACCGACATGTTGTGTGTGATATTAGAATAGTCAGTCACCTCTAAGCATTACATATGGTGCTTTCTCCTTTCTCTGTCCGGTATGGTATCTGTTTAGCACAAAAATGACTGGTCTACTATGAAGAAAACCCTTTTTGTGCCATGAAATAGGGGCATGTTTCTGTTGAGGCAGATTGGTTGGGTATAGGGAAGGAGAAGGGGGGGGCGGGTAACCTGTACAGAAGCCATAAAGAGAAAAAGAAAAGGAAGCTAATTAAAACAGGACATCTGGGCATGCTAGTCTTGGGGGAGTGGAAGCAAAGACAGCACTTGGAGAAGAGGAATAGAGCCAAACGAGCGGAAAATGGGCGCTCTTTTCTTCCCATTGGCATGCTGGCTGAGACAGCAAGGGTGGAGCGGAAGGAAATCCACAATTTCAAATGCCGACCATTCCAAATGGAAGCACCCTCCAGAGACCAACTTGTCCCATCCACGCTTGGTGTAGATGAAGAAAACGGAGACCCAACAAGGGACTTTCTGGACAGCATAAGTGGTTAGTGTCACAACCCCCACATTTATACGAAATTCCTTGCTTTAAAAGGTTCCTTAAGTGCACATTGCTGAGTTTGAGCACAACTAGTAATGATTTAGGACAGGAAAGCTGCTAGAAAATTCACTTCCCTTCTTCCCTTAGGCATTAGAAGGGTGGGAAAAGTTTGAGAGCAAGTCTTAGGAGGATTAACACACTCCCCCACCACACATACACCAAAATATTTGATTTCACAAAAGTTTCATTTGCTACGGGTTACAGATGGCTACAAAGAAGTTCTGTATCTCACATTCTCAGAGCGCCATCTAATGGAATATTGCAGTTTTGCATGTAGCCTCTAACCCAAACTGATTTTTATCGGACTGTTTTCCTTGGAAAGTACTCTGGCTCCAATAATCACTGTGGAAAATCGGATAACTTACAGAGCATAAATATCTTTAAGAGCAGACGAGAACACAGGGTAGAAAAGCCATCTTATTAAGAGGCCTAAGAAGTTGTTCCCTTTTCTATCCAAAACACAGTCCTCATTCATAGAAGTGAACAGAAAAAGCAAAGGTGAAAAAAGCGAGGTTTGGCAAATGCTCTTAACAAGATGGCAACAATTAGTTTCGTTCTTATTTATGCGCATATTTAAAGGAAAATGTTTTCATAATTGTTAACACAGCAGTACCACTCCCAGGCAAATTTCAGCCAGGAGAGTGCTAGGGTCAGATACCGCCACCATACTTGAAGGAATACCTTTGTTCTCAAACAACATACTTTCAGAAATTACAAATAGATTTCAACCGAACGGGAGCAAAAGCTAGAGAGGAAACCAGGGGTATGTAAGCCAATTAAATCTTCTTTAGTGCACATGAGCTCTAGAAGGGAATAACTGTATTAAAATCGATTTTCAAACCTCACTGTGAGGAGGGACTAATAGAGGTCTCTTGGAATGTCATCAAGAAGTCATTTAGAGCCCTGGCTGGTAGCACAGTGGTTAAGGTGATGGCCTGAGAACCCAAAGGTCGCAGGTTCGATTCCCCAGCCAGGGCACATAACCAGGTTGCAAACCAGGTCTCCAGTCAGGTCTGTGGCTGGAGGCAAGTGAATGGCAACCATACATTGATGTTTCTCTCCCTCTCTGCCTCTCTCCCTTCCCCTCTTTCTAAAAAATAATGAAATAAAATCTTTAAAAAAAAAAAAAAAAAGAAGTAATTTAAACCTGGGGAAGCACAGACTATCTTCCAGATGATGAGGAATGCTGGAAAAGCTGGTATCGCCACCATAGGGAGAGGAGCCTGTCATGGTGGGGAGCAGCCCCCAGCAAAGAAGGGAAAATAGAAAGAAAATGCCTGAGATGAGATCACCTGAATGTGTGGAGACGCAAGGTCTGCAGAGGGGCCTGGAGGCAAGGAGACAGAAAAGTGCATAAGGAAGCAAAGGGATTCTTGTGAAAACCTTAGTGTGTGTGGCAACACTGGGGAGAACCACCTGCTGGGCTTACAGCCCTGGAGAGGCGGGGTCAGCGAACTGTTCTCTCATCGGAGTCCATGAGGGGAATAGGCCATTGACGAGAAGAGGACTCTTACCCAGGTTAAATCTTACAATAACAGAATAACTGGTCAATTCGGAAGCTCACTAATTGGGAAGAGGGGGGTTGTGTAACAGAGCACAGGGTGTGATGGGGATTTATTACTTAATCAGCCCAAACTCACTTACCCAATCCTTCTCACTCAGAAAGCCAGAGGTTTTCTTGCCCCGCTGGAGTTACACCAAAAGGAAATGATCTTTACCTGTTTTTAAGTTCAATTTTTAAGTTCAATGTTTAACCCACGAAAATGGCAGACTTGGAAAGGACCCTTGAAAACAGTCCAATGCCCTCCTCTCACAGATGGGCAAATTAGACCCAAGAGAGACCAAACAGTAGCCATTTAGGTTATTACTGGCATCAGTGCTAGCAGAACATGAATGGAGCTATACCTCCTTCCAAATAGAGGCACCAAAAAGAACGGGTCACATACCTACCTCAACAACACATGAGAGCATTGTGCGGAAGGAACTGGTATTCAAAATAATGGTCAACAATTCAACGTTTAAGAGGTGAAAGTCAGTTTGGTATTCACAGTTGACTGAGACAGCAAGTGCTGTACAGAGGACATTCTAGAAAGGCTGAGTCATGTGGTGGAAAGAGCACAGGCCTGGGAAACAAGGCAGAGGTTCCACCAGCTGGTCCTACCACTTCCTCTGTGGCCTTTGAAAAGGAACTAAATCCTGCTGAGCTTGAGTTTCTTCATCTGTAAAATGGGGTAATTCCACTTGCATTGCTCTGAGGATTAGCTGACATAATGAATGTTAGTAAATTGAGATACCGTAGGCAAAGTGCTTAGTTACAACAGTCGATCTAAGGGCTGTTCTCATTATGTGAAAGCACACAACACAAGTGTCTAAGTGAGTGTTCAATTAGCGTTATTTGAAAAGGATTTTCTCAGCCCTGGCTGGTAGCTCAGTGGCTAGGCACACAGGCCTGTGAACCCAAAGGTCACTGATTCAATTCCCAGCCAGGGCACATAACCAGGTTGCAAGCCAGGTCTCCAGCCAGGCCTCCAGCTGGAGGCAGGTGAAAGGCAAACCATCATGGATGTTTCTCTCCTTTTCTTCCTCCCTCCCTGCCCTTTTCTCTAGAGATAATGAATAAAAGTTTTAAAGAAAAGAAAAGAAAAGGATTTCCTGAGAGAGGATGAGTACATCTTGAAATGAAAGTTAGGGGAAGCTTTAAATCTGCTCGTGCTCACACGCAGAGACCATGAAAAATGAAAGAGTCTCCATTGTCTAAGTACGTCCTAGACAAGTATGAGTTAAAGCAAGGGTTGGAATAATTTAGCACTGGGGAAAATGGCAAGGCCAACAGTACTAGAGTTTCCTTGGGCATTCTGATGGAGCAATGATGTGTGAGTAGGCAGCCCTGAGCACGTAAGCCTGGCTACAAGGAACTCCTGGGCCCAGATGTCCTCTCAAAGCTTCCAGGTGACAGGACATCTGAAGAGGGAACTTACCAGATAGGACTTCAAGTGGTTGCAAATGAATTTCAGTCCCTGGAAGAACAAATCATGTACTCATCACCCAGGACAATTAAGCTCTGTAGGTGGCCAATGCTGGGTGTCAAGAGCCTATTTCATTCTCTCCCCCCCCTCCATTCAATACGCCTTCTCTCAAGGACAGAAAATGGTCCGCTTCTACTTTGTATCACTGTCACAAGTAATGAATTAGATAGCCCTTGAAAACACCCCTGCGCCTTTTCAGATCTCTCCCTCCTGAACATGGCTTGGTTTGCCTTGGCCACTGGTGGGGCCCACAACACTTGAATGAAGTCATTTTCAAAATGAACACTTGGACTCCCAACGTCTACCTAGAGTCATACCTGACCGAGTCGAGACTAGTGTGAGAGAGAGGTTAAGTCTGAGTTAGGGAAAACTGCGATTTGTGGATGTTTTCCCCCTGGTGCTTCAAGTCAAATATACATGTCAACCCAAAGGAGACCCTCCTAACATGTTGCTGTGGATATCTTATTGAACCTTATAATGTGCCACCAAAGATCATGGGAAAAGGATAAATTGTTTTCATATGAATGGGGACTGCTGAAATACTTTATAAAAAAACCAAACAAAAACCAACCCTCAAAATCCCTGCCACTGTTTCCTGACCCTCCTCTTGTCTCAACCACACTCACCTACAAGCCTCAAAACCCATATCCTCCTGTGAACCCAAAGGTTGCAGGTTCGATTCCCCAGCCAGGCCACATAAGAAGGTTGCAAACCAGGTCTCCAGTCAGGTCTGTGGCTGGAGGCAGGTGAAAGGCAACCATACATTGATGTCTCTCTCCCTCTCTCCCTTCCCCTCTTTCTAAAAATAATGAAATAAAATCTTAAAAAAAAAAACAAAAACATATCCTGAGCCCATGGTGACAAAGGCAGGAAGGTGACGACTTAGCTGCCTAGCCTGTCAGGTCCCAGCCTCTGGAAATAGTCTTGGTCCTTGAAGCCAGTATTTCAAGGTTTTGGAGTGAACCTGAGAGGTTGAGGCATGATATCCACTTGCCGGCTGTATGACCTGAACTCCTGTCTTGGTTTCCTTGGTTGTGTGCATCTGTGGGTCAGTCCTATGCTTTACCTCCTGCCTGGCATACAGTAGGCAGCCAATCAACATCTGGTGAACTGAATGGAGACCAAAGACCTTGTCCAAAGCTCAGCTTACACTGTGGAGGCTCTGACCTACTCTGCCCAGCTCTTTGTCAGCCTGGTGCCTTTGGAGCCATTTCCCCCAAATTTGCAGCCACTGACTGAAGACTTGCTTCCCACTACACTTGTCTGGGCCCTGGCAGGGACACCTGCCACTGCATCCCACCCACTAGATTGCACCACTTTGGAAACTAACGCTTACCTACAAAATGGCAGAGTTCCACCCTGGCTGGTGGCACCAGCCTGCGAACCCAAAGGACACTGGTTCAATTCCCAGCCAGGGCACATAACCAGGTTACAAGCCAGGTCTCCAGCCAGGTCTGTAGCTGGAGGCAGGTGAAAGGCAACCATACATTGATGTCTCTCTCCCTCTCTGCCTCTCTCCCTTCCCTTCTCTCTAAAAATAACAAACAAAAATCTTTAAAAATTTTTTTAAAAAGGCAGATTTCCTTCCCTATGGCTCAGTGAATATAGTTACTCAGGTGGTGGGTCACTTCCCACTTGGGCCAGCCAGACAGGTGATTCACCACAGCCCACGTAACACTCCTTCCAGCAGCAGCCCCTGTGCTATCCTCATGGACCAGTCCCTGGGTTTCCACATTGAGCCTCCCCCAAATAAACACTTGCTAGTAATATTTATTAGTACCACAACCCCTTTCCTTTGTTATCATTGCTGTGCATTTTTATTTATTAAGTTTTAGAGAGAGAGGGAGGGGAAGAGAGAGGTAGAGTAAGCAAAACATCGATTGGTTGTTCCACGTATTTGTGCATTCATTGGTTGAGTCTTCTAGGCAAAGTCTGTTCCGAAAGGACTAACTGTGCCAATGGTTTTAGCTGTATTGACGTTGGCTGGATACTTTCGGGACAGCCCTCATCCGTGCCCCGACCGGGGATCAAACCCACACTCTCAGTGTATCAAGATGACACTAACCAACTGAGCTACCCAGCGACGGCACAAGCCCTTTTCTAACAGTATAAACTTCAGTCCACTTTGGGGTGTATAGAATGAGATTTTACTGTTGTGAAAACCAATCTTCTCACATAGGCGTTACACTTATTATGATCTACCACAAAATGACTTTGAGAATGGGCAGTTGCTCAGCTTTTTGGCTCAGAGAAAGGATTTGCTGGCTGCCATCAGGAATAATGCGAATGCTCTCTATTCAATATTTACCCATCAATTCTCTACCCTGTGCTATGTGTCACAGAACCCTGGAAGGGGGAGGTCTGAAGTTTCCCAATTTTCTGCCTCACTATCTTTCCTTTGGACTTTGTGCACCAGATCCTGGTTTTGGCTTTGGTCAAATCTGCTTCTCAGAAAATGGAATCCTCACGTCGTGACTATGTTGGATTCCCCTACCAACCTGTGATTCAAAGTATGCGGCTCTACTACATCATGACGCATCTATTGACACACAGTCATACATATATCACAACACCCAGGGCACTGGCAGAGTGCTGTTGTGGCTGACAGGGGTGGGGCTAGCGAGAATAAGGTGACTCAGTATTAGGCTTGCCCAAGAGCGTTGAAAAGGCTTCTCTGCAGAAAGTAGAATGCGACTCCTACTGTCTTCTCTTAAAATCATTCTGGGTGTCCCAGGATCTGGGCTGCAGTCAGATCCCTGAGGTAGCAGTGTCTGTCCAGACACTGGGCAAGTCAGCCTGGTGGAAGGCAGTGGTGACTGTGGACATGGGCAGAGTGGCTGGTGCAGGGACAGAGGAGAAGGTGCCCACCACTGCCGGTATCTATCAGAACAGCTCTGCCCTTAGCAGGTTCAAGCCTGGCACTGCCGCACTCTATCTGCCAGCCCTGAAATAAACGTAAACAATAACAGAGGGAAGAAGAGGCGAACTGAAGTGTAATCGATCCCCTACTCCAACTGCCCCAGTAGCTGCAGGTGCTCTCTGGCTCCTTTGCACCTGCTGTCCTGTGGGAACAAGTGGCCTATTGTGTGAGACTGTGCCCATGGTGGTGCTTAAGCCCACAAGTGCCTCTCCTGATCAGAAAGTAGATGGGATTCCAGGAAAACTTTACTGAGCCAAATAAGAGCGAGTGTAAAGCACTTGGTAAAAGAGAAACTGCTACATAAATACTAAAAGCACACAGCATTCCACACAAGGACAACCAGGTCAAAAATTACCCTTCGCCTGGAAGGTCTTCGGGAAGAGGGAAAATTGTCTCACTCACTTTGGCTGTTTCAGCCGCTTTCTGTTTCCCTTCTCTTAGCTGCCTTCAGCCCCTGGCACATCTCTAGATGTATCTCTCCCCTTACTGATATATTTGTGGTTCGAGGGATTCTAATTTTCATTCTGGCTGGTTGTGTCAAATATTATTTGGAGCAATAGACATCGGATTTCATTTCTTTTTGCTCAGGAGCCCATGGGGGTTATGCGGGGCTGTGGGGGAGACATTTTCTTGAAGGTTTAATTATGTGAGTTTCACAAACTCCCCATACCTGAAATTGAAAACAACTCCGACATTTTGAACAGCTCACCCACCTGCGCCTCTGCAGTGCCAAAGATACCTGGAGAGGTCAAGGGAAGAAGGAACTCACCACTGTCCTAATGAGAATGATTACACCCTAGGGATCCTTTTGAAACACTGTCTCTTTGATCTACTTAGGAAGCCATCAGGGAAAGATCTAGAAGTTCAGCCAGCAAGGAGGCTCATGGAATTCCTCCTCCTTCCACACTTCCTCCCCCTCAAATATCCTTCTCATAGGATCCCAGAGCTGGTTAGACCTGGAAAGGACTATAGAGGTCATTTGGTCTGGCTCATTTTTTTTTAAAGATGTTATTTCATTATTTTTAGAAAGAGGGGAAGGGAGAGAGGCAGAGAGGGAGAGAGACATCAATGTATGGTTGCCTTTCACCTGCCTCCAGCCACAGACCTGACTGGAGACCTGGCTTGCAACCTGGTTATGTGCCCTGGCTGGGGAATCGAACCTGCGACCTTTGGGTTTGCAGGCCGGTGCCTTATCCACTGTGCTACCAGCCACGGCTGACTCATTTTTTAAATAAAAGGCTGAAGGACAGTGACTTGCCCAACATCACAAAACCAACGCATGGGAGAGCTAGGACCCAGGCTGGACCCCCAATCCAGAGCTAAAGAGGTCTCTTCTTGTGTAAGCTTCAAAGCTCCATAGGGGATACACAGGCAATGGCTTTATTGTAAGAGCCAAGCATGCAGAAGAGACTGAATGGAAGGCTTGCATTGGAGATAGGTGACAGTCATCAGTTTTTCCCCACCTTATAGCCTTGGAAAGATCCGAGAGCACAGAAACATGGTTAAAAGAGGCAGGGAAAGCACTGCTACGGTAGTGGGCATGGACCAAAAAAGCGACCAAGGAAAAGACAGGATTGTTAGTAGCACAAACCAGGGGGAAACCTGAGCTAAACATCCATTCCAGGTCTTCTGGACTAGAAGGGAAAGCAAAGCTTAAGTCAGGATTCCCATCAAGAGCAAGAAGAAGGGCCCTGGCTGGTGGCTCAGTGGATAAGGTACTGGCCTGCGAACCCAAAGGTCACTGGTTCGATTCCCCAGCCAGGGCACATAGCCGGGTTGAGAGTCAGGTCTCCAGCCAGGTCTGTAGCTGGAAACAGGTGAAAGGCAACCATACATTGATGTTTCTCTCCCTCTCTGCCTCTCTTCTTTACCCTCTCTCTGAAAATAATGAATAAAATCTTTTAAAAAAACCAAGAGCAAGAAGAAGGCCGGATGGCTTTGAACCCATAAAGGAGAGAAGCCAGGTTATTTGACAGGTAGCATAGTGTAGTGGGTAAGAGGGCATAAATTGGTTGAGTTTGAATCCCTTCTCTCTTACTACGTAGTGTGGCTTTTAATAAGTCGTCTAATCAGTAAAATGAGGATAACAATAGTGTCCAGCTCAAAAGGCTGTTCTGAGTATTAACTTGGTTAATGTACACAATGTGTCTAGCACTGTTAGCTATTATTATCATTAACCCCCCTCTACTGTTTCAGTCCCACTTTCTGGACTTTCAGTGTACCCTAAGACAGGATTTGGGGGTGGAGAACAAAGGGAAAAGAGAAGTGATCGGAATGCTTCAGGGTGAAAAAAGGTAAGAGTGCTTAAATAGTAAAGGCAGAAAAACCAACAGAATGAGTAAGCTGCAGTTCCTCCAGCAATTGTTCATCCCTCCCAGGTAACCCCCTACAAATGCACCTTTTCCCCCTGTTTACGAGCTGCTAGAGGAAAATAAGTGCCCGTAGATGACTAACAATCTCTCTTTGCCTGTAACAGAAGGGGCTCCCAGACATTGGCACTTTCTCTGCTCAAACTAATATATCTTTGGCCAACTGGGACCAGCTGATCACTGTAGGGGGCAGAGGAAGCTTGTTGTTCAGAATTAATATCTGGCATAACCAGAGCTCAGAACACTGTTGCTGTCATCCACTGGGGTTTAGAAAAGCTTCTGGTTATCCAGAAGCTGTATTACAGGGATGAAAAAAATGTTTTTTAAAGAATTTATGTATTATTTTTCAAAGAGAGGGGAAGTGAGAGAGGCAGAGAGGGAGAGAGACATCAATGTGTGGTTGCCTTTCACCTGCCTCCAGCTACAGACCTGACTGGAGACCTGATTTGCAACCTGGTTATGTGCCCTGGCTGGGAATTGAACCAGCGACCTTTGGATTTGCAGGCCTGTGCCTTATCCACTGAGCCACCAGCCAGGGCCTATTATAGGGATTTTTAATGGGCCTCTATTCATGTCTATGAAGAAAAAAAGTTTCTTAAATAAATGGGTTTCTCTAGGGGAGCATTGACCACAATTGAGGATGCTAGTCTTTAGTAGGATATTCACACAGCAATGGCCTCATTATCAACAATTATTCATTTGCTTTAATTCTCTGATGCTGTCTTTCCCCAAGTTCTATTTCCAACACTATTATTATATGTAATTAAAAGTAATAAAACTTGACTTTCAGCATTTAAGCTTCAAACATGTAATACATGACTGGATGGAATTTTTTGAGAACTGTATTAACATGTTTCAAGGGGTTGACATCTGAGGAGGTAACATACGAACTTGGAGTCACACACCTTTACTAAATTGAAGAATTTGAAGATGGAGGTGTAGGTAAACATGACTCACCGGCTTGCACAACCACAGCAAAAATTACAACTAGACTACAAAACAAGTATCACCCAGGACTGTCAGAGAATCGAGTTGTATGGAAGTCCAAAAGCCAAGGATAAAAGAAGCCACATTTATCCAGATAGGTAGGAGGGGCAGAGATGTGGAGAGGTGCTGAGATGTATGGAATGTGTGGTGGATAAAAATTGGGATGGCCCTGGCTAATGGCACAGTGGATAAGGCACCAGCCTGCGAACCGAAAAGTCACTGGTTCAATCCCCAGCCCGGGCATATAACCAGGTTACAAGCCAGGTCTCCAGCCAGATTTGTGTCAAGCGAAAGACAACCATACATTCATGTCACTCTCCCTCTCTGCCTCTCTCCCTTCCCCTCTCTCTGAAAATAATTTTAAAAATCTTAAAAAAAAATAAAGCAAAATCCTATAACTAAGATTACTCTATCCAGCAAAGCTGTCATTTAGAATCGAAGGACAGATAAAGAGCTTCCCAGACAAGGTGAAGCTAAAGGAGTTCATCATCACCAAGCCATTATTATATAAAATATTAAAGGGACTTATATAGGAAAAAGAAGATCAAAACTATGAACATAGTTCATAATTATTAACTACTGAATCTAAAAAACAAACTAAGCAAACAACTAGAACAGGAATAGAATGATAGGTATGGGAATCATTTGGAGGGTTATCAGCTGGGAGGGCAAAAGGGGAGAGAGGGGGAAATGGTGCAGGGATTAAGAAGCATAATTGGTAGGTACAAACTAGAAGGGGGGATGTTAAGAATAGTAAAGGAAATGGAGAAGCTGAAGAACTTACATACACAACCCATGGACATGAACTAAAAGGGGGATTGCTGGGAAGATGGGAGGTACTGGGCAAAGGGGGGAAATTGTGACAATTATAATAAGCTCCCTATGTCTCAATATATTTCCTTATCCAGGGCCAATTGGTTTATTCCGCAGCAAGGACCAATCTTGTCTAAAGTAAAATTTGTGGCGCTAGGTGGATTTGCTTAAAGTGAAAAATATTTCAAGAATGAAAATGAAGTCAAAATGTAATATTTTGACCCCTGCTGATGGCTTGGTGGATAGGCACCAGCCTGCAAATCCAAAGGTTGCTGGTTCGATTCCTAGCCAGGGCACATAACCAGGTTGCAAGCCAGGTCTGTAGCTGGAGGCAGGTGAAAGACAACCAAAGGTTGATGCTTCTCTTCCTTTCTTCCTCCCTCCCTGCCCTTCTCTCTAAAAATAATGAGTAAAATCTTTAAAAAATATATATAGTGTTTCTGGAGAAATGCACAAAGAGAGATACTCAAGAAGCTGCCAAGGTGTCTCTGTAGAGAGAGCTACAAATGCTGTGTTAATTAGCCAACATTTATGAAGGGTAGAACTTCCCTCCCTATCTGATCTACTTTTCTACATTAATACCTCAGAAATGGAGGGGTGCTTTAGATTTTCAAAGATTTTTCATGGGTATTTTCTTACTGGAGGCTCACAACAATCATATAAGGTAAGTGAGGGAGGGGGGAGTGGCATTATTTTCACCATTTCGCAGAAGGAGAAAACAAAAGAGTTTAAGTAACCTCCCCAAGGATGCATGGACATGCCATGGCCGAAGCTAGATCTGGTACTCAGGTCAGTTACTAACAAGGGTGTTTGTAGGTGACATGCTAGAGGGACACCTACATACTGAGGGCGTGGGGTGGAGGAGTAAACCAGAACATCAGTGCTTTATCTGGCCCCATCTAGCATGGTCCTTGTTTTCGTCTTCCTTAGTGGTACTTGGAAATTAGCTTCTCAGCCTGAGTCTTTGTGTCACCCCCGCCCCCGCCCCCACGTCCCTCCAGCCCTCAGCCTCTGGTGAGGATGGCTTATTCTGGCTTCTGCTAAACAGCTCTGGGCCTGAAGCTGTTCCTTGAAGGAAAAAAAGGGGCAAAAATGGACAGGAGAGTGGTTCAAATCCACCTGACATGTGGATCAGTGCAATATGAGGTCTGTCCCGAAAGTATCTGCGGCACAAAGTGTCTTCATTATATTGACGTTGGCTCGGTACTTTCGGGACAGACCTCATAGGAGGCGTTCAAAAGCAGGAAGCTCCTATGACCCTGGGGCAACAAATGAAAACCAATTTTCCTTCGCAGGGAAACCAAACTTCCTTAAAAAGGTGACAAACCCAATGATCAAAGCAAAACTCGGCCCTGGCTGGTAGCACAGTGGTTAAGGTGCTAGCCTGCGAACCCAAAGGTCACAGGTTCAATTCCCCAGCCAGGGCACATAACTAGGTTGCAAGCCAGGTCTCCAGCCAGGTCCTTAGCTGGAGGCAGATGAAAGGCAACCATACATAGATGTCTCTCTCCCTCTCTGCCTCTCTCCCTTCCCCCCTTTCTAAAAATAATGAAATAAAATAAAAGACATTAATTAAAAAAAAAATCAAAACTCACGTAACGGAATAAAATGCACACTGGCTTGAGAAATTGGGGAATTCCAACAGATTTAATGGGCGCTCACCTTTTCCACAAAGGTTAGCCCGAGGGTGGCAGGACAGACTTTTAAGAGCACAGGTCGCCTACATGTGGCCTGCACGAGACCCATTCGGGTGTCTGATGCGAACGATTTGGGAAGACTGCCTGGGCTCATCACTAGGAAGAAGTCCTAGGAGGAACTATGGAATCTCTTTGCTGTAAAACAAGATATTGAAGGGAGGAAGGCCAGCCAGTGCATATCCTTAGATGCAAATAACTCTCACTTGATCCCCAATAGACCCAAATGCCCACCTTCTGGTCCCCAACCCGGACCAGGGATGGGGGTTTTAATGTTTTCTCAGGAGAGAGGAAATAAGGTAAAAGTGAGAAGTGGGTGTAGCTGTGTTCCTGAAGAATGAAGAAAGGGATCATTGAAAGGAGCTAAAAACAGGCCTAACTCCTATCAATCTTCCAATAACGACTTCTAACAAGCTGTTTTTCGAGGCTTGCTTTATAGAATAACAGCCATCATAGCTACCATTTCTTGAGGGTCTTACGGTGTTCCAGGCACTATCCCTTGCATTTCAAAATCCCTTTGAATCCTCTCGGCAGTCCTTTAACATAGAAATTAGTAACTCCACTGTACCTAAGGGGAAACTGAAGCTCCAATAAGAGAAAGCTAATATATCCTGAGGCAAAAACCCCCCCAAAGCTGTGGGCTGAAATCCACGACTCTGTCTGATGCGTTTCATGGTTGCCGTGTAACTTTAAATTTTGCCTCTGTGTGCTATTTGTCAACCCCCAACTCCTTGGCTATATTTCTATCTGTAAAAAGCATTACAGAAATGCAAGCAATATTTTTCATTTGCTGAAGTATAGGAGGAAAGGGCAAAGAAAAATAGGAGCTCTGAGCTATTTTATTTTTTAAATATTAAAAATATTTAGAGACAGAGGAAAGGGAGAGAGGTCAATCTGATTTTTAGAAAGATTTTATTTCTTTTTAGAGAGAGGGAAAGGGAAGGAGAAAGAGAGGGAGAGAGACATCAACATGTGGTAGCCTCTCACACACTCCCCAACCGGGGACCTGGTCCACAACCCAGGCATGTGCCCTGACTGGGAATCAAATGGGCAACCCTCTGGTGGGCAGGCTGGTGCTCCATCCATTGAGCCATACCAGCCAGGGTCAATTTGTTGCTCCACTTTATTTATGCATTCACTGGTTCAATCTTGTATATCTCCTGACTAGGGATCAATCCTTCAGTCTTGACGTATCACAATGACAGTCTAACCAACTAAGCTACCCAGCCAGGGGTGAGCTGAATTACCTTTAAAGGATCCCCCAAAAGCTCACACCCTGTGGAAAGAACTGGGGCCAGTAGTAGTAAAGATTTGGAGATAGGGATCCAACAAATACTCTATCTTCCCAGCATTTTAAAAGCAGGTATCATTCAGGATAAGGGACCAAGGAAGACCTGGCCATGAAAAAGAAAGAGCTGGGATGTTGAAGACTACAGCTCAGTTTCCAACCCTGAAACCACCATGCCAGGGCAGCTCAGAAGAGACACTGAGCCTCAGCTTCAGCCTACTGGCCTGCTTTGTGCCTAAACAAGTTTGAGATCAAATGACTTTGGCACCTGATTCCATACTATTGAATATGATCTCTATCGACATTGTTTACTTCCCTTCCTATGGCCTCTTCCTCTTGGTCCTGTATTTTATCTCATATATATATATATATATATATATATATATATATATATATATGCTTCCCTGTTGGCGTTTTCATTGGCTACCCTATACTTATTTAAAGTTGTATATATACTGCTTTGAACTTTCTGGAGGAGAGCTACCACATAAATCTAAAAAACATAAAACACAAACAACAAATAATTAGCAACTTACATTAGCAAGAGATCTTGAGAGCTATATATAGTGGTTGCTACATATCACTGGCCTCTTCTGATATGACTAGAATGATCTGTGTATGTGAATACGTATGCACTCCAGCATATAGGTCTTTTCTTCACTTAATTCCTTTACCACTAGATTGAAGATCCTGAAAGTCTTTTCTTTCTTGCTGTGTAAACCAGCACAGGAATTATTAGTGCTAAGAAATTGGCCCTTTCCATTCTCAAGTCTTCAAAATAAAGTGTTCTTATGATAACTGCATTATAAAAACAGGATCAACTATTCTCTCTCACCTTTCCTAGATGGTAGGGGTGAAATAAGCCATTCTGTTCATCTCTCTTTTTTAAAAAATATTTTGTCCATGTCAGGAATTGGATGGTAAGGGCTCTCTTAATCACTCCCACTTGTTGATATACCACACCCTATTCCTTCAACCCAGGAGATGTGAAAAATAAGTTTCCTCACCCTACTTCTCTATAGCACCTAGAAGGTTTTGAGACAAGAACAAAATCTGAGAATTGAAATATTTGATTTATATATGTCTTGCTTCTACCTTTCCAATGAAGTACAGATATCCCAGAGGAGCATTCTAAATAATGGGAGACTTGTTTTATCAGTGGAAATAAGGGAGGATTAATAGTGACTGTGTGTGTGCATAATTTCTTGGGTGAAATGGAGGCAAGATATGAAAGAGAGGGGATACCTTTACTGCAATTGTCCCTGCCGGATTTCATGATTTCACTTATATGTGGAATCTAATAAACAAAATAACAAACAAAACAGAAACAGACTCATAGATAAGGAGAACAGATTGACAACTGTCAGTGGGTAAGCAGCTGGGGCTGGGTGAAAAAGGTGAAGGAATCAAGGAAAGAAAAAATAACTCATAGTAACAGATAACAGTATGGTGGTTAAAAGAGTGAAAGGGAGGTAGGAGAGGTAAAGGGTAAAGAGGGGATAAATGGTGATGAAAGATGTGATCTGGGGTGGTGAACATACAATACTATATACAGATGAGGTATAGAATGATATGCCTGAAGCCTATGTAATTTTATTAATCAATGTCACCAATAATTGCAAATAAAAAATAAAGACACAACAGCATTTTTTCTCTCCAAACATGGGTTTTGAACATGCATAAGTTTAAACAGTTTCTCTGCTATACAATTTAATTGTAAAATAGAAATAATGAAATGAGGCTTATGTATAGTATCAAATAACCCAGAAGGAGAATGAACATTTCAGTCAATTATCTCTATATTTCACCTAACAGTTCTAAAAAGCTGTTTGAGAATGTGGTTACTAAACTGTCAATTCTTCATACTGGTATCTTCAGTGCCAATGCAGTTACCTGACTCCCATGGGTTCTTTATTTTTCTCTTGATTTCAGGGATTTTCTCATTGAAATTCTCTGTAGTTCCACAAAAGATGGAGCATTTTCTGTCTTGACAATTATTGAAAACCTTTGCTCACAGGTTCCATGATGACTTACAAGAAAGAGTCTATGTCATCTAAGTTAAGCTTGCTAAGTCAAAGATTTAGGCTAACTCCTGGAAGTTAATGTTCATCTCAAGCCAAGATGCGGTGTCAGGCTTATGTGGTTCACTCACTCCCTGAGACTGGACCTGTGGAAACGCTCTCTTCATTCATATGTCAATTGATTGGATTCATAAGAGCTAAAAATGGAAAGGATGTAAATCATGACCTTATTTAAAGAGACAACGATTTGTTTAACCCTTTAAAAGCTCAGAGTACATCCAGCTTTTACTACAGCCGTACATCCAGAGTAGGAGACTATTAAGGAGTTCTGATAATGCAGTTGACCTGGATATTTCTATTTTCTTCAGTGTCAGTATTTTCCTTTTAGTCAGGTATCTCCACTGGCAAGTCTCATTCCCTTTTAGGAGCCTTGAACTTCGTAAATTTTCTTAGCTAAAAGTAAAGTATTTTCCAAGGAACACAACCCCAACCCATTTGGCAATATGAAGTTGCAACTGTTACTTAAGACTAAATTAAATGAGGAATTCACTGAAAATCTGTGGAAAGGTTTTAGCTATAGATGAGAAATGCAGCACAAAGCTAGTCTCTATAAATGGTGCAAATAGAGGGTATATGTTTCCCCAGGCTACAGAACTTCCTATTATTAAATGTATATTGCTAAGTAATTTTCAAAAAATTTAGTTTGACACTATTCCCTAGTCCCATCATTTCATTAGGTCAGTAATTGAAGTATGGGTTAATTATAACCTGAGGGTACTAACCACAAAGTTACTTCCTGCATTACATAACCCGTATTCTCTCTTCAAATAGGTTTGATTTCCCTTCTCTCCTCCCTCCTTCTTTTGCCTTCTTCCTTCCTCTTTTCCTCCCTCTTTCCCTTCTCCCTCCCTTCCTTTCTTTCTCTCTTTCCTGGATAGGATTATATACTGTATATCAATGGTAAAACTTGTTTTAAAAAATAATTTTTCAGAAGTATAAATAGAAGTTTAGAGTAATAGCTTTTCTCCATATCATAACACTTATTTTATCATTTTGTTCAATACCCTAAGATACTTGAAGTTAACATATTAAACAAAAAAAATTCAATCAAGCAAGGTTCTTTTAATGGTGCAAAAGTACATTTGGGTGGCACAGTGAATAAGGTGCCAACCTGTGAACCCAAAGGTTGCTGGTTCAATTCCCAGCCAAGGCAACATAACCAGGTTGTAAGCCAGGTCTCCAGCCAGGTCTGTAGCTAGAGACAGGTGAAAGGCAACCATACATTGAGATCTCTCTCCCTCTCTTCCCCTCTCTCTAAAAATAATAAATAAAATCTTTTGTGAAAAAAAAAAAAACAAAACGTACATTTGGGTAACTTTTGGACTCATGCAAATTTGACAGGCTTTGGATTCTACCATTTGATAGGAGACGGCTTTCTTGATTCCAGGGTAAACTTTCACAAAAGTATACTAGGCATGAAGTAGTTTATATGAACAAAATTCATCTTTTTAAAACAGATTTTATTTTTAGAGAGAGGGGAAGGGAGGGAGGCAGAGAGGGAGAGAAGCATCAATGTATGGTTGCCTTTTACCTGCCTCCAGTTGGGGACCTGGCTGGAGACCTGACTTGCAACCTGGTTATGTGCTCTGGCTGGGAATCAAACCAGCGACCTTTAGGTTCACAGGCCTGTGCCTTATCCACTGTGCCACCAGCCAGGGCCCAAAATTCATCTTAAAATATGCCACTAATTCACAAAATGTAGGCATGGGCAGAAATTCTTTGGAATTAACTAAAACTGGATCTTCTGATATACTAGAAGGTATGTCCAATCAGGTTACATCTATTCTCAATAATTGCAACAATGTAGAAACCATTATTAGTGATTGATATGTAGACGTTAGGTGCTCAAATATTGGTTCAATAAGTAAATGAATAAATGATTGATTGCATTAATAATTAAACATATTGCAAACTAAAATTTCCTTTTTAATAAGATACTGTGGTTAGAAAATCTGCTGCTTAAAACAAAGTACTATTTGGGAATTGTTCATATTTTACCATATTAACATACTAGTAAGTCACTGGGATGGTTTCTCATCAGTTTATGCAAGAATCATAATCGAGCTTTAGGCAGGCATTTTCTTTTTAAATATTATATTGTTTACACCCATTTTCAAGCATCTCCTTTAGATTTTTAAAAATGTATTTATTTTTAGAGAGAAGGGAAAGGAGGGAGAGAAACATCAATGTGAGAGAGAAATATCTATAGGTTACCTCTTGGATGCACCCCAACAGGGGACTGAACGCACAACCCAGGCATGTACCCTGAGTAGGAACAGAACTGGCGACCCTTTGCTTTGCAGGGCAATGCCCAACCAACTAAAGCACACTGGTTAGGGCTAATGCATCTCCTTTTTATAAGCCAGGTAACAAATGTTTTCTCTGACAATTAAAAAAATATTGTACCCTGGCTGGTGGCACAGTGGATAAGCTGCCGGCCTGTGAACTCAAAGCTCGCTGGTTCAATTCCCAGCCAGGGCACATAACCAGGTTGCAAGCCAGGTCTCCAGCCAGGTCCATAGCTGGAGGCAGGTGAAAGGCAACCATGCATTGATGTCTTTCTCCCTCTCTGCCTCTCTCCCTACCCCTCTCTCTGGAAATAATAAATAAAATCTTTAAAAAGAGATCGTAACAGTTGGGTACATTTTCATGATTCTACTTAGTACCCGATGAGTTTATAAGGTGATAAATGTACACTATTCCTCCCCAGTGGAGTGGGCTGCCTGAGGTCATTAATTCCACCAGCCTGATTCACATTCACTGGAGAAAGTTTGTCACCATGAAAGTTCAATGCCTTGTCGAGGATGGAATCCAACCTCAGTGTCATTGGCACCTTGTTCTCATTGTTCCACATCAGTAAAATAGTTTAGTTGAGAAACAAGCTATTTTCAGGCATAAGTTTTACACCTTGTATTGGGAAGAGTATAGAGGGGGGAAGGGAGAAAGAAGAGAAGTGACCTGCCCTGGCTGGATTGAGTGCCGGCCCATGAACTGGAAGGTTGATGGTTTGATTCCTAGTCAGGGCACATTCCTGGGTTGTGGGCCAGGTCCCCAGCTGGGGGGCAACTGATCAAGTTTTTTCTCCCTCTCTTCCCTCTTCCTTCCCCACCTCTAAAAAAAAATAAAATCTTTGATAAAAAAAAAAAAAAATACAAAACAGAGAAGTAGCCAGAATTGAACTTCCAGCATATACCCATTTGCTATGGGCTTTAGATTTCTGACCTCACCTAACAGTTCCAACAGCCCTGTGAGAGACCCTTCCCTTGCAGAGAAGGACCTTGTGCCTTTCTCAGTTACTCATCCAAAGCCAGTCAATAGCAGAAAGTCAAGTTCTTCTGTTTCCGAAGCCTTCCTCTGTCCATTATATTACTTAGCTATTTAATTACATTTAGCCTCAGGATTAGTTATCCTATATCCTGCTCTTGGTTCCCACCACAGTGTAAGCTCCTCAGAACAGGTAACTTGGCCTGTCTTGTTCTCCCTCATATCCCTTGCACCCAGCTTGGCGCCTCACATTTGGTAGTGTCTCAAAACATATAGATGTTGACTATATGAATGAATGAATGAATGGATAAAAAACACATTATTACCAGAGGCAGAGGGGCTCTCATACGACCATAGCAGCCACGGGCCAGAAAGGTTAAGTCACCTGCCCTAAGTTAAGCAACTAATCCATGGAAGATTTCAAAACTCTAGTTCAGATCTGTTCTGTACTGTCCTCTGAAACACACTCCCACTTGTACAAAAAAATCTGAAAGCATGTTCAGCAACTCCATGGGGCTTTCTAAACACTCTACCTTCCTGATTTAATTCCTAAATTGCAAGCTATTTCTTATGCACACAAAGCCAGTTAGCCTACTAGAATGAAAGCTCTGTGAGGACAGGAAATTTGGCCTATTCTTTTCATTTCACGGTGACCCGGCAGTTTGAAGGTGCTTAGTAAATATTTACTGAATAAATGAATATATATTATTTCTTTTCCAGCTACGAGCAACTTCATCATAGATGATGAACATTAGCATGGATTATGCTAACACTCAAATGATCAAATACTCAAGTTTCAGTGAAACTGCTCAGTGAAAAAGTACTCCTTTTTCCTTCCCCCACCTTTCCTTCACCTTCATCACTATAGGGAAAAAAATAACAGTATCTATTTCATAGGAAGAGTGTAAGGTTAAAGAGAGTTAATACAGATAAGTACTTGATATGATACTTAATAAAGAGCTAACTCTCAATACATGGTAGCTATTAGTGTGAATATGATTTCTTCCAATCAATCAATGAATAACGACCAACCTAATTAGGAGATGGAAGAAGCCAATAATTCCCTATGAGCTTCAAAGTTCGTAAATTTGGAGGGCTGTAAGTTATAGAAGGCATCTGGCAGATCACAGATATCCTGTATATGTTTTCCCTAGCATTGTTCTTGTGAAATTAATGAAGGCCAAAGAAGACATAACTATCTTTGAGATGAACATATGATGATTCGTCCTCAATCCCTGCTCCATTTATCATTCAAAAAAACATTACCTCTCCACAAGTTCTTGTCCATTCCAGCAAAGAGTGTCGTTTTCAGCCACAGGGCTATGGCTGCAGATGTAGCCAGGCAGAGCGCTATAGAAATTGATGAAAGACTTCAACTTCTGAATTAGTTCCCTAAAAGAAAAAGAAAACATCTGTGCATAAGAAGCAAGTAAACCCAGTATGTGAGAAGTTTAATTTCCTTATCAGCATGACAGAAAGGCTCTACCAGACTGATTCGAGCAATAAATGATTTTTAAACACATTGTTGGCTGTAAGGCCCCAATTTTGTTTTGTTTTGTTTTTTTAATCCATAAAATTATATTAGAAAATGTTGCCTGCCATATAAGGTACTACTCCTATCAGAAGGATGATTTAATTTCAACATTCATTTTCTAGCACGTTTAGTTTCCTTTTTTTTTTTTTTCAAAATGCTGTTACTTACGTTCTCAAAGATGCTGATTACAAGGCACACTGGAGCACTACATATCTTTTGGCTTCTGAGTGTAATTGAGTGCATTGATTATAATTTACAATGCTATTACCCTAGAGATGGCCCCTTTCCATGTAGGCTCTGGCTAACGGTTGCAGGTCAGAATTGCAGGGCATTCAGAGCAGTATAAGCTCTATGAAATTCTAATAAAGTCAGAGAAACTGCTAGAAGAAGAAGCTTCCTTTATCTGTATATTATTGTCCCTATGGGAGAAAGGAGGAGGCATGGATCCTAGTGTATTTTATATTTTTTTTACCTTGGCTCTTATGCTATATATGATAAGGTTATGCAAACATGTCTAAATACAAACACATAAATACCCAGGCAAATTTTTCTGGCCTATTATCTTGTTAGAGATATACATGGACCCACAAAAGAAAACACGGCAGACTGGGGAGAAGTAGAAAAAGCTTGTAAAAATATGAAAGTATCTTCAATAAATGTCCAGTAGTAAACAAAAATAAAATACTTTTTATTTTCTAAAGTGATGCTCCTGGTAGGAGGTTAAAGAGTTCTTCATCTCCCAGTCTATCTTAAGTCTCTCCTAAGTTCTTGGAGACTCTGCCAGGGAATTTGCTGGCAGTGAGTAATTACTTAGTTCTGCCTCCAGGCTAAGAACAGATTGGCTTGATATATAGACCTCTGGAGGAGCCAGAGGTCTGAATCTCATTTGGACACTTGTGGGAGTCCTGAGCCCAGAAATGCCTTCTGGGGGTTGTTCTTAAATCTGGCCAAAAGAGGAAGACTGGTAGAAATGATTGCCTCACATTTAATGCCATTTTCCATTTTATTACCATAAAAGAATTCATTTCAACGAATGATTTAAAAGCGAGAGAGAGAGAGCTTATAGTACACATTTTCACAAAGGCTCGGGTGACAGTAAAGCCAGGGTGATGGACAGAACAACTCAAGAAAGGTTCCTGGGATCCATATTATATAAAACTTCTGATACTCCAAAAGTTGTTTCCTGCTATGCTCAAATCCCCTCACAGACTACTCGTGCCTGGGCTCCATCAACTTCCAAAATAAAGAGGCTCAATTTAGGGCTCTGAAAATAAAAGTCAACATTATAGTTTCTCACAGAGGAAAAAGATGGGTTCAATTAACGCTAATAGGAGAGATGCTCTGTTTTACAAGGTAATAATACAGTTCCCAAGAGTGGAAAGTGAACGACGAAAGGCTGAAACTGAGTAATTCCCTTCTTTCCATGAGGAAATGGAATATGGCATTAGTCTCTAAGAAATGATGGCTTTCTCTTTAATGAAAGAGCTTCCCTTAGGCCTCCTCCTACCTCAAAACTCTCTCTCACTAATGTAGCACATGGCAAGAAAAATTGAACTAATAGACAAGCCTTCCAATTTGACTTCCCTAGAAGTTAAAAAAATAAAATAAAATAAAAGCACTCTGAACTTCTCCCAGCCTCTAACTCTTGAGGTTTTCTGAGCTGACCATAAAGATCACCAAAAAACTGGAGAGGATTCAGAGTATATCTAAATGTTAAGGGGATGAAGGACTGCAATAAATTAAGACCTCCCAGTTTAGTATGGAAGGATATTACTTGGTGGGGTTAAGATAAAAGTCAAAGAAAACCGCAAGGAATGTGAATAATGTGAACACAGTCTGGGTCATAAAATTCTAGAACTCAGGGGAATCTCTTTGAAACTTAAGGCTGGGTGGTATGGCTCAGCGGATTGAACACTGGCCTGTGAACCCAAGGGTTGCTAGTTGGATTCCCAGTCAGGGCATATAACCAGGTCTCCAGCCAGGTCTGTGGCTGGAGGCAGGTGAAGGGCAACCATACACTGATGCTTCTTTCCCTCTCTGCCTCTCTCAAAAAATAATGAAACTTAAAAGGTAACTTGGGTAAATAAAAGGCCACCCTACTTTATAGAGTACCATTACCACCACAGGGTATACAAGATGGGCCTGTGTGCTTTAAAAACATTTTTCTGAATTGATTATTTTGAATTCAGGACACAGTTCATTTAGCAAGCATGCTGTAATGATGGTTAGATTTGCAGAATAGCCCCTTAAAACCCGTGAGCAGCAGCAACTCAGAGCACTGATTTTGGACTGTAACCTATGTGTGTTTCAATTGCCAAGTGCTCCCTTACTTACTTAGCAGTCAACTTCTTAGGCAAACTGTAAACTTCTCTGAGTCTTATTTTCTTTATCTGTAAAGTGAAGCTCACGATAAGTTGCTGTGATGATTAAATGAGACAATACATGTAGACTGCTTGGAAGGTGCTGGGATCCTTTAGAGGGAATTGTACGTGAGAGTTCGAAGTAGAGCATCTGATGCAGAAGGTCAAGGTGCACTTGAGTTTAAAAGGTAATTAGACATTTGTTATCAGGAAAATGCAAGTCAAAACCATAGTGAGCCCTGGCTGGTAGCACAGTGGATAAGGTGCCGGCCTGCAAATCCAAAGGTCACTGGTCCTATTCCCAACCAGGGCACATAACCAGGTTGCAAGGCAGGTCTCCAGCCAGCTCTGTAGCTGGAGGCAGGTGAAAGGCAACCATACATTGATGTTTCTTGCCCTCTCTACCTCTCTCCCTTCCTCTCTCTCTGGAAATAATAAATAGAATCTTTAAAAAAAAAAAAAACCACAGTGAGATACCATTTCACCAGAATGACTATAATAATGATTTTTTTTAAAAAAGCAGACAAGTGCGGTAAAGATGTGGAGAAATGGGAGCCCTCAGACATTGCTGGCAGGAATGCAAAATGGTACCCCTGCTGTGGAAAACAGTTTGGTGGTTAAAGATTAGGCATTGAGTTACCATATGACCCGGCAATTATACTAGGAGGTATAAACCCAAAATAATTAAAAACAAGTCCTCAAATAAGGACATGTACACGAGTGATCCTAGCAGTACTATTTACAAGAGATGTTCAACTGATAAAGGGATAAACAAATACATATTCTATATCATGGCATATTCAGCCTTAAAAAGAAAAAAAAGGGTGAGCCTGGAAAACATTATACTAAGTGAAAGAAGCCAATTGTGAATGGCTGCATTATATATATATATATATATACACACACACACACACACACACATATATATATATATGTATATATATATATATAATTCCATCCATGTGAAATATCCTGAATAGGCAATTTTATGGAGACAGGAAGGTGATTAATGTTTGCTTAGGGGTAGGGAGGATGAGGGTTGCGGAATGATAGCTAAATAGTATGGGATTTCCCCCTGAGGTGATGAAAATATTCTCAAATAGATTATAGTGATGGTTTCACAACTCCGAATATATTAAAATATGTTAAAATATATTAGAGTCGAATTGTATACTTTAAATGGATGAATTGTATGGTATGTGGATTATATCTCAGTAAAGTTGTTATGAGACATAACTGCCCCCTCCTCAAAAAAAAAGACATCAAGAAGAGGTGACATACAAGGTCTGTCCTGAAAGTTTTGGCCATGCAGACTGTTTCGATTATAGTGGCAATGGGTTGATACTTTCGGGACAGACTTCGTAGGTCTCAGAGGAAGACAGACTTGGCTACTGGGAGATGGATGTCCCTTAGAACGATGGAAGGAGAGTCAGGAAAGCTAGGGAAGAAGCAGGTTTGGATGGACATGAGATAAATACATGGGTGAAGGGTGAGAAGAAAAATTTTTACGAGCCGCAATTGCAGCATTCCAAGAGCTATAATTGTACGTTAAAATCTCTTTCTTTCCTTCAGCCGAAGTTGGTTGGTTTTCTTCTCATTGTAAAACAAATATATGCTCACTGTGGAAAAACATATGCTCACACTCAATGTTTTCTACATTTAGAAAAAATAGACAGGCAGAAAGGAGGAGGAGGCAAAGAAGGGGAGCAGTTCAGTCAAGTAACTAGCACAGAAGAACCATGGACAACAACTGGGATTGATTTTGGGGGGGAGTGGGTGGGTGGGGAAGGGGACAGAGTGGGGGAAAAAGGGGATGGATGTAATACAGCAATAAAATTAGATTTTAAAAAATTTTTAAAAAAGGCAGAAAGGGATAGAAATGTTATTTTCTACGAGCCAAAGACTTTCAGACTTTTCTTTCCAGTAAAGTTTTTCATTTATTCCTCTTAGCACCTTTTCTTCTTGATAGCTTTCTTCACTGAGTCCTTTTTGATTTGTAGTGTATATTATTCCCATTACAAACCACTTAGAATTTAAGGTGGATGAATTAAGAGAAATAAACCTCTGAATAATGAAATAAATGCTAGTTCTGAAATAATTCCCAGGGCCTGCCGAATGAGGTAGTACCCATCTTGGTTTCTAACACAGCTGGCAAACTTGCCAATGTGTTCGAGTCTCCAAGTACAGTGTTACAGTGCAAACCATTCCTTCATGCAAAACCTCAATACTATGAGAAAATAAACCTTGGTTTGCAAAAGAAAGTGTGATTTAAAAAAAAAAAAAAGAAAGAAAGAAATCCAGCAATACTATTTCTCAGGGCAGAAGACTTTCTAAACTGCTGGAGAGTTAATGAGCTTTACCAAAGAGAGTGACAACAGGTGATAATGGTCTCAGAGACACCACAGCTAGGAAGCAGCCGAGTGTGACAGGAGTAGTTTACCTCCTACCAGGTTTACTGGGCCCCTCTCATTTCTCCTCTTCATTGTCATTCCTTCCTAAACTTGTTCTGGCACGGGAATCAAGTGGCTTTTATTTTTATCTTTTCTGAAATAAAGCTTTCTCTCCCCATGCTTACAGTTTTTAAAGCAGGTCATTTGAATATTTCTATTTCTCTCTTTAAAGAAAGAGAGCTGAAATGAAATCGAGTGACATATTAATTACCCACATCTGACTCAGTCAAGGTTTCTTTTTCTTTGTGCTAGTAACCCATGACAGACAACAAAAGAATCTCCACCCATGAACTTAAGGCAGTCTGCTCAACTGAATTGTCTCTAGGAAAAAAAAAAAGAAAGAAAGAAAGAAAGTTTGGATAATTAGTTGCCCAGGATGGGAAGAACAATTTGGTTGCAGGGACTATCCTTTGATTCCAATTCCATTTTATTCTAATACATACATGCCAAACAAACCGTTTGACACATAAATAGTGGAGCCTATGGCTCTCACTTAGGACAAACCAAACACTTGCTTACAGTGGTCGGCTCACGGAAAAAAAAAAAAAAAAAAAAGTCTCTTCACAGAGGTTTCCATTCGATGTGTTAAATGTGGAACGAAAGGACGGGCCCCTTTGCAAGCACGAGCCATTTTGAAATATTGCAGCTGAGCGCACGTGATCTTCCCTGGAGGGCTCTCCCCATTCTCTGGAGGAGGGTCCCCTTCTCAGGTTGTGGGGGAGGGGACTCCCTTTGCTTTCTTGCAATGATTTGCTTGGGCAGGCATCAAAGCACTAATTGGAAACCACTCTAAGTAAAAACAGCCTTTCATTCCCAACTGCAGATCCGGAACTTTTCTCCTTTACCATTGAGGCGCTTTTCTTCTTAATATAAAGTAATACGAACTCGTTATTTTTTTTTTAAATTGAAAACACAGAAAAGCGCATAAACTAAGATAATTATAATTGAAATGAGGTAGGCTCATGCTTCATGCTGCTGTGGAGACCCTTTCACAGTCTTAACCATAAAGCAGAATTTTCTACCATTCCAGAGACTAGCCCGTACTTTTGCTCACATGGTTTCCTTTGCCAGGCACAGCCTTTCTCGCTTCCACCTGTTGAATTTCTACTAGTTCCTCAATGCCCAGCTCAAAAGGTACCTTTTCCAAGAAGCCTTTCTTGGCTCTCACAGGAGAGCTGCTAACTTCCCCACCTCTGATGCCGCCAGCCTTTTGTACATAGCTGTTCCGGCACTTGTCCCTAATGTATGAAAAGTACTTATTTGTGTGTCTGTCTTCCTAATGAGGCGAGAAGGAGCTCCTCCTATTCATCAGGGTCTAATCCTCACACAATGCGTAGCGTATAGATGGTGTTGACAAATGTGGAAAGAAGCAGAGTCCAATTTAGAGGAGAATGACTTGTACCAGACCCGAAACGCATTGATTCACTCGGGACATACTTTGTTGTTTTGTTCAGAGGGTGGAAAGCACCACCGAACTGACAAAGCTGCCTAGCCAAACGAGAGCAGCAATCTGAGAGGGAGGGAGTCAGCATTGATTTGGACCAGGGAGCTGAGATCAGCTTTTGTTCTTTTCTTTCTAGGTCATTTACTAGTGTCACCTAATCTATTGCCCCTATAGACCAAGTCAGAGGAAAAGGGGAGGAGGGGGGAGCACAGGAGGAAGAAGGCTGGAATGTGCAGATGTAATTTCACAAGGGTGGAAAGGCTGTGCGACTTTTTCACAGGTCAGCAGTTGGGCCAGAAGCTTGGTCACATAGATTTCGAAAAGGGAAAGATATTGCTCATGTACCTACCAAACTTTATGGGGGAATATGCAAATGACAAGGTAAATGGTATCCTAAGACAAGCTGTGAAAGAGACATTCAAAGGCAAAGGAGACAGAGAGAGGCTGACATCTGAGATGTGCTGAAAATATTAAGAGTTGAAAAAGGCTATGAAAATCTCACTTCTATTCTGAACGTACTATTTGTCCATCTTGTCCTGGCCTCACTGTTTTAAATCTGATGGCACATATTTTAAATATTTATACCTTAAAAAGATGTGGAACCCTGGCTGGTGGCACAGTGGATAAGGCGCAGGCCTGCGAACCCAAAGGTCACTGGCTCAATTCCCCAGCCAGGGCACATAACCAGGTTGTGGGCCAGATCTCCAGCCAGATCTGTAGCTGGAGGCAGGTGAAAGGCAACCATACATTGATGTTTCCCTCCCTCTCTGCCTCTCTCCCTTCCCCTCTCTCTGAAAAATAATAAATAAAATCTTTTTTTAAATGTGTGTAATCTCGTAAACAGGCCACCAGTTGATTATCAAATTGCCTTTAAATTGGAACTAAGGTATTTCTAAGATTAGTTGCATGTTGCAAACTACCCAGCTGGGGGCAGACAAAACAAGCACATGACTTCTGAATGCTACCAAAGGAAGCCTGTGCTTCTTTGTATGTTGTTATTTTTAATAAGGCAACAGGCTTTTCAACTCATAATCAGATTCAGGAAGCTTGCTCCCAACCTCCACAGACTGAATGCTACAATCGGGTTTCTTTCCAATGATCCTATTTTCAACCACAGAGGCTGGAGCTTGGACCTGGGTGTGAGGGGTGCTGGAAGCACATGCATTTTTCTGGACGGTGTAAAATGCTGTAGTAACACACTGAGAAATTTACAAAGGTACTAACACTGCCAAAGAAAGCCCTCCAATTACAGGTTGCAGGGGGCAGTACATTTAGCCAGAGATCATCTTAATCCCCCATTCTCTCCTTTCCCTAAGAGGATACACAATGCCTGTTGGAGGGACTTAAAGGAAACCAGACGGTCTCTTGCTGTTTTGTATTCTTACTCTGCCAGTGAATTCGCAAGGAACAGCTCCACCTCAGACCCTAATGCATCATTTTACTAAAGAGATGAGCAGCATCATGGGTCAGGCTCATGTTTCCAACATCCAAAGGAGCCCTGCCTGCCTATCACTTACTCAAGGCGACAGGTTTTGGAATTGCTCTTACCATCTTTTCTTTGCTTTGGGAGTTAACAACATGTCCAAAAATGAATATAAATAAATGGCCAAAATCTGGGTGCCCAGTCAAGAACCCGTTGATCAATTTATTTTTTCCCTGAAGGTATCAACACCGAGTCCTCCCTGTCCCTCCACAGAGCTCAGGATAAAAGCCATGGTAGCAGGGCCTTGATGAATCTCCTACTTACTCAAAACTATATCCAGGTTGACAGGGTCATCTCAACATGGGACTGGGTTAGAGTATTTACTTTGAAAAAGCTCTGCATGTGATTCAGTTACAAATCCATATGCCACCTCCTCCATGATACTTTCACTGTAACTCCCTGGGCAGAGAGGTTCTCTCTTTCCCCTTAGGTGGCTCCTGTATACTCTGGACATTCTTTTATACTTACAACACTGTTGTGGAATTATTTGCACTTAAGTCCATTTTCACATTACACTGATTTGGAGAGCACAGTGTGTGTCTTGATGTTCAGTGCCCAGTAATATATTCTGGCCACATATTAGGTGCTTCCTAAAATTCATTTCTATAATAATATAAGTATAATACAAATATACATGATTATATTTAGGAGTATATTACCCTCCTAATTTATATTTTATTTATACATAATTAATATAGAATAGATAAGAATTATTTGCTTCAGTCTAATATGCAAGGGGTTGCTACCCTTCAAGATCAATGACAGGCTTATTCCTCGGGTGGTTTGGACAAAGAGTGAAAGTAATGGCAAACAGCAGACAAAGGACAGTCAGTGAGTAAAGAAAGCCTGGAGAAATGGCCTACTTTTTATCTTCTTAGAAAAACAGAAAGTTTCCCCAAAACCCCATGCTATGGGAAAATGGTTCTCAAATAATTTGGTGCCAGGAACCTGCGGTGGTTTTCAAACATGTCCACAAATTCTTTGATACTATTCCCCTCAAGAGGTGGGGATTAATTCTTCTCCCCCTTGAATGTGGACTAGAATTTGTGATTCACTTTTAATAAATCAAGCATGCCACAAATGAGAGTATGTCAACTTCTGAGACTGGGTCATAAAACACATAACCAGTAGCAGAGTCGGCTACATGTGTATTGCTTTGGAGTAAGGCCAATCTCCTAGATTTGTGTTGGGTTTCCTATCAGATTTCTAAGCCCTGCCCTGGGCTGGTGTGGCTCAGTGGATGGGCGCCAGCCTGCAAACGCAAAGGTCACTGGTTCGATTCCCAGACAGGGCACATAACCAGGTTGCAAGCCAGGTCTCCAGCCAGGTCCATAGCTGGAGGCAGGTGAAAGACAACCATACATTGATGTTTCTCTTTTTCTTCTTCCCTCCCTGCCCTTCTCTCTAAAAAGAATGAATTAAATCTTAAAAAATAATAATTTTAAGGTCCTGGATGCTGGCAAAATGGATAAGGTGCTGGCCTGCAAACCCAGAGATTGCTGGTTTGATTCCCAGACAGGGCACATAACCAGGTTGCAAGCCAGGTCTCCCAGCCAGGTCCATAGCTGGAGGCAGGTGAGAGGCCTGGTGTTTCTCTCCCTCTCTGCCTCTCTCCCCTCCCCTCTCTATTAAAAATAATAAAAATCTTTTAAAATTTTTAAAATAATAATTTTAAGCCCTTATTTGTAAATGTGAAATAAAAATAGGAAAGAAGGGAATCTGGATGCGGCGAGGAGGAATGAAGAAAATAAGAAACAATATCTTAGTAAATAGGAACAGAATCCTTCATTTTATCATTCTTAAAGGAGTGTGTAGAGTGTGCTTGCCGTTTTCTCTCTGGGGAACTCACCTTGTACTCACTGCTAATAATGGGAAAAGCCACAAACCAAACCATTGCATTGTGACACCAAATCAAAACAAACAAAAAAATCAATAAAGATCTTGAATACCTAAGTGCAAAAATAATATCACCCCATCTTGCTGTACTGAATATTTACATACGGTAAATTGACATGCAAATATGTCTCGGATGTAATAAAATATTTCTTCTTTAACATTGATGAATGACAGAATTTAATTAACTGAACGAACACTCTACTCAGAAGGACTAAATAACATCTATTTAAGAAGCTCCACTTCAGTGGTTTTTGACCTTAAAACACAATCGCTAATTGTATGCTAAAATAGAGGGAAAATTCCTCTCACCTTCTTCGGCTGGATAGGGTTTCTTCATGTTCTACGTGAGCAACTTTCAATACCTTCTTGTCAATAAACAGATCCTCGGGGTAATAAGCAGATCTGTATTGGCGTTGTTGAGAATGGGCACAGAGCTTGCCGATCTGGAAAAAGAAATGCAATATAATTATATGCCAGTTTCAAAGATAGGACAGTGGAAACAAATTCTGAAATGCACTTCAATTTCTTCCCCAATTTCTTTTTAAAGAACAGAATGAGGTCACTGGAGTCCAACAAGGTGATAGGCTTTTAAGGGAAAGGACCATCTATGGAAAACAAGTCTGAAGACTGGGGGTGGGGGCACTATGAGTGCAGTAGATTCAGAGATTCCTTAAGATAAAATATGCTGTTTGTTCTATAGTGAAATGCATGTTTGAGAGCAGCCTTGACACAGCAATTACACCATTGATACCTTTTAATGGCACTTGGCATTTATATGTATAAGTAAGTTCACAAGTGAGCATTGCAGAATTTAGGAAGAACCAGTGCAGGAGATGGGGGGGTGTATGGAGATGTGTAGAGTAATCTGTTAAGAGAAGAGCTGCCTCCTGTGCTCAGAACGTTCCCCATTCTTCTGAGTATTTTGTTACAAGCCCTAAGTTAGGGTATTTTGAAAAATGTCAAAGTAGTTGCTCATCTGGCTTTTCTAACAATGCCCAAGGGAAGGAAGAAGGCAAGCCCACCAATCAATAGCCAGTGTCATCAGCTATGAATCACACATCATGGAATATGCTCAGGATTGAGAGTACTAAAGAATAGTTGAGGTCTGCCTGGAGCAAAGTCCAACCATTGTTAACAAAACAAGAACAATTTACAAGACATTGATGTAACCTGGCAGCCAAGGAGTAGGGACTAGAATGTGCACGCGTGAACAGTGATGACTAGTTAGTGGGGAAGGTAGGTACTGCTGAGTGAGCATGTGTACTGTGTGGCTGTGGCATGTAAAATGAGTGAGTAGAGCAACAGATCTGCATCAACGTTCATGTGAAGTTTGAGCATTCCTCCATGGAAACTATTCAGATGATTCAGAAGGCCGGAGCAATGCGCAGCTGGTGATGGGCAGCTTCGTCAGGACAACGTACCCACTCATGCATCGCATTTCTTGGAGAGTTTTTTTTTTTTTTTGGGGGGGGGAACATGGCATCACCCAGGTGACTCAGCCCCCCCTACAGCCCAGATTTGGTGCCCTGCAATTTCCGGCAGCTGGTGGCGATTGGCTGGATACTTTCTGGCCAGACCTCTGCAGGCACTTTATCTTCTTTCCTCGTTTGGTCTTTCTCCTTTTCTCCTCCTTCTCTACCTAACTCCTTCTCTTTCTTCCTTCCTCCCTTTATCAAAACTACTTATTGGAGGCCTCCCTCTAAAGCTTAGCTCTTTTACACTCTGCGATAAAATATGGCATCAGCTTTCTCATCCCAATTCTAAATGATGTGATTGCATTATTTGCAGATTTTATATATTTTCGCTTTCAGACAGAAGCCTAATTGAACTTCTATACGAAGAAGTATAAATATATAGGCATAACTCATAAACACCAAGAATAGGGTGGTGATGGCCAGAGAGAAGGGATTATGAGGGCAGGGGGTCAGTGGACAAGGAGTGGAATGGGGACATCTGTAACAGTGTAAACAATGAAAATAAAGTAAGCCCTGGCTGGTAGCACAGTGGGTAAGGCGCCGGCCTGCGAACCCAAAGGTCGTTGGTTCGATTCCCCAGCCAGGGCACATAACCAGGTTGCAAGCCAGGTCTCCTGCCAGGTCCATGGCTGGAGGCAGGTGAAAGGTAACCATACATTGATGTTTCTCTCCCTCTCTGCCTCTCTCCCTTCCCCTTCTCTCTGGAAACAATAAAATCTAAAAACATTAAAAAATTAAAAAATAAAGTAAAAAATTAAGTATAAATATTACTACATGTCTTCCTATGCCAGATACTATGCTAAATATCACTCCCATTTTACAGGTGAGGAAATTGAGGCTCAGGGAAGTTAAGTGACTTGCCCAAGGCAGTGGAGTCAATCTAATTCTGACCCTTTTATCAGACCTCAAAGCTCATGCAGTATCACCTCACTACAAGATGATTCTTGATTTCCAGTTCTTTACATTCTACATTTTTAATTGAATTTTTGGGGGGTGACGTTGGTTCATAAAACCATGCAGGTTTCAAGGGTACAACTGAACAAAACATCATCTGCATGCTGCACTGTGCACCAATCGCTCCAAAGTCTCTTTCAGTCCCCATTTCTGCTGCTTTGCCCACTTCCATGCAGCCCCCACCCTCTTTCCCTCTGGCTATCACCCCACTGTTGTCTATGTCTGTGTCTGTGTTATGTATACATTTTATGGCTAATGGGAAGGGGATTCCCAGTCCTCAAAAACATAGTCGACATAGTCCAGGTGAATGTATAGATTGTACACTTTAGAAAAAAATATTAGAAATATCTCATGAAGGCAGGGATTATACCTTTGTCACTTCTGTACTGCCATAGAATTCAGGCTGGATTTTGTACAGTTAGCACTCAATAATGGTGAATCGACTCAAGTGAATGGAAGGAATCTCTTCACATCAGGACTAGCATGTCATTCTAGGGATAGGCAATCCCAGCTTCTGGACTTCTCAAGGTGGTCATGATAATATTTACTAAATTACTTATCTCTTTATAAAGGCATAAATAGCATTTAGTTTGTATAACTTGGGAAAGTTTTCCGTATGTAAATAAATTACTGAATTAGAAAAAAAGTCAAGAATCAGTAGTAGTATAACCTCCATTTATGAAAAACACCTCAAGTCTAATATTCATACTGGCTATTCTTCATAGTGCATCTTAATGAGAATGAAACAAAAGTTGCAGACACTTAAAAATACAGTTGATCCTTGCCCTGGCCAGTGTGGCTCAGTTGTTTGGATATTGTCCTGGCAAAGGGAAATGCTGTCAGTTTGACTCCTGGTCAGTACACCTGCCTGGGTTGCTGGTTTGGTCCCTCACTTCGGGGTACATGATCAATGTTTCTCTCACACATCACATCCCTGTTTCTCTTCCTCTCCTGCCCTTCCCCTCTCTCTAAAATAGTAAAAAAAAATACAGCTGACCCTTAAACAACATAAGTCTGAACTGTGTGGATCCACTTATATGTGGATTTTTTCAATAAATATACATAGTACTGTAAGTGTACCTTCTGTTCTTTTATGATTTTCTTTTTTTTAATATTTTATTTATTATTTCCAGAGAGAGAGAGGAAGGGAGAAGAGACAGAGAGGGAGAGAGGCATCAATGTACAGTTGCCTTTCACCTGCCTTCAGCTACAAATCTGGCTGGAGACCTAGCTTGCAACCTGGTTATGTGCCCTGGCTGGGGAATTGAACCAGTGACTTTCGGGTTCGCAAGCTGTGGCCTTATCCACTGTGCTACCAGCCAGGGCTGATTTTCTTAATAGCATTTTCTCTGGCTTACTTCATTCTAAGAATACAATAAAATTTATATAACATTGAAAATAAGTGTTAACATTTATGACTGTTTACATTATGGTTAAGATTTCCAGTCCACAGTAGATTATTAGTCATTTAGTTTGCGGGGAGTCAAGTTATACATAGATTTTCAACTGTACAAGGCGGGGGGATCATTGCCCCAACTCCCACATTGTTCAAGGGTCAACTGTATTCCATTTGGCTTTAAAATGTATGATACTGAATATTTCACATGTGCTTATATAATGCTTTTTGACTTGAGCGAACATTAATTTCAAGTGAGGAATCTGCATTGTCTGAATTTGCCCTAACTGGTAGCAGTCTGGTAGGGTGCTGTACGGTAGGGCAGCAATTTTCAATCTTTGTCATCTCATAGCATGCCTAAGCTAATAATTAAAATTCTGCACGACACCCAAAAATAACTTTTTTTGCCAATCTGACAAAAAATAGGTATAACTTTTATCCATTCACAATGGATGACTATTGTCATTGTTGGCTGTTGTAATTTTTTTATTTGACAATCTAAGGGAAAAGCAATCAGTGCCCCTAAATAGATAGTCAGGTATCAAATGTTTTACAAATTCTTGTGGCACATCAGTTGAAAATTGCTGGGCTAGGGTCCTGCCCAGTTGAACTGGCTAGTTCAATTTCCATCACTTCTAAATCACATAATGCAGACACAAAGGAACTTAGGGTAGACTGTGCATCAGAAAAGTATGTCCTTAGACATATACAGCTTTACTTTGTTACACTGCAGGGGAAATGTCCATGGATCAAAACCTTAATTTTCATTCCATAAATATCTATTTGTTATTTTGTGTACATACATCAATGTGAGAAAGTCTGTTCCACCAGGATTGAAGTAGTCTTAGCATATTCAGGAGAACATGACACATTCTCTTGATCAACCCCTAGTGGGAATCCAACACTGAAATCAAAATCCTGCACATCTTTCTCTTTTTTTTTTTTTACAATTTCATTTATTATTTTTAGACAGAGAGGCAGAGAGGGAGAGAGACATCCATGTATGGTTGCCTTTCACCTGCCTCCAGCTACGGACCTGGCTGGAGACCAGGCTTGCAACCTAGTTATGTGTCCTGGTTGGGAATCGAACCAGCAACCTTTGGGTTCGCAGGCTGGTGACAATCCATTGTGCCATCAGCCAGGGCGCATCTTTCACTGTAACTTGTCTACTTGGAACACACAGCTGTGAAATCTCCTTCCCTATCAAATGTCTGCCCTTTTGTATTAGTGAATACTAATCAGGCCACAGCAAGACTTTAAAGTTCTGAACTCCCCCCAACTTACTGGAAAGGGGTGCAACTGAGGCAAAAGTAGGAAGGCTAAAACAAAATGACAATGTAGGCAGTCTGCAGCCTGACTTTCCTTCCCAAGTCACCCCAAATGGCATTACAGAGCTGACTTCCCAAAGTTCTGTGTGGGGTAATGGTCAAATGCTGGTGTCCTGCCAACACCCCGCTCCCCAATCTGAAATCTGAAATTCACCACATCTTTATCAGACAAGTTGTATTTTCTTCCACAAATCTACCATGAAGCAAATTCTTGGCATATGCAAAGCACTTGTCAAATGTAGACCCTCCCCCGCCAACATTTGGGCCCTTCTCCCCACATCTTTCACCTCCACACTGTGTGAGCTTTAGGTGAATATTATGATCTTATTTTGAGAAGCGGACATGAAAAGAAAACCTAATTTACAAAGAGATGCAGTGTTCGTGTCAAAGTGGCCCTTTCATCTTCACACTTGGAAAACATCAGGCTACACTTGGAGACCTGGATGTTAATCTGCAGTTGCACTTGCTGAAGATGCCAGCCTCCCAAGTGGCATTTTAGAAATCCATATCCTGCCCAGGACTTTCAGACTCTTAAATCAGAAGGGCAATCCAATTTCCTTTCACTGACTAATGTATCTGGACAAGGATGCTGCTACCTTTAATATACTTCGTTGAAGTGAACTTACTGAATGGGTGAGTGTCTCTATGAATAGGCCTGGAATATAAAACCTTCTTGTTTTCCATGAACTGTGATTTCCAACGGCACTTGTATTCATGTGCCAGAACCTGTGGCAGGGAAAGCAAAAGTGCTATCAAGTGTTGTTATAAGACTTGAAACATGAGAAGGCAGGGCCTCTGACCACATCCAGGCCAGCAGATCATTCTGGGAACCTTAGCACCATTTTTTTCTAACCAGGCTCCAGAAGCACTGGCTTTGTACTTACAAGGTCTGTCCCAAAAGTGTCGAGCCAATGTCCATATAAATAAAACAGTTTGCGTGGCTGATACTTTCGGGACAGACCTTGTACATGAGAATACACTGCCAAGGACCAGCCAGGTATGATGAGGAGTCTAGTAGACTGCGCATCAAGAGGCCTGGCCTACAGCCCCATTCTATCTCTCACACTTAACAGAATTTTATTTTTTCCCTTATGATACATGATATATATGCCATGCAAACAAAGTCAAACCACCTTTTGTCACCATATATTGGTCCCCTTTACCCTTTGCTACCCCCCACCCCTTCTTTCTGGGTTTTGTTTCAACTCCACCTGTAATTCTAGTTTCATACAAAAGAGGAAGATGTGATATTAAAAAAAATAATTTATTATTTTAAATTTAATTGTATTGTTGTTGTATTACATCCATCCCCTTTTTCTTACCCTTTATCCCCTTAGATGTGGTATTTGATGTGTCCTATTTTATTTTGAGCTCTTGAAATAAAGTGTGGGGGAGGATTACTTTCCAAATAGAGTTGGAAACCATGCAAAGCATTTGCCTTGATGTAATTCAAACATGCAGCCCATAATGGACATGTAAAGAAATGTCTATTCTCCACTGGTTAAGATCTAACTGCATTCTTCCTGAGGCCCCCATTTGCAGTTGGTTCTGGGAGTCTCAGCTGACCAAAACCTTCAGACTTGATCTTGCCCTCCAGGTAGCTGAGCGGAGACATGCTACACTATATTGTAAGCTCCTCAATATTACCAAGACCTCACATTTGTGGTGCAGTACCTTACTCCAGCCTTGTGCTTTACAAGTAACATCTATATCCATTCTCCATTTTCTCTGGCGAGTCCTATGAGCAATCCTCTGAGGCATAAAAAGCAGGTACAATTACTATTTTTATTTATTTTTAAAAGATTTTATTATTTTTAGAGAGAAGGGAAAGGAGGGAGGAAGAAAGGGAGAGAAGCTTCGATGTATGGTTGCCTTTCATCTGCCTCCAGCTACAGACCTGGCTTGCAACCTGGTTATGTGTCCTGGTTGGGAATTGAATCATCGACCTGTGGGTTCGCAGGCCAGCACCTTATCCACTGTGCTACCAGCCAGGGCCAATTTGAAGATGAGAAACAGCCTCACAAAGGTTAAGGAACTTTAAGCAAAGGCATGGTGCTATGCTAGTAAATGGCAGAATTGGGGCCTGAACCCAGATCTGACTCCAATGCCTATCCTTCTGTTTTGTATTCTACCCTGTCACCATGTTGCATTTATGTCAAGAAGATAGATAGATTCAGTGCCTTCCCAGTATTGACTGCAATCAAGCTCTGCAGTCTTGTGGCCAACTCATCCATAATTGGAGAAGAAGATTAGGCAGAAGTTAGAAACATACTTCAAAGAAGAGCTAGGCAGAAAACTGACCTCCAGTTTTAACATAAGTTATAACAATATTTCTAGCGGAATGATTTCAATGTAGCCTGCCAGGTTAGAGTGAGTTAACCCTATCAAACTGCTGGATGTCAAGTTCTGTGGGAGAGGTGGCCGCCCAAGTGGGTCCTCCTTGCTGCCTGCAGAATCACTGGGGACCATGGCTCCTGAAGTCAGGTTTTTGCATCAAATACAAAATCTGTAATTCCTACATTAAAACCCAGGTCTAATCTGGTATCTGGACTGAGTCTATTCTTCATAGTTTCCTCACAAATGGAGACTCCAGGTTTAAACCTATGGCTACAAAAATGACTTTAAGCCCTGGCTGGTGTAGCTCAGTGGATTGAGTGCTGAGCCTGAGAACCAAAGGGTCACCTGTCCAATTCCCAGTCAAGGCATATGCCTGGGTTGTGGGCCAGGTCCTCAGGTGGGGGTGCACAAGAGGCAACCACACATTGATTTTTCTCTCCCTCTTTTTCTCCCTCTTTTCCCCTCTCTCTAAAAGTAAATTTTTAAAAGATGCATTTAGCCCTGGCTGGTGGCACAGTGGATAAGGTGCCGGCCTGCGAACCCAAAAGTTGCAGGTTCGATTCCCCAGGCAGGGCACATAATGAGGTTGCAAGCCAGGTCTCCAGCCAGGTCCATAGCTGGAGGCAGGTGAAAAAGGCAACCATACATTGATTTCTGTCTCTGTCTCTCTCTGCCTCTTTACCTTCCCCACTCTCTAAAAATAATAAATAAAATATTTTTAAAAAAAGATGCATTTAAGCCTTTTGCTGTTATAGCCTAAAAGATTTGAAAATGGGGGCAGGAGGATGCTATTGCATTCAAGTGTGTCTCTGATTCTCTACCACTCTCAAACGAGCCTTAAAAGGTTTGTTTTGTTCATGATTTAAGAATCAGATGAAAAGTTTTCCATTCTTCTTCTCAAGCAATATATAAAAGGTGGGTGCGTGTGTTTTAATTTATAAGGCTCATGTTTGCCCTCCCTGAGAGTAGTGAGAGGATCAAATAAAATAATTGATAAAAGTGCAATGTCTCCCATGTCCAAAATAGAAGAAGGAGGTGTCAGGAGGGGAGCAGCAGAAGCAGAAAGGGAAACATTCTCATAAGTTGAGTCTGTGGCACCAGAAAAACCACGTACACATCACGATGCTCTCAAAAAGCTGACAGCTTCTGAGAAGGAAGATGGTTGTCCTGCCGAATTGTACTCCATGATCAGCACAGCTCCTTCCTCCTTAGGAGCTGCTCCAGAGGCCACCAAGACTTGAGAACCTCTACAGGGCCTTTTCAGTTATATTAATTATATAGCTCTTTCCTGCTAGGATCCAGCTGATTACTGTGGTCCCAAGTGCTTTTCTAAGAACTGCCGCTAAATAATTTGTATAAATTTAGCATTAAATCATAGAGACTCGTTAGAGCCCCGAAGAATTAAAAAGAAAACTTTCTCTAAAGTTCCGCCATTGAAATATCAATTCTGACCCTGGGATCCACTCTGGAGGACTGTCACCTGTGGCAATTGTTGGCCGTCCAAGAGTGTGGTGGAACCGGGTGTGATGGGAATGCCATAGGTTTCCAGTTAAAAGGAAATAATGCACTTCAGTCCATTCTGTTGAATTGTCTATGGTATTGTTGCTCAATTTCATTCAACCAAATCTTAAAAGTTTTCAAACAAAACACACGTGGAAATGATGTAACATGCAAGAAAAACTTTTTAATAGTAGTAACCATGCCCATTTAACAATTCTACAGGTACAATAAAAATGCTAATATATGTTAATGTTTAGTGTGTGGTTAATGTTTTGTCTTGTTAATTTCCCTAGGGCTTTTATTACTTATTTAAATCAGCTACACTACTCAACTGTGTGCCTTGCTTCCACAAACTGCAGGCAAGAGGCTCAAATGAATACTGATGAACAGAAATGGACAAACATTTGGCTGGGCGCACCATCCTTCTTATATGCCTGTAACCATTCCATACATTTTCTTAAAATGAGATGGGCATGGCAGGAACTTTCCATTCATTTTTTTTTCCTACAGGAAATATGCATATGAACACTACATTAACGTATAACCCTGGACTTCAGAACGCAAGCCCATCATCATTAATGAGCTATTGATTGACCTGGTTAGAGCACGCAGAGGATCATGAACAGACCTGGTGACAATGTGTTTTTCCCCCACAGACGTTTTGCTATGATGTATCAATTGCCTGTCCATTAAAATGAAACTTCACTGGTCATCTGTAATGTAGTATGAACCAAGATGTTTTAAGAAATTAGGTGCCATTATTTGAACATTCCATTGAAGTCAGCTCTTTAAATAAATTGCAGCACAGAAAAAAGGACTAATGTCCTTCAGATTGGTCCGCTGTGAAGTTGAATTCCAGCCCTGAGAGGTCTGTCCCAAAAGTATTGAGCCAAGGTCAATATAACTAAAACAGTTTGCACTGCTGATATTTTTGGGACAGATCTGGAACAATATGGTGAAAAGACAACACAAATTTGGAGACAGGGGACCTATGTCAGTCCCAGCTCATTCTCTTGCCACTTCAATAAGTCAAGACTAGTCATTTCATTTCCTTCAAAAGCTGTTTAATCTGCACAATGGAGATCCTAACATTGCCTGCCTTACCTGAGGGTAGTGAGGGGATCAAATGAAAAAGGTGACTCACTCGTTAAGGGAGAACTGCTTACCTCCTACAGCCTTCCCAGTGTGTTTGGATTCTGGCTGAGCTTGGTAAGCACAGAGCTAGCTCTCAGTAATATCGGGAGGCATTTTTTTAACTAGGCACTTTTGAAAGGCAGCAAAAGGGTTTGATGAGAGGGGGTCCCCACTTTGAAAGGGTAACCACACTGACTTGACCCATATTGTTTGTGCATCATACAGTCTGCTCTGTTCACTTTGGGATACCTGAAGTATCCTCTGCTGTTCTTCAGGGCCCCAGTTTCTGACAGGTGGGCTGAGTGTAACTTTGCTGGTTACCCTGCTTCTCTAACCTGCATCCTTGTGTTTGTGGGCATGACGGCTACAGAGATAAGAAACTGGTTTTAAATATTCTTTTGTAGGAGGGCCTTAAAATTAAAATATTACTAATTTAGCCCTGGCTGGTAGCACAGTGGGTAAGGTGGTGGCCTACGAACCTAAAGGTCGCAGGTTCGATTCCCCAGCCAGGGCACATAACCAGGTTGCAAGCCAGGTCCTCCAGGCAGGTCTGTGGCTGGAGGCAGGTGAAACGCAATCATACATTGATGTCTCTCTCCCTCTCTCCCTTCCCCTCTTTCTAAAAATAATGAAATAAAATCTTTAAAAATATATATATTACTAATTTACATCTGCAACAAATGGATTCTGAGATGAAAATGGAATCTTGCATGTGTGCCTAACACTTCTTACTCGATACCAATCCATTGCCAGCAGCAAGAGCCCAGGGCATTACTGCTTCATCACATATGACCAACATTGTGGGGTTAAAAGTGAACCTCAGCCCTGGCTTGTGGCACAATGGATAAGGCGCTGGTGTGCGAACCCAGCCAGGGCCGATTCCCCAGCCAGGACACATAACCAGGCTGCAAGCCAGGTCTCCAGCCAGGTCTGTAGCTGGAGGCAGGTGAAAGGCAACCATACATTGATGTCTCTCTCTTTCTCTGCCTCTCTCCCTCCCCCTCTCTCTGAAAATGATAAATAAAATGTTTAAAAATTAAAAATTAAAAAAAGAGAACCTCATGGAAGTTAGTAAACTCAATAATGAATTCAAACACTGTCACGGTGAAGGCGGTGAAAAGGAATCTTCACCTACTCAGTGTGTCAAGCCAGCAGTAACAGCCATTTCTGATCATGTCTCCCTCTTCCTGACTCCCTTCTGTCCAGCGACTAAGTCCTTTTTTTCTCTCATAAATAAACTTGTGCATTTTTCTCTAGCTCGAGGTCTAGGATACCATTAATTCCCTCTTAGAGCACTGCTTCTTGAATTTGGCAGTGTATACAAATCACCTGGCAATCTTATTCACGTAGAGTCATGGACAATAGCTCTGGAGTGAGGTCTGAGATGAGTAGCAAGGCCCTAGTATAGTGGATGTCAAAGTGTGGTCCCAAATAAGCAGCATATGTCACCTAAGAATTTGTCATGACCACAGATTTTAAGGCCTGACCATGGACTTACTGAATCAGAACCCTTGTGAGAGAGGTCTGGCCAGCTGTTTTAATAAGCCCTCTAGGGGATTCTGAGGCACGCTCAAGGTGAAGAACCATGGCACATTGACCATCTTAACATCCTCTTAATTGGTCTCCCAAGCTCCAGCGTTGACCTCCTCCAATTCATTCTTTACAACAGCAGTTCTGAGACCCTCTCAGGAGGTCCTAGAGGTCAAACCTCTTTTCATAAGAATACTAAGACTGTATTTGCCCCTTTCATTCTGTTTTCTTTACTTTTATTGTGGCCCTTTCACTCTTCTTTCCTCATAAACATAGCCATTTCCAGAAGGTACATAATGTATAATGACATCATTGCTCTGGAATATATGTTTGTGTATTCTAGAATTTTCTAAGATAGCTGGTGTAGGGTACAAATATATGCATTTTAAAATTGTTTCTCAGTAGTTAAGTGTTCTTTTTTTTTAAGATTAAAATTTTTATTTTCAGAGAGAGGGGAAGGGAGAGAGGCAGAGAAGGAGAGAGACATCAATGTATGGTTGCCTTTCACCTGCCTCCAGCTACGGACCTGGCTGGAGACCTGGCTTGTAACCTGCTTATGTGCCCTGGCTGGGAATTGAACCAGCGACTTTTGGGTTTACAGGCCAGAACCTTATCCACTGAGTCACCAGCCAGTCAAGTATTCTTACTGGCTGCTTAGATTATATCTAAGTTTTATGTCTGTGCAAAAATATAAGAAGTAAAAATACTTTGTAATGCTATTTGCAATTTTAATTAAAATAATTTTTGAAAACCGAAGTTTAGACTTAACTATAAATTGTATTATTATATATTTTATATTTTATTACACAACAAAATAGAAATAATTTACTAGTTATTTTCTGATATTTAAGGATGGATAGTTGGCTTTAAAAATGGAGGTTAGGCCCTGGCTGGTGGCACAGTGGATAAGGCACTGGCCTGTGAACCCAAAGGTTGATAGTATCATTCCCCAGCCAGGGCACATAACCAGGTTGCAAGCCAGGTCTCCAGCCAGGTCCTTAGCTGGAGGCAGGTGGAAGGCAACCATACATTGATGTCTCTCTCCCTCTCTGCCTCTGTCCCTACCCCTCTCTCTAAAAATAATAAATAAAATCTTTTAAAAAATGGAGATTGTATTATACCCTGGCTGGTGGCACAATGGATAAGGCACCAGCCCGTGAACCCAAAGGTCGCTGGTTCAATTCCCAGCCAGGGCAAGCCAGGCCGCAAGCCAGATCTTCAGCTAGGTCCATGGCTGGAAGCAGGTGAAAGGCAATCATACATTGACATCTCTCTGCCTCTTTGCTTCTCTACCTACTCTTCTCTCTAAAAATAATAAATAAAATCTTTTAAAAATTAAAGGAAAAATAAATAAAAGGGAGATTATAAGACCCACTTGCTCAACCCATATTGGCAATGTCTAGGTCTAAAAATGCTAAAAAGTTACGAACTAACTCATCAGAGTTTTCTGACTCATAGAAAGAAAGGACCTACACAGTAGACTAAAAAAATGATTAAGAAACAAACACATAACAAAAGCTACCATTTCTTTGGCCTTATAGACACTAACAACTTACTGTGTCTGAGGCAACAGAACATTTTCGAGTAGGAGGAGTGTGAGTTAAGTGGCAGAGTTATCTTGTTATTGATCATTCAGAGTTTAGAGGAAAAGAAATTAAATATTTAAAGTAGATGCTAGAAGCTCCCTAAAAATAAAAATTGTTAGTTTTTCAGAATAGAAATGAAATTGAAATGGAAACAGAGTATAGGGTAAGCTATGGTATTATAGTGACTAGAAAAGTACACACAGTAGTGGAGAAACTAATAAACACTGTCAGGCTGACATTGCTGAATCCAGTATGGAGAGTCAGGAGAGGAAATCATGCCACATTCCAAAGAAATTAACTCAATGAATTAAAGATTTAGCTGTTGCCCTGGCTGGTAGTACAGTGGATAAGGTGCTGGCTTGCGAACCCAAAGGTCACAGGTTCGATTCCCAGCCAGGACACATAACCAGGTTGCAAACCAGGTCTCCAGTCAGGTCTGTGGCTGGAGGCGGGTGAAAGGCAACCAAACATTGATGTCTCTCTCCCTCTCTGCCTCTCTCCCTTCCCCTCTTTCTAAAAATAATGAAATAAAATCTTAAAAAAAAAAACCAGATTTAGCTGCAAACACAAAGATGAAGTTAAAATCTCCTCAGCAGAATTACGGTTTTGCCTTTCAAGTGGGCACATCTACAGACATAAGCTGGACTTGTTCTGTTCATATTCACCCAGCATCCGTACCAGCTAATCATTGAAAACAACCTCGAATCTAAAATAGGAGATGGGGGAAAGGGGTTGGGGGGAGGCAGAGGCAAGAAAGGGGAGCAGCTTAGACAAGAACCTAGTATAAAGGAACCATGGACATGGACAACAGGTGGGATTGACTTTGGGGGAATGGGTGGGTGGGGAGGGGGACAGAGGGGAGCAAAAAGGGGATGAATGTAATACAACAACAATAAAATTAAAAAATAAAATAAAATAAAATAAAATAGGAGAGCTTGGGGGAAAAGTTAGTAGTGCCAAAATATTCAATGTTTAATAATGTTGTTGAAATTAATGGTTTATCCTCAAACAAATGCCAGGACATTCACACTGATGGTGCAAAAGTCATGGCAGGTAAAAGTGCTAGCACCTTAGCATGACTCAGGACAATGGCACCGAACTCGAACAGCAGTTATTGTATTTTTGAATGCTAAGCACTCTCATTTTTTAAAGCCAGTCTTGCTTCAGCATGTCATTGAAGTAGTAAAATTAATTTTAGTCAATCTTGACCCTTGACTGCATGTCTTTTTTTTTTAAGATTTTTATTTTTATTATTTTTAGAGAGAGGGGAAGGGAGAAAGGCAGAGAGGGAGAGAGACATCAATGTATGGTTGGTTGCCTTTCACCTGCCTCCAGCTATGGACCTGGCTGGAGACCTGGCATGTAACCTGGTTATATGCCCTGGCTGGGAATTGAACCAGCGACCTTAGGGTTCTCAGGCCAGTGCCGACTGCATGTCTTTTTAATATTATGTACATGGAAATGGAATGGGTGCCTAAAGTTCCTCTGCTACAAACTGAAGTATGGTAGTCATCTAAAGAAAAAGCCCCTGTGTGCCTATGAGATGAACTCTACACTTTTTCCAGGAAACATTTTTACTTGCAAAACTGACTCATGTTATTCAAACTTGGGTGCATGTCAGGTATTTTCATGGAAAGGAACTAAGTGAGCCTGTTACTTTGAGGAAAACAACTGACAACGTCTGTAGACAATGATAAAATTTGTACCATCACAGCTTCCAGTTCTGCATGTAAGGAACCTGGAAGTTGCAACTCCATCCTAACAACAAACAAGAAGCTAAACAGATGGAAAAATCAACTCTTCTTGGATTCGTAAGAGAAGGGAAGACAAAGGGTAAACTGTGGTCACCGAGATTGGAGAGACAGACAGGCAAGTACAGGAAGCTGGGTGCATCACAGCCGATTCAGGAGCAAAAACAGCCTTTGAACGCAGTGGTGCTATAGGAAAATCAAAACTAATTCACAAATTGCTGGAGGCTCAGTTCACACAACACTGGCAGTTAAGATCTTATCATGGGAGAGCCCATGATAAGAGGACCCAACAATATTGTGCAATATTCATTCAGGAGCTTGACTATATTCCCAAAGCAAGAATCAAAGAAAATTCCCTCATGTTTCTAGCATGGGGAAGATAAAAGGAACCAGTTTTAAATATACCAGAGCATTCTGTTCTCAACAAGGCCTTCCCTCAGGAGAAACTAGTTAACCAAAGTCTGATCTGCTAGGGTATTATCAGAGCCTAACTTCCCTAAAGAAGGAAAATACCACTCTACCCAACTCTAAATTCCCTGACCCACCAAAGGCAGAATAAAAAAAAATAGCTTAGACAAGAACCTAGTATGGGGGAACCATGGACATGGACAACAGGTGGGATTGACTTTGGGGGGAATGGGTGGGTGGGGAGGGGGACAGAGGGGAGCAAAAAGGGGATGGATGTAATACAACAACAATAAAATTAAAAATAATAATAATAACTTAGAAATATTTGCAGACCTTCACAGTCCAGAAGCCAAGGCTCATTAAAATACTGATGCCTAAACTTAGAACTATAGAATGCCTCCCCTCTTGCTATGCCTTACCATGACATTCCTAAAGGTCTATTTATAGCAGTTTCTTTTAACCAGTAGATCATGTCAAACTATCAAGAAAAAATTACAACGCATACCAAAAGGCAATCAACACAATCTGAAATGACAAGGCAAACATCAAAACCAGACATGGCAGAAATACTGGAATTGTCAGGCTGGGGGATTTTTAAAAGGGTAATTTGAAAATAATGGATAAGGTAGATAGCAGGCAAGAAATGATCGATGATGTAAGAAGAAAGGTGGAAATCCTTGGAAAGAACCAAAAGGAAATGCCAAAGAGAAAAAGCATCAGAAAAATGAGAATGCCTTTAATGGGTTTATTTATTAGACTGGACACAGCTGACAAAAGAATCTGTCAGCTAAAGGATATGTCAATAGAATCCTCAAAATTGAAAATCAAAGAGAACAAAGTAAAAATACAACAGAATATCAAGCACTGTAGAAAAACTACAAAAGATGGAACATTTGCATAATGGCAATGCCAAAAGGAAAGAGAAATGAACAGAAGAAATATTAAGGTCAGGCCACAAACCACAGGTCCAGGGAACTTAAAGAACACCAAGCAGGACAAATGCAAAGCAAAAGCAAAAACCAAAACCAAAACCAAACCAAACAAAAAAATCCCCCCCCAAAAACCCAACCCTCTAACAACAGCAACTAAAAATCCTACACTTAGGCATACCATCTTCAAATTGTAGAACATCAAATAGAAATTAAAAATTCTAAAGAAAGCCACAAGGTGGGGGGGGGGGGACGGGACACCCTACCTATAAGAACAAAGATAAGAATTACCTCTGACTTCTCTTCAGAAACCGTGCAAGCAAGAAGAGAGTAGAGTGAAATATTTAAAGTGTTGAGAGAAAAAATCACCAACCTAGAACTTCCATATCCTGAAATTTCATATTTTAAAAGTGAAGGAGACTGGCGCCAGCTTGTGAACCCAAAGTTGCTGGTTCGATTCCTAGCCAGGGTACATAACCAGGCTGCAAGCCAGGTCTCCAGCCAGGTCCTTAGCTGGAGGCAGGTGAGAGGCAACCATACATTGATGTCTCTCTCCCTCTCTCTAAAAATAATAAATAAAATCTTAAAAGAAAAAAGAGAGGAAATTGAATAATATAAAAAGATAAATTAGCCCTGGCTGGTGGCACAGTGGGTAAGGCACCGGCCTGCGAACCCAAAGGTCGCAGGTTCAATTCCCCAGCCAGGGCACATAATCAGGTTGCAAGCCAGGTCTCCAGCCAGGTCCGTGGCTGGAGGCAGGTGAAAGGCAACCATACATTGATGTCTCTCTCCCTCTCTGCCTCTCTCCCGTCCCCTCTTTCTAAAAATAATGAAATAAAATCTTTAAAAAAAAAAAAAAAAAAAAAAAGATAAATTAAAACCCATAAAGACAGAAATAGAGAGGAAGACAAATATTGAAACAAAGAACAAAAGCATCAAATACGAAACATGGTAACTAAAATGGTAGATATTAATCCAACTATATAAAAATAAATTTTCAGTGTCAATGGTCTACATAAATCAATTAAATGTTCTAAATACATCAATTAAGAGTGGATCAAAAAATGAACTAACCACATGTTGCCTACAAGAAACCCACTTTAAATATAAAAACATACAGGGAGTAAAAGTCTATGGATGGAGAAAAATATACCAGTGGATACTAATTCAAAAGATTACCATACCAGCAGATACTAAGCCTCTCCCTTTCTTCCTTCCTCCCTTCCCTTCTCTCTAAAAATAATGAATAAAATCTTTAAAAAGAAAACAGTAAAAGATCCTCTGCATCATATGCCATTAAGAAAATGCAAATTAAAACAACAAGATACTACTACACACCTATTGAATGGTCTTAGAATTCTTCTGGCTATTAGAATAACCAGATTCTAGAACACTGATACCACCTAATGCTGACAAGAATAAGGAGGAACAAGCACTCTCATATATTGCTGGTGGGAATGTAATATGGTACAGCTACTTGGAAAGACAGTTTGGTCGTATCTTACATAACTAAACATACTCTAACCATATGATCCAGCAATTGTGCTCCTTGGCATTTCCCTGAAGGAGTTGAAAATGTATGTCCACACCAAACCCTGCACATGGATGTTTACAGCACTTTTATTTATCATTTTCAAAACTTAGAAGCAATTAAGATATCTCTTAGTAAGTGAATGGATAAGTAAACTGTGGTACATCAAACAATGAAATACTAGTCAATGCTTAAAAGAAATGAGCTATCAAGCCATGAAACACATGAAGTAAGCTTAAATGCATATTACTAAGTGTGAGAAGCCAGTCTGAAAAAAGCTACGTACTATATGAATGCAATTACATGACCTTCTGGAAGAGGCAAAACTATGGAGACAATAAAAAAAATCAGTGGTTGGCATGGGTGCAGGTTGGGGAAGAGATGAATAGGCAGAATATAAAGGATTTGTAGGAGAGTGTGATATTACAATGTTAGATATACACCATTATACTTTGGTTCAAATCCATAGAATGTACAATGCCAAGAGTGAACCCTAAGACTTTGGGACTTCAGGTGATTATGTGTCAATGTAGGTGCATCCTAGAAAACAAAACAGAAACCAAAAAAGAAAATCACTCTCGTGGGTGATGTTGATCATGATGTAGGCTACATATACCAGGTTTGTCCTGAAAGTATCAAGACAATATCAATATAATTAAAATGGTTTGCCTGGCTGATACTTTCAGGACAGACCTCATATGTTGAGGTAAGGGATCCATGGAAAATCTCTGTACCTGCTTCCCAATGTTGTAAACCTAAAACCGCTCTAAGAAGTATAGTTTTGGACAATTGTGACAGAACAACAATAAATTCATTTTCAAAAGGAAAAAAGGAAAAAGGAAAAGAAAGTCTTTAAAAATAAATTCATTTTTTTCACTATCAAGAAAAATCAGAAGTTGGGAAAACATATCTTCCACTATGAGCCTGACAGCTTCCCAGTACTTAAAGGCTTTTCTGATGAGAATGTGGTATAACTGATACAGAATAATAAGCTCTCACGGATATTGGCAATAGGTTCTGACACTTTAAGGGAAATAATGTATAAGTAAAGAAAATTTACCACAGGCTAATTGAAATAAATAAGAGTTAAGTTCCTATAGCATTTCATGGATGTTAAAACGAAATGACATTTGAACAAAATGATTTTATTCAACGATCTGCCGTACATATTTTTGATGTTATATAATGAAGTGCTATTAACCTCTAGCAGATCAGCATAACTCAGTGAACCAATGTTTTCAGATGACTGCCTACAGCATGATACAAATTCACACAATGGCTTCAGATCTAGCTAAAGTGCAAAACACTGAAAGAGAAAATAGCCCTGGCTCGTAGCACAGTGAATAAGGCACCAGCCTGGGAACCCAAAAGTCACTGGTTCGATTCCCAGTCAGGGCACATAACCAGGTTGCAAGCTAGGTCTCCAGCCAGGTCTGTGGCTGGAGGAGGGTGAAAGGCTACCTTACATTGGTATTTCTCTGTTTCTCTCCCTCTCTGCCTCTCTCCCTTCCTCTCTTTCAATAATAAATAAAAAAATTAAAAATAAATAAATAAATAAGAAAACGAAAAGTTAATTGGTATTGTTTCATATTCCACGTTGCAGCCAACCTTTAAGTAACTGTGGGAGGGGAGGGACAGAGGACAACAATGGGGGGGTGGAATGAAACAATTGTAATAGGACAACAATAAATCAAATTTAAAAAAGAACCTATCACTTGTCAAATTTTATGTGTAGTGTCAGAGAAAATTCGCCTTAATTATAAAATAGGGTATTAAAACACTTTTCTTTTTCCAACAGTATATTTGTGTGAAGCTGAACTTTCATCCCCCTATTCAGATTGAGTGCAAAAGAGTATGAGAATCCAGCTGACTACTATTAAGTCAGTAATTAAAGAAATTTGAAAAAATGTAAAACAATATCACTTATCTCACTAGCGTATTTTGTATTGGAAAAAATATCTATTTCCCTACAAAAAAAGACATGTGTACATATGATGACTTCATTACAATTATTATTCATTTAAAATGAAGTGGTAAACAGTTTTTTTTTAATCTTCAGCTTTATTTTCTAATCAAATAAATGGGAACAGCTATAATTTACATAAATGAGTCTCTTTGGGGGAAAGCAATACAACTTTTAAGAGTCCCAACGCCAAAATTTTGTCTCTATACTAACACACCAGAAACATCTGAAAGTAATAATTTATAAATAAATTATAAATTCAATTAGAATAAAATAAATCATATGTATTAACAATAATTTATTAATTCATAAATTACTATGTGTTCTAAGTGCTGGATTCATAACAAAGATAATGTCATTGTTCACCTTAAAGCACAGTGGCTTCCCATAGCCCTCAGGATAAAGTATGTATCTGAACTTAATTTACAAGGTCCTTGATAATCCTGTTCTTTCAAAACTCCTCGATTCATGTCACCCTCCTCCCATCAAACGATTCTACGCTCACTTCCTTCACAGCATCATGAGCCTTTACATATGTTCTAACTTTTGCCTGGTAACTATCCCCCTTGTTCTTAGAATCCCAAATTTACATTTAACCTCCTTCCAGGAGGTTATAATGTCTTATAGCCCTCTATTCTTCCATCACCATTACACTTATCACACTGCAATGTAATTGCTTCTTTTAATGTCTTCCTCCACAAGGGTGTAATTTTCATGAGGGCACAGAAAAATGCCATTCTTGTTCATTATTGTATTTCTAGTGCTTAGCAAAACACTACAGTTAGTAGGTAATGAATAAATACCTGATGAATGAATGATAAATTAAGCAATAAAATGTTATGGCAACATATATATTAAATCAGTAATAATAGGAAACCAGCAAAAAATTTAAGAGTAAGAACTTGGGAATTTCTCTCCTCCACAAAAGGATACCAAAATTACACAAAAACATCACAAGAAATGAGAACTACAGACAAATATCTCTTAGGAAGATAGAGTGAAAAGTCTTTAACAAGCCCTGGCTGGTGGCACAGTGGATAAGGCGCCGGCCTGCGAACCCAAAGGTTGCTGGTTCGATTCCCAACCAGGGCACACATAACCGGGTTGCAAGCCAGGTCTGTAGCTGGAGACAGGTGAAAGGCAAGTACACATTGATGTCTCTCTCCCTCTCTGCCCCTCTCCCTTCCCCTCTCTCTAAAAATAATAAATAAAATATTTTTTTAAAAAGGCAATAAAAATATATTTTTAAAAATCCGTAACAAAATACCATCAAGCTGAATCTAGTAACATATCCCTGAATTTGGACATCCCATGTCACACCAGATATCAAACTTAACTCAAAGGGGATGAAAACCCAAACTGAAGTGCTAAAACTTGAAAGGTCTTGGCAGAAAATATAAGTGTAAAGTTTCATGACCTTGGATTTATTTTGCAATGGTTCCTTAGATAAGACTGAAAGCACAAGTGACCAATGAAAAAATACATGAACTGGAATTCATAAACTTGAAAGCACTATCACACTTCAAAGGACACTATTAAGAAAGCAAGACAGCCTACAGGTATTTTCAAACATATCTGATGAGGGTCTAGAATATGTTCTGAATATGTAAAAAACTCTTACAACTCAACAATAAAATAACATATACATGGATGCAGTCTAATGACCTCCTTATAGTTTGTCCCTTATCAGATAGTAACTAATATTCAGCTATACTTCATTTTTCATAGCTTGTTGGTATTCTTGTGTCTCTTTCTATTAATTATGCACATTTAAAACTTGAGTCTAAGAACCTAGTATAAAGGAACCATGGACATGGACAATAGGTGGGATTGATTTTGGGGGGAATGGGTGGGTGGGGAGGGGGACAGAGGGGAGCAAAAAGGGGATGGATGTAATACAACAACAATAAAATTAAAAAAAACAAACAAACACTGGAGTCTGATTTAAGATGTAGTTTCTGGGAATGTATAGTTTATAAAACTGGGGCTGGCTACCATGCAATGTTATATACCACACTAATACAGAACCCCAAATCACATACAACAATGTTCCTGTCTTCACAATTTACAAAAAGACTCAGACCACATAGCATGCTATATCAGGAAAGCCCAATTTAGGGTCTCATTTTATTCACTGTCATTACCACTGTTGTTAAATTCTAACAGGCTGAAGAAGTACTAGATGGGTTAAAAGGAAAAAAATATTAGAGTGCAGCATTCACCATCGTCATACTCTAGTGCTCAGGCGTATATTTTTAAAAACACTGTATTTAGCCCTGGCTGGTGTGGCTCAGTGGACTGAGTGACAGCCTGTGAACGAAAGGGGTCACCAGTTCGAATCTCAGGGCACATGCCTGAGTTGCAGGCCAGGTTCCCAGTTGGGCGTGTGCAAAAAGCAAGCACACACTGATGTTTCTCTCCCTCTCTTTCTCCCTCTTCTCCTCTCTTTAAAAACAAACACACAAACACACAAACAAACAAACAAACAAAAAACACTGTATTTAACCAGGCATCATTCCTAAAAGTTGATGGGAAGTTGTGTGCCTGCTAGGCAGCAATACTGTGTCAAGATTATTCAGACTGTAACTTCAGTCAGACCTGTAGCCACAGTTTGTTGAAATAAAGATACCGACTGTGACCAACACCTTGGGTCTCCGCTGATTGCACGGCATTGCAGACAGACTTCTGCTGATTGGTTTTAGCAAAAGCTATTATCTGAATGGCTCAGAAATACTTCTCAGATAAATTTTGAAAAGGACATGATTGAAAGGAGGGAAAAAATCAGATGAATTGAGAAGAGTTGTGACCCCTGAACAGAAATAGCACAAAGAGAATTATCTTGCGCATTTCCCTCTGTGACTGCAGCATTGAACGTTGCTATCATTCCGACTCTTTCCGTCTACAGATGCTATTTTACTCTCTTCTCCGATCTCTTCTTTTGATTAGTTCCTTAAATATCAGTCATGATTTCTGACATCCTGTATTGGCTTCTCTCTTTGCGTATTCTATTAAGGAAGCAATACCATTTTGGCCGTTTATGATTTTTTTTCCCTAGTATTTGCACATCTCCAGCTGCTCAGCAAAACTTTGGGCATCATCTAAAACTTTCTTCCCCCTGCTTCCTTCCAGGTGGCTAGCCTCATACACACATGAATATCCAGGCTAGCAGGGACAGTTTGATATGTTAGGGCAATCCTCCCTTTATACAGGTAGAAAACTGAGGCCCACAGAAGGGCCAGGACTTGCACATGGCCTGCTTTTGGAAGTGTTAGGTGTGTTCTGGGAATGTTGCAGAGCGGGGTCCACAAAATCCCCACAGCCCATGGTCCTAGGGATGGGGGAAGAAGACAGTACAGCTTTTAAGGTACTTTGCTTATCTATGGCTGGTAGCCGGTTTCTTAGTTATGCAGATAGTTGTGGCCACTGCCTGGCATGCGAGATGGGAGAAACTTTGACTGTAGAGTGGTGGCGGAGAACTCATGGGGCCTGTATGAGATTTCCGCAGTGCTCACAACTGGTCACCAGATCCACTGTGTCACAGGCTGCGGTTAGGATTTAAATGAAAAGCAACAGCCGTGTTGGGTGCTGAAAGATTACACAGTTTGAAAGACTATAGAGGGACCCCACCTGCTCACCATGTGGTTGGGTATATAAGGAGATCACCGATCCTTTCCCGAAGGGGAGAGTCATAAAGAAAACAAAGAGTGAGAAGGAAAGGAGCCAGTCGTAAGGAAATGGGCCATGCTGTTTAAAGGATGAAGAAGGGCCCTGCTATTCACCATGAAGCCTGATGCGAAAGAAGGGCACCACCATTCACCATTCACCATAAGAAGCACAGCGAAAGAAGCATGTCGGAGGAGCATGATGCAACAGTAGGTTGTAGCAGCCATGTAAGAAGCAGCAAGCAGACGTGAAGTTCATTGGCCATGTGGCCTGGGCTAGGAAGAAAGCAGGCACGCTGTTGCTTTGATTGTGCCCACTCCAGCTGACTCCAAAATCACCAAGGACTCCTCCTTGCAGACCCGGACCTTCTCTGGACTCTTGGAACTCGGGACATGCAGCAAGGACACTCTTTTAGGACTTGTGCCTTTCCTGGACTTTATCATGACCCAATGTAACACAGAACATGCTTTCCTGCACTATTATAAAGAGGCTGAGGACAACATATCCAAGAAGGAGAGAGCTGCCAGATAAGGGATGGGGAACTATTGGGTTTGATTTTGGCTTATAGCCTTTTGGGAAAAGGGAAGTGCTAGGCCTCATGGGAAAACAGGGGTCTGAGCTGAAGTGCTCCCAGGCCCCCACCCCGCAAGATTCGAAATATTTGAAATAAAGACCTGTTTTTATCAACACTAATTGTTGGCTCTTACATCAAGATGCCACATGAACGAGCCCCCTCTTTGCTCAGTAACAAGAATACCAATTCAGTTGAATTTCACTCCCATCACGGAGACTTCAGAAGCTCCCCAAACACAATACATTCTAAACTCAAAGGAAATGGTATCTAAAGGTTTTGTAGTATTTGTGTTGCTTTATATTATTTGTGCTCTGCTGCCTCACCATTGGTGTGAGTAATTGAGAGACAGCTGTTTGACTACTTAATAGACCATCCACAAACTGAGGACATTCCAGACCAGTTTCATGAAATATGTATGGTAGGTATTCTTACATCAAACACTTTGGTTGGATATAGCCCTTTATTCTTTACAAAGCACAAGTCCATGTTATCACATAGGAACTTTGCAAGCAGCCCTGTGAAAGAAGATATTATGCCTATTTTTATTTCTCCAGTTTCCAGAAGGCTATGTGATTGCCCAAGGTCACACAACCAGTAAAGAACAAAAACAGAGTCTTAAAACTAGGACCTAGAACTCCGAACCTCGAAGCATTTATAGTCCCTAGTAGAGGCAATTTTGGGGGAATAACTGAGGATCAAAGATTCAGGGAGTTGAAGGTTAATTATGTACTTAAGAAACTGGTCTTCAAGAAGATGGAAAAAGCAATTAATATCAAGACAAATAGCCTTGGCTAGGTGTACTTTTTTATTTCTCTCTTCATAATGAATCTTCAGCTGGGCATGGGTATTAAAAAGTGGCACTTATTTTAAAAATATTTTCTTTATTTACTTTTAGAGAGAGGGTAAGAGAGTGAGAAAGAGAGGAAAAGAAACATGTGAGAGATATATGGATTGGTTGTGTCTCACATGCCCCCAACTGGGGACCTGGCCAGCCACCCAGGCATGTGCCCTGACTGGGAATCATACCAGTGACCTTTCAGTTCACAGGGTGGCATTCAATGTGCTCAGCCACACCAGCCAGGACAAAAAAGTAGGACCTATTTTTAATTTATGCTGAAGAATAATGAGCACTTTATTTGAAAAATGTGTCTTAGGACCCCCAATTTTGAACTTTACAAGTCATCTCCTGTTCTTTCTGAGTCACTGAATTGAACATCCATGGCTGTGGTCCTAACCCTGCTACTGGAATTCCTCTTCTCTGGGCCTCAGTTTCCTCACCTATTAACGATGACTCTGAAATCTTAAAATTCAATGGCTCCAAGAGCATGAAGTGGCACAAGAAGTGAGAAGTCATTCCCCTTTGAAAGTAGAGGATGTCTCCTTTCCCCATCATTCTGCCATTTTGTCCCTGGAGGTTTTACAGTAGTCATAATACATTTAAGTAACACTTGGACAAGATCATTGCCCTTGTACCATGATCTTTTAACTGACTTCATAATTTTGCATAATGATGTGACAAACAGTTATGAAAAATACACAAACAGCAGGCTGGGGTCATACATGGGGCTCCTGATAGGCACCATCAGATCAGAGAAGTTGTAACAGGCCAGGACAGCACATTACCTTGGGCAGCTGGGTCTCGGAGAAGATTTGAGGGGCAGGCCACAGAGAGTCTCCCACTCATTTTAAATGTCCTTTCATGATGTCCAGAATATTGTAAATAGGAATAATGTCAGCTCTGCTACTGACTTAACCTTGGACAAATCATTTAACCTCTGTATAAATGATTTGCAAAGCAAGTTTGTTTCAAAGAGGAAAGATGCTTCCAGCAAAAATCCCTGTTCTAAGTCCTGGCTGGTGGCTCAGTGGATAGGCGCTGGCCTGCAAACCCAGAGGTTGCTGGTTCAATTCCCAGCCAGGGCACATAACCAGGTTGCAAGCCAGGTCTCCAGCCAGGTCTGTAGCTGGAGGCAGGTGAAAAGCAACCATACAGTGATGACTCTCTCCCTCTCTCCCTCTCTGCTTCTCTCCCTTCCCCTCTCTCTAAAAATAATAAATATTTTTTTTTAATTCCTGTTATAACACTAGATCCTTCCTATGTGAAGATTGCTTGCACAAATTTAGTGACTTCTCTAACAAAATACTGATAGACACAGTTGCGCTGGTTCCACAGCTTGCATGGCAGCTGCACAAGCCCATCTGGACTAGGGACACCTGAAACTCATTGCTCCACTTGAAGAAAAATCAAATTAGTTCATACTGGAGTCCATTTATAGAGAGTGAGAGCAGGGCCTCCATCCAGAGGAGGGTGTGACAAAGAAATAAGTTCATGGGAACATGACTGAAGAAGCAAGGGAGGAAAAGCAACACTTGGCTATACACACTGGTGATGATAACTCTTCCAACTCTTCCAAGGAGTCAGCCTTTAGCCTTTCCTCAAGAGAAAGAAAAACAAAATGAGATTCTCACTCTTTCCAACAAGGGCACAAGTACTACCATTAGTAACTGTCAGGGAGAACAGGCAGCTCAGACACTGGAAGTCCAACAGAAACACTGGGAAAAGACAAGGTGATGATTATATTTTTATGTATCGATTTTCCTTTAGCCACTTTCGATTAACTGACAAACCAGCTGGCCTCTTGCGAGTATCATGAAATCATATACATCTGGGGCCAAAGAAGGGGAGCAAGACTGGACATGTGAGTACTCTCTTTGTTCAGTTTTATTAAAAACTCATTGCTTTGGTGCTAAGATAATTCATGAAAGGTTGCTTTGCTAATAAAGGCAATCTCTCCATTCTGTTTGCTTATCTAGGTTTCTCTAATATACAAAAACAGTATCTGCCCCATGCGTTGCCATCCTGCCAAACCTAATAACTTACATGCATCAGAAATGGATTGTTTTGATGCCAATGTTGGCAGCTCGGCAACAAAAGAACACACGAGCATTCAGGTTCTGAATCCCTTGCTAACAACTGCTAGGTATGTCTCCCTTAGGACCCTGCCTCCAATATCAACTCTGAGACAAGGCATCTGGATGAATGAGTCAATATAAACATTCAGAAAGCAAGCAATGAAATAATCATAATAAAAACATCAGAAAGCCGAATGACAACATTGGCATGAACATTCAGTTGTGTGATCGATCCATTAAAATAGGAGGTCTGTCCCGAAAGCATCGAGCCAATGTCAATATAATTAAACCAGTTCGTGCGACGGATACTTTCAGGATAGACCTTGTATTCATTGTACAAATGTCCCAAGAGCAAACCAGACTATGAAGAATTCTCTGAAGTCCTTTTGTTGTCACCTACTTGTTCACTTTCTTGGTCAAATTTCCTATCCTCTTCTTACAAGGTCCCCTCTCAGCAGGCAGTCAACTCTTCTATGCCTCTGCCTTCCTGCTCTGTGTTCTCTGCTCAAAAATTCCTTCTTGCCCACCGCCATGCTCATAAATCTTTCTGTTCACTCTGTAAGGTGGACTTGAGGATTTTTTTTGGAGCATATGCAAAAAAATAAGAAGTCACTGCCTATTTGGTTGACCTTCGCATTGCCCACTGGAAAGGCAGGGGCACCCAAGTTCTCTTCTTATCGAGAACTACCCCCATACCTAGTTTTCCTAACTCTGATTTGTCCCTCGCTGTGTACTGATTTCATGAATGACATGACTTGACAACTTGGGCCAAGAAGCAAGGGGCTTGCCTTTAGCCCCCAAACATCCACCTGGCCCCAGGTCTCCTGTTTCTTTTCAAAGGGAAAGAAATGATGGGATTTCACTCCTCTTTACCGTGGTTTCCTCATCTGTAGACTGGGGACCATGACAAGTTCCACTTTACGTGGTTGTAGTGAAAATTAAATGAAAGACTCTATATAAAGTACCCAGCAAAAAGCTTGGGGACCCAATAACCAGCCATTCTCCTTTCCCAATCCCTACTGCTTTCCTTCCACCTCTTACCAAAACTTAAAAGAAAAATGACACAGTACTTAACATACTTTATGTCCTCCTGCTTGACTCTTTTTTTTTTTTTTTTTTTTTTTTACCATAATTATTTCCAGCTTCCTTTTCTCCTCTACATGGCTTTCTCCTTCCCAATCTGGTTCTCTGTGTCCTCACAGCTACAAGAATAGGGTTGGACGAAATGATTTCTAAGGGTCTTGCAAGCAGCAGTACCACTACGGCCACAGTGTGGTTCCAATGATTCTTAGGTAACCAAATGTTCTAACTATGCCCTCATAAACAGGTTAGATAACAAGAGCTTATCATACAGGAAGTTGTCTCATAAAAATTATTTTCTGTTAAGGATTTTATTTATTATTTATTATAATTTTTAGAGACGGGGGAAGAGAGGGAGAGAAACATCAATGCATGGTTGCCTTTCACCTCCCTCCAGCTACAGACCAGGCTGGAGACCTGGCTTGCAACCTGGTTATGTGCCTTGGCTGGGGATCGAACCAGCAACCTCTGGGTTCGCAGGTCAGCACCTTTCCACTGAGCCACCAGCCAGAGCTTCATAAAAATTCTTAAGGCCAATTTAGATTGTACTAGTTTTTCTCTGACCAAGGGAGAGTACATGAGAAAAAGTTAAAGGGAAGACATTTGTCCTTCCAAAGAAAATCTCTGGAAAGCAGACACTTCTTACTATCATCTAGAGGAAGCTGTGGCCTTTTGATTGAAAATGTGCCACCGACATGTGATGCCCTCCCTTCTCCAGGGAAACAAACCTCTTGGGTTCTGTTTGTTTCTGAAAGTTTTAGTGAGTTTCCACTTTGAGTCCTGCCTATCCTAAAGGCAAGGGACTGATAAGCATAAGACTAGCTCTACTTCTCCCCACATGAGAACTGCCACACTCCATGCTACTAGTACACTCTGTGGAAACACCTCTCTCTTGAGTTTCACTTCTCCAGTTAAGGATCTGTCTGTGGAGCTGAAACACCCTGTAGCAGGTTTTTCCTTAAATAGAAATTGCAATCTGTTCTTACTAGTATCTATTTTTTTGAAGAACAATGAGAAGAAACAGAAGGGAAGAAAGGGGAAGGAGAAGAATGTGAAAAATAATTTAGATGGGAAAGAGTTCTCTTCTAGGATCTATTATCCTCAGATGAGAGCCACAAATTATAGGAAGCTTTGCTGTTACAATTTCTTTAAAATCATCCTCAGCTGAATGAGTTTACCCAATTATATTCCCGTTAATTCCAAGTTCACCAATGCAGCCTAGTGGCCTCGGCATCATAATCACCCAGGCCATTTGGCTTAGTATCTCCTTCAGCAATATTCTCTAAAATGGAACATCAGCTGTAGCTTGACTTTGTAAACTATGCATCCAATTTGAGGCTCTAAGTACATTTTACTATGGAAGCTAGCAATCAGCTATTGGATTAAGTTTACGATTGAATATAAACTAAGTGTTGAAGGGCAATATGTTGGGAAGCTCTGCATTGGCTTCTCTACCATTGATTTCAGTCTTTCTTTTTTTTTTTTTTTTAATTTTACACAACACTGGTTTACTAGGCAATAAATTGTCAAGACCATATCCTAAAAATCTTCACATCATAGTGGATGTTTCCAAATTGTTCATTTGCGTAGTTACAGATTCCTAAAATCTTCTTTTTAATTTTTATTTGATTTATTTGGTTAATATTGATTAATAAAATTATATAGGTCTCAAGTGTACAATTCTATAATACACCATCTATATATTCTATTGTGTGTTCACCATGCAAAGCAAGTATCCTTCCATCAGTATTTATCTTCCTTGACCCTCTTCGATCTCCTCACACCACTCTTTCCCTCTGGTAATCACCATACTGTTGTTTGTCACTATAAGGGTTTTTCCTTAGTCCATTCATTTTCTTATCCAGTCCCCAAACCCTGTCCCCTCTAATAGCTGTCAGATTATTCTCTGTATCTATGGGTCTGTTTGGTTTTGCTTGTTAGCCTATTTTGTTCATTAGATTCCACATATAAGTGAAATCAGATAGTACTTGTCTTTTTTTAACTGGCTTATTTTACTTAGCATAATACTCTCCAGGTCCATTTATGCTGTTGAAAAAGGTAAGATTTTCTACTTTTTATAGTTGAGTAGTATTCCACTTTCTATTTTTTATAGTTGAGTAGTATTCCACTGTGTAAATGCACCACAGCTTTTTTTATCCACTCATCTACTGATGGACACTTGGGCTGCTTCCAATTTTTACCAATTGTAAGTAATGCTGCAGTGAACATAAGGGGGCACATATTCGTTCAAATCAATGTTTTGGGTTAGTTCAGATATATACCCAGAATTGGAATCATTGGATCATAAGGCAGTTCCATATTCAACATTGTGTGGATCTTCTGTACTGTTTTCCACAGTGGTTGCACCAGTCTGCATTCCCACCAACAGTGCATGAAGGTTCCCCCTTCCCGAAATCTTCACCAGTACTCGTTACTTATTCATATATTTATGATATCGGACAACAAGTGGGATTGACTTTGTGGGGGAGTGGGTGGGTGGGAAAGGGACAGAGGGGAGGATAAAGGGGATGGATGTAATACAACAACAATAAATTAAATTTAAAAATTAAAATAACTTTATCAAAAAATATATTTATGATAACCATTTTGACAAGTGTGAGGTGATATCTCATTGTGGTTTTAATTTGTATATCTCTGATGATTACTGACTTTGGGTGTCTTCTCATATGTAAATTAGCCATCTGTATGTCCTCTTTGGATAAGTGTCTATTGAGGTCCTTTGTCACTTTTAAATTGGATTCTTTGTTATTTTGGTGTAAAGTTGTATAATTTGTTTATAAATTTTGGATATTAAACCTTTTTCAAATATATCCTTGGCAAATATGCTCTCCCATTCAGTGGGTTGTCTTTTCATTTTTCTGATGGTTTCTTTTTCTGTGAGAAGATTTTTAGTTTGATGTGGTCCCACTTGTTTATTTTTGTTTCTGATATATATCAGAAAAAATATTGCTATAAGGAATATGTGACATTTTACTACCTATGTCTTCTTCAAGGTTTTTATTGTTTTGAGTCTTACAATTAAGTGTTCAATCCATTTTGAGTTTATTTTTGTGTATGCTGTAATAAAGTGGTCTAGTTTCATTTTTCACACGTGTTTTTCCAATGTTCTCAGCATCATTTATTGAAGAGTATATTCACCTTATTTTAGGTGTTTGTCTCCTTTGTTGAATATTAATTGACCATAAAAAGTGTAATTCTGGGCTCTCTATTCTGTTGCATTGATCTGTATGTCTGCTTCAATGCCAGTACAATGCTGTTTTGGTTACTACAGCCTTATACTATAGTTTGGTATCAGGTACCATGAATCTTCCAACTTTGTCCTTCTTTCTCAAGATTGCTGTGGGTATCGGGAGTTATCTGTGGTTCCATATAAGCTTTTGGCATATTTAATTCAGGGAAATACACCATTGGTATCTTGATAGGAATTGTGTTGATCTATAGGTTGCTTTTGGTGGTATGGACATTTTAATAATGTTAATTCTTCCTATCCATGAGCACAGTATATGCTTCCACTTGCTTGCATCTTCATCAATTTTTTTTCTTCAGTGTCTTATAATTTTCCAAGAACAGGTCTTTTCCATTCTTGGTTAAATTTATTCTAAGTATTTTTTGATGAAATTATAAATGGGATTGTTTTATTAGCTTCCCTTTCTGATAGTTTATTATTGGTGTATAAAAATGCAACTGATTTCTGGGCAATTCCTTTGTATACTGCTACCTTCCTGAATTCACTTATCAGTGCTAGTAGTTGTTTGGTGTAATATTTAGGGTTCTCTATATACAGTATAATGTCATTTGCAAATTATGACAGTTTTACTTCTTCCTTTCCAATTTAAACTCATTTTAATTTTTCCTGTCTAATTGATATGGCTAGGCATTCCAGTACTATTTTGAATAAGAATGTTGAAAGTGAACATCCTTGTCTTGTACCTGATCTTAAGAAATTTGCTTTTAGTTTTTGTCTATTGAGTATGATGTTGGCTGTCTGCCATATGTGGTTTTTGTTATGTTGCATATGTTCACTCTAATCCCACTTGGCTATACCAACCTTGCATTCATGGAAAAAATATCCCACTTGATTGTGGTGCATGATATTTTTACTGTGTTAGTAATACAATAGAAATCAAGGAAGAAATCAATAGGTCAAGGTATTACCCACAGAAAGAGCTCTGGAAATGAGTAAGAAGGACCCTCTATCCTCCACTTTTCCTCAGTCTCCACCTGCACCTCAAGGTTTCTATGGTACCTTGCCACCAGTCGTCTAATTCCACAAACCTACCCTGGCCCCTGTAGTAGTTGGAAGAGGCTTCATTCAGGCAGAAGTCTTCTAGGTCACCTTCCCTGCTTTCCACAGGCTAGGTTAGAAACCCCCTTAATATACATCCATATATTGTCTGTGAATAGGTCTATCTCTGTTTCTGTGACTGTATCCCTCACTAGAACATGAGGGCAGGTGTTGGCTCATTTTCGTCTTTCTATACATATCACGTGAGCCACTTTAGAACATACCAAAACTACTCAACAAATACTCATTGAATATATGGATGAACCTGCAACATAGGTAATACTGGCTGCTGCCACCGAGTCAGGGAAGCATTTGCTCCTGCAGAGAAACCTCATCAAATAAAGCCAGCTCTCTGAAATGAACCAGGTAACAAAAGAGACTTCATACACACTGTCAAACATTGAAGATGTAATATTCAAATGTTCTTTCCTACCCGTATTTTTAAGCATTAGTGTAATTAACACTGACACTTTGAAAGTCGCAGCAATAATCAAGATCATTAGTGTCGGCCTGACAAAGGCATGAAGGAAGTTTCTGCAATACAACACAAACTGCTTTCACAAGATTGTCTGGGAATAAATAGCTCCCTGTGAAATTTATGACTTGCTTTCTATATTAATCAATGGTACAGTGCTGCTCTAACAAGGTTAAAAGTGTTCTCTGATTTCCATTAGAAAGATAATTTCAATCAAGCAGCTTAACAGTCTTACAGTGTAGGTCATTCTATAATTCAATTCTAATAATGGCTGTGGCACACAGGCAAACAAGAGGATAAAACAACCTGAGAGAGCAAACCTAGAAAAAATGCTTTATTAAAGAAAAAGCACAATAATGATTTGCACCTGGCATTTTCCATGAGCTTTGTAGTCCACCCCGGGCAAATGAAAAACAATCATTCCTCACGGTCCAACAGATATCTTTTGTTCCTGCCCATCCATTTCTTTCTACTTTTTAAATTTTATTTATTTATTTTTAAGGATTTTGTTTATTATTTTCAGAGAAAGGGGAAAGGAAAGAGACAGAGAGGGAGAGAAACATCAATGTATGGTTGCCTTTCACCTGCTTCCAGCTGGGGACCTGGCTGGAGACCTGGCTTGCAACCTGGTTATGTGCTCTGCCTGGGAATCGAACCAGCGACCTTTGGGTTCACAGGCCAGCACCTATCCACTGAGCCACCAGCAAGGGCCCTCTGCTCATCCATTTCATGTAAATGATATATGCTGACTTTTAATTGGTGATAACTGTAGCACATTTTGAGCAAAACTTCCATATTGATTTGCTTAGGCTTGTGCAAGAATCTAAGCAGGGAGAAACAAGACTGATCGTTTCTATTCACTATTTCTATAAAGAGCCTTATTTCAGATGTTTTCCAAGCCTCAACTGAATATTTATATTTGATACCTTCCCCATAAAGAATTTCTCAGGTAGGTTGTAAAAACATAGATCCAAAAATATATTTGAAAGAAATTTCATCCTGTGCCTATTTTACTTATCTACTTTACATAAAAATGCTCATGATAGTCTATGCATTGAAATGCATACTAATGATAGACCTATCATGATTTCTAAGAATGCTACAATCAAAAAGGAAAGAAAATCAAGAAGCATTTTAGATGCTAGTTAGAATGTTTTTAGGTAAAAGAAGGTAGACTAATTCTAAAAGCAAACTTTAGAAGCACAGTCACTGTGTAACATCAAGGAAATAGATGGCGTAGCAGACAAAACACTAGCCTGTTTGTCCCAAGTCGTAAGTTTTACCCTGGCTTGACATTAATTGGTTCATCTTTGGTTACTCCTTTGCCTCAAATCATATGCCTCAGTGGTCTCATCTTCAAAGTGAAGAGACTAGACTCAATATTTGAGGGTCATTCCCAATGTAGTATTATATATACAGCCTCTAAATGTAAAGTGAATCCTGGCTGGTGGCACAGTGGAGAAGACACCGGCCTGCGAACCCAAAGGTCACTGGTTCTATTGCCAGCCAGGGCACACAACCAGGTTGCAAGCCAGGTCTCCAGCCAGGTCCATAGCTGGAGACAGGTGAAAAAGGCAACCATACACTGATATCTCTCTTTCTCTCTAAAAATAATAAACAAAATATTTTTTAAAATGTAAAGTGAAAAATATCATTAAAAAAACCCACTTTGGGCCATCTACAGCACAAAGGTAAGAAGGAGAGACAAAAAACAGTGAGATGTTTTCCAGGATCAGAGGTTGGGAGGTTTGGATGACAGAAACAAAGGTTCTAATCTAAGGTCAGTATTAGTCTAAGATGTTTTTAAAAACAGATCATTAAGGGAAGTTTGTGATTTGGGAGATACTTCCTATGGCATTCCTGATAGAGCTGAACCCCGGCTCACAAGTGTCACTAGGCTAATACCAAACAAATTTCAGGTTCTTATATTCTATTTTTATGGACATCAAGTACATGTGCTAAACTGAACTATCTGTCTGTATTTCTACACTTCAAGTGTTTCACTTTCCACTGTAAGTTGATTTTTCATTTGGTCAATTAGCCAAACAGTGCAAAGCAAACATCTTGAATTATTGATGGATTTTTCCTTTGATCCCAGAACTTGTAGATGCTACTACAATAGCCCCTTAGTATGTATTTTTCTTTTCTTGAAAACTGGCAGTCATATCTCATTTGCTTATTTTGCTATGCTTCTAACTGCCACTTTTCTGCCTTTCTGGCTTGCCTTCCATAGTCTACCAACTAAATCTTTCCATTCTGGCATGAAAAGATAAAACAAGGAATTGTCTTCACTGTCTGGATTAAGCCTTTCTAGCTCCTGGGTTGATAGATTTGTTTCCTTTTTTATCTTGCAGTTTCCTTCATTCTTCAAAGTAAAGCTCCCCAAATAGACATCTTCAATTATTGCATCTTTAAAGTTGTGCACTGCCTTGAAAGTTGCATTCATTGAGTGCTTCTTCCTTATGCTGCGATCACTTTGAAATCTAAGGTCAAGGACCAGAAGACTTGGCTGGGTAGGTGTGGGGTTGAATTTTGTCCAGGGAAATCTAGATGCTATATTAAGAAAAGTGAGTGATGGGCCCTGGCTGGTGGCACAGTGAATAAGGCACTGGCCTGTGAACCCAAAGGTCACTGGTTCAGTTCCCCAGCCAGGGCACATAGCCAGGTCTCCAGCCTGGTCCATAGCTGGAGGCAGGTGAAAGGCAACCATACATTGATGTCTCTCTCCCTCTCTGCCTCTCTCCCTTCCCTTCTCACTAAAAAATAATAAATAAAATCTTAAAAAAAAAAAAAGAAAAGAAAAGTAAGTGATGGAAGGGAAAAAGAAACAAGCAGGTACTTTAGGTCCAGAAAAGTCTGATGGCTTACAGAATCAGGCCACAAATTTCAGGAACCCAGATAAGGATGTAGAAAACATGAAACTGGGAACCTGCAAATGGGCAAAAGTATGAATAGTAGATTCACAAAATTATCAAAAAGGGAACTTGAATGTTATACTACTTAATGTCAAAGCCAGAAAGAAGCAGATGAAAACCAAAGTTGAGAAAATGGATGAAAGAAGCCTAGCTTGGGTTATCTGGACCGTTCCCAAACCTGAAGCAAACAGACTAGACATGCAACTGACTGACTAAGAAATTTTAAGAACTGGATGGGAGAGGAAATGGCAACTCCTTCTGAAAAAGCAACGTTAAGGTTGAGAATAAGCAGTTTTCAAGTGATGAGAAACATTTAATCCTTATGATGAGCCTAATCACACAAACTGATAAGAGATTGAGGCTATAGTCAGCTCACCACCTCCTAATCTCCAGTCAGAAAGGGAAAAACAAAACAACAAAACACTGTTCAGAAGGGAGAGATCTTTGCAGGGTCTGGAACAGCCCAGATGGCATCTGAAATGGCTGATATTCACTAGTCCATTTCCTGCACAGCTTTCCCCTTGGCTTGGGCCTCTTGCTCAATGCCTTGGAGGTGACCCATCCCAGAGCCTTGTTATCAAGACAAGAGTTCACATCACAAATCTGAAGGAACGTTTTCATTTCTATCCTGTATTCCCTACAGACACAGAAGTAGTTGCTATCATCAACTGAAATATTCACTAGTCCCCACAAATTAATTTTGGATTGCCTGAAAAAATGTTCTGGGTGGGCAGTTGTGTAACAGAGAGACCACCCACTTTCTTCTGAGTTAACTGCTTTTGCTTGTGGACGTATCTCAGCAGGGCAGCTAGAAGGCCAGCTAGTTATATTTGTAGAAATTGGCGTTACAGGGGAGAGAATCATGTTATCACTACTGCAAGGAAATCCAGACACTGGTGACAGCAGTGCCCTATTAATTCCTTTCCAAAGGGGAAGTTGGAACAGCATTGTCCCATCTGGATCATGTGGCCACTGAACACATAAAATGTGACTAGTCCAAAGTGAGAGGTAAACTGTGGTTGCCATGTTTATCCTCATTGTATTTATAAAGCAACTAAAGTTCAGGAAGACTGTATACTATGCCCAAGGTCACTAAAATCTGGAATGGCTGAAGCCCACATTGTTCCTGCCATATCACACAATCTTTTCTTACTCTGCTCCTTGCAACACCAATCTGACCCATTCCCATGCAGGGTATTGGTTCTTCAACTTTCCATCTCAAAAGCTGTGCTCTTAAAAAATCTCTATGGTGCTATTTGCGACAGCATGGGTGGAACTGAAGAGTATAAAACTAATGAGCAAAATAAAACCACAGGCACGAAAACATGGAAGAGGTTAACAGTGGCCAGAGGGGAGGAGAAAGGGGACAATGGTGGAAAGAAAGAGAAGGGACGAGACAAAGAACATATATGAATGACCCATGGACATGGCCAAGTGTGGGAATTGACTCTGAAAGTGGGTTTGGGGGTGGGCTGGGTGGAGGAGAGCAAAGGGGGCAACTGGGGCAACTGTAACAGAACAATAATAAAAATGACACCTTGGCTGGTGGCACAGTGGATAGGTGCCGGCCTGTGAACCACTGTTGTAGTTGCCACCATCACCTCCAAATCCATTGTATTCACCATCACCTCTTCCACAACGCCCCCTGCTGCCACCTCCACCACAGCCTCCTCTTCCACCGAAGTTTCTACCACGGCCAAAGTTACTGCCACCACCTCCAAAGTTTCCTTCACGACCCATAAAGTCGCCAGATCCACTTCCATGGCCTCTTTGCGATCCAGCAGATGACATTTCTTGTTTAGAAAGGGCCTTTTTCACTTCACAATTATGCCCATTAATAGTGTGGTATTTCCGAACAACAATTTTATCAACTGTACCATGATCATCAAAAGTTACAAAAGCAAATCCTCTTCTATTCCCATTCTGCCTATCTTCCATAACTTCTATGGTTTCAATCTTGCCATACTTTTCAAAGTAGTCTCTCAAATTACATTCTTCTGTATCTTCTTTAATACCACCCACAAACATTTTCTTCACTGTTAGATGGGCACCAGGCTTTACAGAATCCTCTCTAGAAACAGCTCTTTGGTTTCACTACACGCCCATCAACCTTATGTGGTTGAGCACATGTTGCTGCATCCACCTCTTCAACATAAGAGTAAGTCACAAAACCAAAGCCCTGAGAACGTTTTGTTTGGGGGTCTCTCATCACCACACAATCTGTGAGTGTGCCCCATTTCGCAGAATGTTCTCTTAAACTATCATCTGTAGTTTCAAAGCTCAAACCACCAATAAACAGTTTTCTCAACTACTCTGGTTTCTTTGGATCATGGCCCTGCACTTTGAGACTGGACTTGCCTTCTTCCAACTTGAGTTCAATCCAATTAACTTTTTAAAATCACCAGATTACAGATGTTAAAGTAATGATGGGAGGGCAAACAGACTTTAAAACTTGACTGTGGCTCAGTGGATTGATCATCAGCCTGCGAACCCAAGGGTCACTGGTTCAACTCCCAGTCAGGGCACATAACCAGGTTGCAGGCCAAGTCTCCAGCCAGGTCCCCAGCTGGAGGCAGGTGAGAGACAACCATACATTGATGTCTCTCTCTTCCTCCCTCCCTTTCCTTCTCTTTAAAAATAATCACCTGGGTGGTGGAACAGTGGATTAGGCGCTGACTTGGGAATCCAAAAGATGGTTGGTTTGATTCCCCAGCCAGGACACATAACCAGGTTGCAAGTCAGGTCTCCAGCCAGGTCTGTAGCTGGACGTAGGTGAAAAAAGGCAACCATACATTGATGTCTCTCTCCCCCTCTGCCTCTCTCTCTCTAAAAATAAAAATAATAAAATCTTTAAAAAATAATAATCGATTCAATCTTTTTTAAAAACTTAATAAACACAGGTGTATGAGGGAAATGTTTCCACCAGTGTGTTGTCTTTCACCCTTTCTGATCTGGGGCTTATATTTCCTTTCAGTATGAAAATGGTGTTAATAACAGATAAGTTATATTTGTCCCTGTCAAGTTTTGATTACGCTCATGTATCACAATTATTGCTTTATTTTTAATCAGAGTTAGGACACTAATTTAGTTTCCTGCTCTTTTTATTTAGAGTGCTTTAGGTCTAGAGAACTTATAAAGAGACTGTTCAAAGGTGATTTAAAGTGTTCATAATTCTTTTTTTAAAATCTACTATGAGGTTGCTATAGTCAATAACCCCATTCATTTTACATTAAAAACTTGTTAGGGAGAGTATATCAGAAACTCAGTAACCACAGAACTCCTCCCATGTTTGGAAAGAGATCATTACAGGGTTGAACGCATAATAATGAAGCCATAGAGCTTGGTATTTCACCGTCTTTTGGATTTCTGATCTGAAAGGGGGAAAATGGAGATCGCATATATCTTTTAAAGCTGAGTTCATTAAGAACACATTTTTTTTTTAAAGATCAATTAAATAGGTCCTGATCCTGACGGACATCTGAGGTTCAAGCAAGATTAGAGAAATCTAATTAGGACTTATACAAATAGGAGAAAAAGCTGAGGGGAAAAGCTAATCCCACTGGAAGTTTACCTGTAATTCTCAAGGATGAACTGAGGGAGCAGGCAGGAATGAAAGACCCTCCTTAGCAAAGTCCTGGTTTCCATTCTGCTTGATTCCCACCAGCTAAATCAGCTTGGGTCCACCTGCAGAGGAAGCCGGGCTCCACCCACACATTCTAAGACTGGGTCTGGCCCTGGCCAATAAATAGATGACCCTTAGGAGCTACTGCAGTACAGAGCCCCTGAAGCGCCTTGTAGTCCATATTTACTTAACTAGCCTCATGCTGTCTTACTTCTTTAATGGGGAAAAGGATACTAGTGATAATGCCCTCCTTATCAGTATCCTCTTAAACATTAAATGAGTTCAGCTGTGTAAAGAGCTGTGCGGTGCATGACAATGATTAATAAAATAAATAATCACTCTCATCATCCTTGCCTTCTTCACTGCATGAATTAGGTTCTTTTTCTTTTTTTTCAAAGATTTTTTATTTATTATTTCCAGAGAGAGGGGAAGGGAGAGAGGCAGAGAGGGAGAGAGACATCAATGTATGTTTGCCTTCCACCTGCCTCCAGCTATGGACCTGCTGGAGACCTGGCCAGCAACCTGGTTATGTGCCCTGGCTGGGAATTGAACCAGCGACCTTTGGGTTTACAGGCTGATGCCTTATCCACTGTGCCACCAGCCAGGGCCTAAGTTCCTTTTCTAAGGCCACTATCCTGCGGCAGGATGGAAATACCCTCTATCAACACTTTTCACTCTGGACCGATGTCATTTCCCCTGTGCAATTGCCACAGCAGGGGATTTCAGAAGAACCAAAAGTTTCTACATTCCACTTAAGCATTTTTCCCTACAACTGAGTCACAGTGGCTGAGCTCTCCATACTTGATAACCCTTTTGAACAGTTTTCTGGCAATATATAATTTGCTAAGTGAAGGCAGTTTGCATCTCAGAAAAGGGAACACGTCAGAACTAGAAACAGAAATAGGCTTCCTTTGATGACTGAACTCCAATCAAACATCATCGTTTTAAACCGCATGCAGGACCTGAGTGAACAAGACACTGAGTAATGTACAATTTTGAAGGAGAAGGGACAGGCTTCGAGGAGGGGTGGGTCAGAGGTGGTGGTGGCAGCTATGAAAAAAGCCCCATAAATGTCTTTCAAAAGGGTTAAGAGGATTCTGTTCACAAACATCCTTAGTTTTCACCCCATGAACCTGAGGTCTGATCAACGGTAACCTTCCAGATATATAAGAAAATCCCACATGCTGAACTCAGAAATAAGTATACTTGATTGTTGACAAGCTGATTTCCATGCCATCAAAGTCTCCTTCAGCTTTGCTTCATGAGATTAAATGATAAAAATAACTTACAGTATATGCTTGGGTTAGAAAAAGAGGGGTTCATGTATTAGCTCTATAAGAAGAGCAAGATTGACTTTTAAAAATCATATTTTTTTCTTCGAAATAAAAAGATAGCTCAGGCTGGTGTGGCTCAGTGGATAGGCACCAGTCTGTGAATCCAAAGGTCTCTGGTTCGATTCCCAGCCAGGGCACATAACCAGGTTGCAAGACAGGATTCCAGCCAGATCTTTACTGGAGGCAGGTGAAAGGCAACCATATATTGATGTTTCTCTCCCTTTCTCCCTCCCTTCTCTCTAAGAATAATGAATAAAATCTTTTTTAAAAAGTGAGGAATTAAAAAGAAATAAAAAGATAGCACATTAACTTCAAGCAGTGCTTGGGCTGTGTATTTTATGAGGTTTATTTGTACTAATACATATATTCGATGGATTCTATTTGTGGCTAAAAGTACAAATGTACTGATTACAATCACTCTTTCCTACGTTTAGGAATAAAATTAATTATCTGCACAAAGCAGAAGAGGCTTAGATAGACTCTCAGTCAGTAAATGATAATAGACAGTGCCCAAGTATAATGGTTCTGTTTCCTTCTTTATCTTTTTTTGACATTTTGAGCGGAATGAGAAGAAAAATTAATTTACTTGCTGAATATTCTTCAGAAAAGCTTTAAATCTGGTAATAAGAGGCAGCATCACCCCTCCCCCAACACTCCCACCTCCAGTATGAAATATGAAAACAGCCTTCCTGAGTTATGCACCCCACAAAGGGATCTTTTTGGTCTTCTACATTCCAGCATTGCTTGTGTTGGCTGAGTTCACTTCATATAGTAATTTATTTGAATGATAAGGTTAATATTTATACATGTATTGTTTTACCAGCTGTCTTACAATATGCCTATATGCTGTTATATTTGAAATGTTTTATATATATATTATGCCCACTGTTTTTTAAAAAAAGGTTTTATGTATTTATTTTTAGAGAGAAGAAAAGGAAAGGAGAGAGGGAAACATCAATGTATGGTCACCTCTCATGCACTTCCAACAGGAAACCTGGTCCGCAACCCAGGCATGTGCCCTAACCCGGAAGTGAACCGATGACCCTGACCCTTTGGTTCACAAGCCGATGCTTAATCCACTGAGCCACACCAGCCAGGGTTTTTTTTTTTTTACTTTATGAAATACCTTTTACAATGTTATTCAGACATATTTTTTGGATTCTTACAATGCACCTATCTCAAGTGTATAATTTCACAATTTCTGCGATATGTAACTATCACTGCCAACCAGCTCTAGAACATTGTCATCACCCGGGTAAGATCCCTCAATGCCCAATTCAGCACTGGGAGAAATCTGATGCATTCTTAACTCCAAGCCCCAAAGAGACATTTCAAAAGGACATTAAGAAGTCTGTGCCATGACCAAAATGAAGGTTATTTGTCTTTCCCTATTAATGGTCCCTCTCCCACTTCCTGCCAACAGAAAAGAGGTGATAAATTGCGAAGCTCAGTATAAGTGTCCCGTACCAGCACTCAGGAAGTTGTGGCTGCTGGTAATAATAAAGTTTGTGTTTCACCTTACAAAGGCGGCAATGGCCTGGAAGAAAAGTGCCCAAATTCCCTCATCTTGGCCTCCTGTGAAACTCATTACTAGAGCAAAATTTATAACCACGCCCTCCCTGGAGGAAATTAGTGTACTATAGTGTAAAGTCATTTCAAAATGCTTCTGTGACATTCAAAATATGTTTCCAATTTTTCAGGTGGGAGTAAGGAGGGTAGGAAATGGTCCAAGTTGAAAGCATTTTCTGCCAGAGACCCGAGCAAAGTAGCAAAAGGCCTAGGAATAAGAGGCCGGTGAGCCAAGGTCACCCGTGGTGCTATTGTGAGTGAATGATGTGGAACAACAGTTACTAAGAGTAACCTTCTTTCAAGTGGGGAAAAAAATCATACAGCAATCACACTCTATACATGGCTCCAAGTTTTCTGTGGTGTTTTCGGTTTTGAAACCAAGCAAACAACTATTCAGGGGCTTTTCTACCTTTGCCAGGTAGGAGGCTGCTTTCATTGTGCGCTCTGATCCCCTGGTGCCCCAATATAAATAAAGACCATTTCTGACTTCCTCGCTGTTGTCCTGGGAACACAGGGGTTCTCAGGATATTGGATCACGGGGAGGCCTTCTTGGACTTCACTGACTTGGGTGGATATTCCTGATTCCCAACCTTTCTGAATCTGCTCTGAGGACAAAGCAATCCTTCACATCACTCCCAGTAGACATGCATAAACATCTAATTACTGCTCTGCCATGATCACTGTGCCACCTTAGAAGTGCAGTAAAGGGAAAAAAAACCCCACTGGCCCAAGCCACTTGGAAATACAAACTCCGAACCCCAGAGCCTGAACAAGCAAGAAAATGAACGACAGCTTAAAGACCCAAAGAGAGAGCCTTGGAGTGGTAGCAAGATACCCAAAGGGGCACAGTTTGCTCCTAAGGAGAGACAACGGTCAGGTTCCCGTTTCATCCTTTTCTTTTTCAAGTATTCTCTCTAAAGAGCTGAGAAAACTGCTACTGTGCTCTCAGTGGATGTGCCTTCTGCTACCCTCCAACGCGCGGCACCTAGCAGTCGGGGCTGAGCTGAGTGCCTTCACTAAGTTCACTTGAGATGTTCTTGCAGCCATCCAAGGTTGGAGGATCACGGGTTGCAGGACCATTTTCCATGGGTCTTGCTTGTATGTCAGCATGCCTCATGAGCAGAGGCCCTTTCTTTTCTCAAGTATCTTTGCAGAGCGAATAGCCTTAGAAGGCAGAGATAGTGCATCCCTTTAGAGGGAAGAGCAAGCAGGGTTTTAGCACCTATTATAAAAGATGGCAGTTCCCTGCGCATAAGTGCCTGTCCTATAATGCAGCTCATCAAGTGCACAGGGGTCATCGGGCCCTCTCTGCCTTACCCCATGGGAACTGGAGCTCAGACAACCTGTGCAAACACTGATTTGACACTCTGGCCATCGCTACTTAGCTATTGAGAAGCCATCTGCCCTTCATCTCTGAGCCAGTCATCTTGTGCCTCTAACCACCATTGATAAAACTGTGGCCGGCTAACTTGTAGGCTTGCAATGAGGGGGGAATTCTCAGATCTTTCACAGCTCTCGAAGACAGGCTCCTGCCATATCAGTCCAGACATTATAGAAAGGAGGGACACTTTCTAAAGATTCAGAACATATAAAACAACTGGTAATCACACTGCCATTTCTTTCTTTTTCTTTTTTTTAAAGATTTTATTTAATTATTTTTAGAAAGAGGGGAAGAGAGAGAGGCAGAGAGGGAGAGAGACATCAATGTATGGTTGCTTTTCACCTGCTTCCAGCCACAGACCTGACTGGAGACCTGGTTTGCAACCTTGTTATGTGCCCTGGCTGGGGAATCGAACCTGCGACCTTTGGGTTCGCAGGCCGGCGCCTCATCCACTGTGCTACCAGCCAGGGCTTTTTGGGGTTTTTTTCCACACTGCCATTTCTTACAAAGGTAAAGGCAAGCAATTCTAGAGTAGTAAAGAGCCCTCCTAATTTCCTACTGTGACCCATCCTTGTGTGACCATTGCTTGAAATTTGCCATGAAATTAACATTTAGTGCCTAAAAGGGGTGCCAGTATTTCTCATTTTAATCTTTGTCTCTTTTTTAAAAAGATTTTATTTATTTTTTAGAGAGGAAGGCAGGGAGGGAGGAAGAAAGGGAAAGAAGCATCAATGTATGGTTGCCTTTCACCTGCCTCCAGCTAAGGACCTGGCTGGAGATCTGGCTTCCAACCTGGTTATGTTTCCCTGACTGGGGAATCAAACCAGGGACCTTGGGGTTCGCAGGCGGGTGAATCTTTCTCTGTTAATAAATAGGTAATCTATGTTTTCAAATGACATATTTTAACCAAGGGAAGAACTAAAACTATTTTATTGTGGATGAATAAAGGATGGCAGCCTGTAAACATTTTTGCCTTCCCAGGAATGGACCTCATGCGAATAAAGTTGCTTAGCGCAGTTCTAGATGCTGACCGGCCTACAGAGACTGATTAAGTAGTGAGCCATTTCCTTGTTTTTAGCACTTTGAAATCATTTGATACTGAAACCGCTGGTATGAATTCAGACAAGGTATCTCTATCTGAGACTAAAATAGGAAAATCCAAACTGATAGCATGAGGAGAGCAACACTGACATCCTGACACCTGAGAAATAACCTCCGCCCTCAAAAGCGGAGAGAAACGTGGGGCTAATCTTGGAAGTTCTGATGAGTTACAGTCAGTCACTCACGCAGACAGCAAAATATAAGAATTTGATAGAGTGAATTATCATCCAAGATCAATAGTCTTCCACAGAGCTTCCTAGCGCATGTAAATAAATACTGATTTCACAGAAGATTTCAGAAATTCTAGCAACGGAAATGGATGTGTTTATATGCCTGAGTATGTTATGTCCTCAGTAGGTAATATCACCGCTAAGGAAACACCATCATGGAGACCTGGATGTCTTACTGTTAAGACCTGGGCCTTACTGTTAAGGCCCAGAATAAAAGACAAATATGCTAAAAATTATTTGCTGCTTTAACATTAACAGGCAGATTTCAAACACTGCAACTGGAAGACAGCCTATTCCTCACCACTGACACTGCACATACAGATTCCAGCCAATGTCATTTCACTGTGTCACACAGTATTCCATCACCTACATAAACACTCTTTCTTTACCTAGAAATTCCTCTGTGCGTTTAAGTATTATGAAGACTAAAATTTTCATGCCTTATAGTACTTACTCGGGAAATACTATAGCCAAAGTCCCCAAGGAAGGAGAATGAATTTAGAAAAAAAACTGTGCAGCTGGAAAAATAGTAGAGAGTAATACAGGATATTAAATGAGATAATAAAAACCTACTTAGCTTGTGCTTGGGGAATGAAGATTCTGATGAAGGGAGAGTGGAACTATTTGAAGGAGCTATACAGAGTAATGGTTAAAAAATGAGCTTTGGAGTCAGGCAGATTGTATTTTGAATCTTAACTCTACACTGTCTGCTGCAGCCAAGTGGCCTGTAAGAGCAGCGACAGAGACACGGTTGTCTACCAGCTACTCCCTGGGACACCCAGTGTCTATCATGGTGTTTCTACAATTAGATGCTCCATAAATGCTTCCTGAAATAAATCCAATTTCTTTATTTTCCTTTTGTTTATTTTAAAGATTTTATTTATTATTTTTTTTAAAGAGAGGGGAAGGAAGGGAGGCAGAGAGGGAAAGAAACATCAATGTATGGTTGCCTTTCACCTGCCTCCAGCTACAGACCTGGCTGGAGATCTGGTTTGCAACCTGGTTATGTGCCCTGGCTGGGAATCGAACCAGTGACCTTTGGGTTCACAGGCTGGCTCCTTATCCACTGTGCCACCAGCCAGGGCTTAAATCCAATTTCTGGTAGTGCTAAAATAAATATCACAATGGGGAAAACAAAGAGAAATATTGGTGGTAGAAAAGATTGCAGTTTAGCACAATAATCAATGAAGCACATAATAAGCTTAGGTAATGCAATGGTGAGAGAGGAAGCATTAATATTAAGAAATTCTGAGAAGACTCAATGAAGAAAGTATATGAGTACAAATGGAAAAATAAAAGTGCAAACAGCCATGTAAGAATATGTGAGCAATTACTTTTGGGGTAAAGAAACTAAATAAAATCATCATAGAAAATTTTGGGAAACTTTCTGGGAGAACAATAAACATCCAACACTGATTTATTACTTCTTCAGTGAGTGGATAAATTATAATGTAAAATATACAATGGCTACGCATAAAATCCATACACAGATATATGGTAATGACTATCAAAATGGTTTCAGAACAAAAATAACTGTATTTTAAAAAGAAGGTTATGGTACCCTGGTTGGTGGACCCATGGATAGGTGCTGGCCTGCGAACCCAAAGGTCACTGGTTCGATTCCTAGCCAGGGCACATAACAAGGTTGCAGGCCAGATCTCCAGCCAGGTCTGTAGCTGGAAGCAGGTGAAAGGCAACCATACATTGAGTTTCTCTTCCTCTCTGCCTTTCTCCCTACTCCTCTCTCTAAAAATAATAAATACAATTAAAAAAATAAATTAAGAAAAACAAAATGAAGATTATGGCATTAACAATTTGGCTGTCGTGTGACAACAAGGATATATGTATGTATTGAAAACTGTAAGAATTGGTATTTGCTTCAGGTATAAGGTGTGGAATTCAATAATGTGCTGATAAATTTAACAGTGATATTCTTACCCAAATTCTAATAAAGACCTACTTGAAACTTACTTGGACCCAAGATAGTTAATCTAGTTCACAAATGTAGGTAAAGAGTGAAGATGGCTATCTTTACAGTTCAGTCCTATCATTAATACTTTTTTGGGCTTTTCAGTACAAATTTTTCTCTCCTTCACTTCTTTTCCCTATCCTATCTCCTTTCTTCTCCCTTCTCTCTGTCTCTCTCTCTGTCTCTCTCTCTGTCTCTCTCTTTCTCTCTCTCTCTCTCTCTCTCTTTCTCTCTCTGTCTCTCTCTCACACACACACACATTTTTATAACCTATTTTATTCACTTCTGTGGGCACAAATAACAATCTAACTCATGACAATTAAAACCAAGTTTAAGAAACGCTTAAAAAACTCTAGTAGAAAGAGAGAACTGGAACTAAACTGGGGCTAGGTGAGTACCTGCCAGGTGCCTCAAACTTTGCCAGGTACTATCATTTGAATTACTCCATAAAGCAACCCCATTTTCTACATGAGGAACCTGAGGTCCTAACTTGGCTGTTAACTGTCCTTCTAACCTCTGGGCTTTTTACCTTATCTCCCAGATAAGGTAACTAGAATTGCTCCCAAGGGGGTATCAGAATCAACTGGGGCACTTTTTAAATGACAAATTATCCAGCCTCCCTACAGACCTACAGTATCGAAATCCTCAGCGTGGACTCTGAAATCTGTTTAACAATAGTGAGCAAAGTTTGCAAACTGGATGTTTACCAGCCCCGGGAATGCTGCTAGTGACAACACCTTAATATGTGCTTGTGTGCTTTCACTTGGTAGAATTGAAAAGTGTCTTATAGAAAACTAAAGTACTAACAGGCTGTACTTACAAAAACTCCACAGAGCCCCATTTGCTTAGAAGACCAACATGTCCTTCATAACCTGGGGTACACGGTAGCCAGCAAAACAACTGGGTAAAGTCCCTGTACGGCAGACCTCATGGCACAGCCTATAACTAGCTAAAAAGAGTGTCTCAACAGAGCTCAAGAAGAACATATGATCAAAGACGTCTCTTATCATAACTTAACCTCAGCTGGGACCAAACTGGCAGGATTTAATATATTAACACAATAGAAAAGTGAGAGTGTTACAGCAAGATCACATGAATGCTTTAGTTTGAACTCAACTCTGACTTTGGGACATTCTGTGGGTGTGTTAACATGAAAAGAGTTCTGCAGTCTACTCAGCCCTCACTTCCCCTCTGCCCCCATAAATGTTCTAGCCCCTTTCTGGACCATATAGAGTATGGGATAGATCACACCTGGCCAGTGATACCCCCACCATCACCATTTGCTCCATATTACTTGAGTTGGTGATCATAAAGCAGTAACAAGGCAGACTTTACATATGTGTTCTGTTATAGTGTAGGCATCCCCTGGAGAAAACGGACTTCATGCTCTCATAACCACCTAGGAGCTGCACATAATTAGTCCTTTAATGGCCAAAACAGAAAGGGACTGCATCACTGAGTACCTCTTGACAACCAAGACCGTTCTTCCTAAATGATAATGATGTGAGATGTATTCTGTCTACACATGTGCACAGACATACATGCACACATGCGCACACTTCAGATATAGCAGGTTTGGCACCCTGAAATAGCTAGGTAATTTAGACATGCCTGGTGGCTCAGTGGATAGGTGTTGTCCTATGAACCCAAAGGTCACTGGTTTGATTCCCCAGCCAGGGCACATAACCAGGTTGCAAGCCAGGTCTCCGACCAAGTCCTTAGCTGGAGGCAGGTGAAAGGCAACCATACATTGATGTCTCTCTCCCTTTCTGCCTCCCTCCCTTTCTCTTTCTCTAAAAATAAATAAAATCCTTTTTAAAATAGCTAGCCAACTTAAGTTCACGATGTTTTTGTAAAATCCTAAAGGAGCTTCTAGAATGAAAGATTGGAAGGGTCTAATGGGAGACAGACTAATGCAGTGGAAAAAGCTCTAGTTAGATTGCAGCTGTAGAAGACCTCAGAGTCTACTCCTGGCTCTCCTATGAACCATATAACTTGGGGCAAATCTCCCTGAACTTTATTTCTTCACCTGTAAATCAATGGGATTGGGCTTCCTAAACTCTCCCAGCCCTCCCATTATTCACATTAGAGTGAAATGGCCATTGTGGTGAAACGTATTCAGTTGTATGTCTGTCAGTCACCTAGACCGACCTTTCCAAGCCTTAGGAACTATGTATTGGCTGGTGTAGCTCAGTGGGTTGGGCACCATCCTGCAAACCAAAAACAGTTCAATTCCCAGTTGGTCAGAGCACATGCCTGGGTTGCAGTGAGGTTCCCGGTTGGGGGCACAGAGGCCAATGATGGATGCTTCTCTCACACAACGAAGTTTCTCTCCCTCTCTTTCTCCTCCCTTCCCCTCTCTCTACAATAAATATTTTTTTTAAAAAAGGAACTGTATTGGGTAACTGAATACCCACCACCTGGCAAACTGCCATACACAAAGCAGATGCTTAATTAAAGTCTATTAAATAAATATTTATGCCTAGAGGCCCATCAAAACCATGCAGTTAATCCCTTACCAGCTCTCCGCCCTGTTTTTGTGTTTAAGAGGAGGCTACATGTTTTCCAGATCAACCATGTTGCTGTCAAGTAACCAATATCACGGGCGAACTTTAAATATCCCTATACACTGCCTGTAATATTGTCTCCTTATTTTTCCTCACATTGAAGATGTTTCCACAGCCCTAGTACCCTTGCTTTATGTCTGACACATAGTGAGCCCTCAATCAATAGAAGGTTAATGACCATATACATGCACTAACTTTTCATTTTGCTAGTTGTGTGAGATTTACTTTTGCATGAAGCCCCAGAATCTGGCCTTGAACCATAAAGCAGTCAAGGAAATAATTAGCCATTGAAGAACACTATCATTAGATAGGACATTTCTGTTCATTTTACTAGAAAATATTTTCTCAGCAAATGTGTTTCAAATGGCTAACATTGTGAATGGGGCAATTGGAGCAGCCCCATAAGTACCCATAGTGTTGTCAGTTACATCTTTTCTGTCCTCCCTCTTAGTTTAATTTACCAAAGAAACCGATTACTCCTATCATGTCCCCGTATTTAAAGACAAGGCTAAATGGACCAATTTGCCCTACGTATATGGAGTAAGCAATGGCTCACAGTGCACAGCATTTGCACTGCAGACAAGCTAAGAGTATAAGTCAACCCAGCCTGGGGCTGAATCCCTGTTTCCCCCATATCCACTTACCTAGCTTTGAGATCTTGGGCAAGGTATTCTTACCCTTTCTAAGCTTCGTTTCCTCCTGTGTAAAACGGGAACACTATTAGCGCCTGCAAGGTAGCATTATGCAAACTGGGCAGTAGAGTATATGAAAGGTGTAGGAGGAGCTCAATAATGGTAGGGTATTAGACGATCCTGCCGCCTTCTGCAAGGCTGGCAGCAATCAGGCATGGTTCACCACTACCTTCGTAGCCAAGTTCCTGGATGTACATTCTGATCCAAATTGCAAAGTGGGTGTCTCCTGTGGTTCGGAATGCTTGGCAGGCATAATGTAGCTGGCACCGTGGGAATGAAACCAAGCACATGGCTGCCTCACTGATGGAAATGTCCCATCACAAACTCCATCAGGCTGACTCACATAAACAAGACTTAAAAAAAAGAGAAACAGGCCCTGGCTGGTGGCACAGTGGATAAGGCACCAGCCTGTGAACCAGAAGGTTGCTGGTTCGATTCCCTAGCCAGGGCACATAACCGGGTTGCAAGCCAGGTCTCCAGCCAGGTCCGGAGCTGAAGGCAGGTGAAAGGCAACCACACATTCATGTTTCTCTCCCTTTCTTCCTCCCTCCTTGCCCTTCTCTCTAAAAATAATAAATAAAATCTTAAAATAAAAAAGAGAAACAACAACTGCTGGGGAACATGAATGTTGTGCCTCCCTTATGGTCTTACGTAAGTTTAATTAGTGTGTTCTAGCAGAGGTTTCTGCATTTGAAGTCTTATTTGAAACGGTCATGTGATATATAAGATTAAGACCTTGAGAGTGAAATCAGAACCAGAAAAATCAGTGATAACCTGATTAAAGGGAGATCTAATCAATTTCTGAATCATGGATCTTCCACTAACAATAGCTGGATTCCCTTGGGCAAGTTACAGTTTTACTGAGCCTCCGTTTCCTCAATTATAAAATAAAGATAACAGCTCCTAACTCAGAGGGCTGTCATGACAATCATGGTAACTCACAACCATGGTAATAACAGCTAATGTTCACTGAAGACTTACCATGTATCAGGAACATGCTACATGCTTTAACATGTTATTCACTATGAACATCTTATTTTATAAATCAGAAATACAAAGATCATGAAGATAAACTGATGCATCCAAGTTCCCACAGGAAGCAAATGAGTTGGAGCTAAAATTCAAAGCCAGGCCTTATGAACCTGTGGTGTTAATGTGTTGCCTAAATCTGTGAGGCCATTCAATCCATCATCCCTCCCCACCCTCTGACCTTTTTCCCAATTCTCTCCAACAGCACGTGCTACTAGCCAGGCTACCCTATCCCAATAGGACACAGTTCCCCTGAAAACTGGAAACTGGTACTCACAGTGGTGGTCAGCTTGCCTCCATTCTTCTGGACATACTGGATGGAATCATGGATGGTCGAAAAGAGGCCGAGCAGTACGTTCTCCATGTCATAGATTCTGTACATGCCATTCACCAGTTCCTCAAGAGACAGGATGTATTCTCTCCAGTACTTGTCGATCTCCACCACACCCGCCATACAGCCTTGCATGACCACATTGCAGTAGCCGCCACAAGGCTTCACCATCATCAGTCCCTGGCAGTAGGAGCAGTACCACATTCTGGTGAGCATCCGGCCACAGTCCTTGCTGAACTTCAGGTGATCAGTTGTGTTGATCACTTCGATTCCGAGATTCAGGGCCTGGAGGAAGATCCTGGTAACTTGCAGTGACTTGGAAACCTGGGTCATAATAAGCTTGGGGAAATTCCCAAATACTTTGAGGTCACGCCTTGCTCCGCGGAGGCACTCGTTGATGTCCAAGGCCGACTCAGGCAGGCCTGGATTCATCAGCTGGGTATAGATGACAGGGAACAGGCTATCAAACAGTTCATTGACCATGTCATCCACGTTGATGTCAGAACCCAGGATGTAGAGAGACACGTCAGTGAAAAATTCACCCACAAACTCAAAAGCTTGCGGGGTCAGGCTTGGATAGTTGTTTTTGAACATGGCGTTGGTGTAGTTCTTGGCATGGCGAACAACAATCTCAAAGGCCTCTGTAAAATAAGAGACAGAGAAATGCCCACAAATTAAAGCATGAACATCAAGGATATAATTCAATTTGCAATTTCTCCACATCTATGGGGATTAAGGTCCCATTTGCCTTAAATAATTGACTCATATTGCCTTGACTCCTACAGGTGCTTGTTCCTATAAATCGATTTTCCTTCCTGAACAAAAATCCTTAGAGACTCAAATTCTATTTCAAATGACAAAAGCCAGGGTTCAGTTACCATTTTGGATTCTCTCTCTCTCTCTCCTTTTCATGTTAGCTGGATATATTTCTTGGCTGTTTGTTTTTGTTTCTGTCACAGAACACTATTTGCAGTACAGGAAATGGGCATTGTAGTCTGGTGGTAAAATGGCTTGTTCACATAAACCAGTTGCATGTCCATCCTTTAGTGCAAAAAGCCCTCCTGGCACATACCCTATTGAAATTCAGGACATTCTGCCAACATTCTGTCTCTGTTTTCCTTTGTCTCTTTTTCCTAATAAACATTTTCAAGGTTTGTCCCAAACCAAGGCCATGTAGGTTCTTGGCTAGTGGAAGACAATCAGAACAGCCGTTACACACTTTTGGACTGTCACCTTCTCCGGGCTGGTGGCTGATTATTATTTTTTTTCTCCAACTCATTTTTATTAAAAAAATTTTAAATGCTCCAACTACCAGTTTTACAAAATCTCTAAGGGAAACACAAGAGCAGCGTGCTGAGGTAAAAAACACTTGAGGTAGCTTTTATGGTGTTTTTTCTTGTTAAAAAAATCTGTAAATTTAAAACCCTGGTCCAACAACCTCATGTAAATTGCTATTTTCTTCCACATTTTTAAAAAGATTTTATTTCATTATTTTTAGAAAGAGAGGAAGAGAGAGAGGCAGAGAGGGAGAGAGACATCAATGTATGGTTGCTTTTCACCTGCCTCCAGCCACAGACCTGACTGGAGACACCTTATCCACTGTGCTACCAGCCAGGGCTTCACATTTTTTTTTAAAGAACGAAATCATTTAGCTGAAAATGGATGGCTTAGACACCAAAATGTAAAAAGATAAAATATATTCTTTCCTTTGCAGATTTTGTTCTTTGTTTGGTTTGTTTGATGGGTTCCTGTTTTCTTCTTCCCAAATGGTAGGGAAAGTACCATTGACTCTTGTTGTGTTGAGTAACCAAGTGTAAGTTGAGGCTGGTTCGTGTGTTTCACTTTTGTTCTTTTTGTCTTATGTGATACTTGAGCACTACTTTGCTGGTGGCTCAGTCACCAGCCTGCGAACCCAAAGGTTGCTGGTTCGATTCCCAGCCAGGGCACATAACCAGGTTGCAAGCCAGGTCTCCAGCCAGGTCTATGTCTGGAGGCAGGTGAAAGGCAACCATACATTGATGTTTCTCTCCCTCTCTGCCTCTATCCCTTCCCTTCTCTCTAAAAATAATAAATAAAATCTTTAAAATATATATATCTTGTATTTCAAGATATTTCATTCTGTGACAGAGATAAACATTTGACAATAAACCATACATTATGTAAACTTACATAACAATTTAAGACAAATCAGCCCTAGAAGTGAGGTAAATTCTTACCCAAGAACAAAAGCTATCACAAATTTAATCACTTTTAGTAGATTTTCTCTAGATAACTTTAAAGGGTGCTGTCTCACAGATTGCCAGATCTGGAAATGGTATTTTTTTTTAAATGGAATTTATATGTTAAATGAGTATCTGGGTGGGAAAAAATCCATGCACTTATTCATACACTTGATATTGAAAATGATACATCTGGTACTTGCAAGCTGGACATCTGGAATTATAACTGCTAAGCTGCTTTAGTAAGTATGGCTTCCACGTGGCTTAGAAGCCTTATCTACTCTACAGAAGCTACTAATTCAGGATTACATCTGCTGCCTCTACTCCGTCAGAAGGCCCAATTAGTGTCATTGGTTTGAAAGAGAGAAAGAATAATGTCACCAGCTCATTTTCTCCAAACTGAAACACCCCAGACATAAATTATTCCAAATAATCAGCATTCCACATTTATATGAGGGAACCAAAAATAACCACAATAATAGAGTTTTCAAGAAATAAGACAGTTTAAAACCAAACAAAAATAACCAAGATTCCCAAGATAGTTAAAATTAGCTTAGTACTTTCTTTCATTTTCTTCCAAAGAGCAAAGGTCTATGATGGATGTACACCAAATGATGCCCATTGATGAGTCTTGAAAAACCATATTTTTACCACTTTCAGACCACCAGAGACTGTATGCACTCCAACAGCTCCCTGGGATCACTTAGGCCAGTATCCTAGTCACCTGTGGCAGAAGGGAGCTCTAGGAAATGCCACCACCATCTGTCCCAGATCCTCCACAAGATAGAACATGCTTACTAGATTTTCCCCTTGAGCTTATGACTTGCGCTACAAAGTTGAGCAGATGCCTTTGCAATTCTACCAGGCTTCTAAGCCCACTTGAAAAAGTTAATTTCCATCCATTGCTATATGTTCATATGCTCATTTTTTTTTTCCTAAAGATTTTATTATTTTTATTTTTAGAGAGAGCGAGCAAGGAGAGAGGCAGAGAGGGAGAGAGACATCAATGTATGGTAAATTTTGTTTTGATTAGCACATTAAGGGATTCCTGAAAAGTGTGTCTATCTTATAAAAATCTCTTCCTAACTCCATATGCTATTTTACTCTCAATCCTTGAGTCTAAAGGTTTAACGAGGCCAAGAAAGCATAGAGCCCAAAACAGAATCAGTTAATGAATTCTGTAGTCATCAGAAATAAGGAGATTTAAAATTACTCATTCATTTTCATTTTAGCTAGCAATCATTGACTTTATATTAGGTATGAGGTATATATATGTGCTGGGTAGATGGAGATAAATGATACATCATCCTTGGACTACTAATAGTCACAGGCTATATGGTTTAGCATTTCCAAAACATTTCCAAGTGTATCTACCCTTTGCAACAACTTTCAGATTTTGTATTACATTCCCCTTTTTATGGATGATGAGATTGAGACTTGGCCGAGTTTAAGCAATTTTGCAGGCTCACACAACTGCCCAGTAGAAGTAGTCAACTCAGACTAGTCTCTCTCAATAATGGTTCTAGCCTAGCTGCCCTTGGTCCTATAGCCAACACACATTAATTTCAAAAACCTCTGTAAAAAGTCAAGTTCCTTTTTAAGCTCATTATGATTCCATTGGCTTCTTCTCTGTGAATGGAAATATACGTAGGAGAAACGGCAGTCCCAAGACCAACAAAGCGAAGCCATGCTTCTCTACCTTCGCCTTAGGGAAGCATAAAATAAGAGAAGGAAGGCAGGTACTGCGATGCTATCCTGTCGATCTCAGTCATCTAAGCTACCCAAACATGAATATTCTACAAGGCAAATTCATGTCCAGCACAGGGGCACTGGTTTTCTGATGTGCAAAATATATGACAGTGAAATTCTGCACACCAGATTACCATAATCTTTATTTTAAAGTCTCTGTTACTAGCACTGTTGGATCAATAGAATAAAATTACAAAAGACCATGAACTCTTCTGCAGAAAGAATAACAATGCATACTGCCATGGGGAAAGGGGCGAGGGGTTCATAGCTAACCCCAAGCTCACATATGCTTCCTGCTCCAATTTTCACAGCTCAGAATCCATTTAGTCCATCTCTGGGTTTTGCCCAACTCCTGTACTTCTGTTTCACAGGACAACAAACCAAAGCATAACCACTCTAGCAAAGGCTCCTTAGGGACTTATAGGAACAAACATTAGGTAAAGAGTGATGCTCAACTTGAGGTTGGCAGCTTGAGGTTTCACGGAATGACAACAAAGGCTTGTATTACTGCAAGGAAGTTCAACTCATTTATTATTTTTAGGGGACAGATAATAACACACCCTTAAGGTAAGGGAGGCTTTCCTCTGCCTTTTTCTCTAGGAAGAGCTCAAGAGTTATCTTCAGGAAAAATTGGAACGATGTAAAATGAGAAATATTATGAAACGTTTGGCACAAATGGAAAATTCTAAATAATTAGAAGATAGTCTAGAACTTCAGGTCAAGATGGAGGTGTAAATAGACACACTTAGCCTCCTTGCACAACCACAGAGAGAATTACAACTATATCTCAAAACAAATAACACCAGGACTGTCAAAAAATCGAGCTCTATGGAAGTCTAACAACCAAGGATTTAAAGAGGCCACATTCATCCATACAGGTAGGAGGGCTGGAGTTCCAGAGACATGGTGTGGCACATGGAGGTGGCAGCAGTGGCAGCAGCAGAATGGGCAGTCCCACACTCCTGTGGTGAACAAGCATGGGGAGGGATACCTTGGAAGCCAGTGATCCCAGCCCCAGACCAGACTACATAGCCCACGGGTTCAAGTGCCGGGAAGATAAATCCTTACAACTTCTGGATGGAAAAATCAAGGGGGATTGGGACAGTGGAAGAAAGTGCCAGAATTTCAGGACAGTCTGTTTAAAGGGCCTGCATGGACTTAGAATATATGCAAACCCACGCAGTCTTGGATTCATCACCAGCGCAACCGCTGGAAGGGCACCAGTCCCATATGCAGAGTGGATGAAGCGACCGGAGATGGGGTGAGTGAAAGACTAACCTCCAGGGGCCAGGTTGCAGCATTGTCCCCATTCTGAGCCCTCTCCCCACACAGAGTCAAAAAGTGCTGGAAGGAATTGCCCGGTCCTGGAAATTATCTAAGGCTTTACTCCACACTATTTACAGGTGCCTTTTCTGAGACAGGGAGTCAAAGCATCTCTATCAAAAACACAGAAACACAGGGAGGTTGCCAAACTGCGAGGGCAAAGAAATATGGTGCAAATGAAAGAGCAAAATAAAACCTGAGCAAAAAAATTAACCAAAATGAAAATAACCAACCTATCAGATGCAGAGTTCAAAACACTGATAGATCAGGATGCTCAGAGAACTCATCGAGTACAGCAAAAACATTAAGGGAAGAAGTGAAGGCGACAGTAAGTGAAATAAAGAATAATTTACAGGGAACCAGGCTGAAGACAAAAATCAAATCAATGATTTGGAACATAAGAAAGAAAAAAGCATTCAATCAGAACAGCAGAAAGAAAAAAAAATTTTTTTTAAATGAGGATACACAATCAGGTATAAGATCGGGTAACCACTATGCTGTATACCTGAAACTAATACAAAAATAATACTGAATGTAAACTGTAATTGAAAAGAAAACAAATATAAAAATGGGGGGGGGGACCACCTAAACGTTCTCTAACCATGCAATGTCACCATTGTAATCTTAATTTTCACCCAAGTTAGTTGCAAACTGCTGTTCACACAAAAACCTGCACAATGAATGTTTATAGCAGCAATTTTATAATCACCCAAAACTGGAAGCAACAAGAATAGAATAAACAAACACAGTTGACTAGTATTTAAGGGGGAAAAAGCAATCAAGTCATTAACAGACCTGGAAAAATCTTAAACATTTATTGCTAAGTGAAAGAATGCAGTCTTTTATTTTAAAAAAAGTATTTTAAAATTCAAAGGGAACCAACTGTATGGGAAAACATAATTGTCAATGATACCTCAGACAAGGGTCTGATCTCCAAAATATATAAAGAACTAATGCGAGTCAACACCAGGGAGACAGACAGCCCAATTAAAAAATGGGCAAAGGACCTGAACAGACAACTCACTGAGGAAGATATACAAAGGGCCCAGAGGCATATGAAAGAATGCTCAACATCGCTAGTCATCAGAGAGATGCAAATTAAA